>JAUCMX010000004.1:10524422-11124422 GCA_033459395.1 Hemibagrus guttatus
GTACAGTTAAGGAGATTTATGGTTGTGGGGAAAAAACTGGCCCTGAACTTGCTGGTTCTGGTACGGATGGACCTGTATCTCCTTCTGGATGGAAGGAGGTTGAACTACAGTTTACTAGAGACAACTGTATTAAAAACAGAGCTGAAGTCAATGAACAACATCCTATTGTGCAGCATCCTATTGTTCACCTATTCGGACGGTAGGCAAACTGGTGTGGGTCCAGTGTAGGTTGGGAGACTCGCTATGAGGCGACTTAGAACCAGATTCTCTAAGCACTTCATAACAATGGGGTGAGTGCAACAGGGCAGAAATCATTCAGACACTCTGCTGAAGAATGCTTGGGCACTGGTATAATGGTTGTAGTCTTCAGACATGTGGGAACAGTGACAGGTTGAAAATGTCAGTGAAGACTTGCACCAGTTGGTCAGCACAAGTCCTGAGCACACATCCGGGTATGCCATCAGGACCAGCTGAATTACGTGGATCTACTCTGCTCAGTGCTGAGTGTACCTCTGTTGTGTAGAGTGATATTGGGTGAACAACCGTGGAGGAGTCAGCATTTCTGGTGTGGTGTATGACGCCTTGGTTGAAGCGAGCAAAGAAGTGGTTGAGCTTGTCTGGGAGGAAGGCATTGCTGGTTGGTAGAGACTGTACAGCTTACAATACATTTTTGGATTGAAGAGGAAACCTGAGTACTCAGAAGAATCCTCTGAAACATAGGAAGAACATGCAAACTCCGTGCACGTAGAGGTGTGGAACCACGGAGGAGGGAATCAAACCTCCAGCCCTGGCGATGCAAGGCAAGCATGCTAATCACTAGCCCCCCAAGATGCCTTTAAGTTCTACATAAAAAAATCTTCTACAGGTAAAGAGCAATAACTAAACAAAGCCACTCTTCATTATGACATGCCTATGTCTTGAAAACTGGATCAGGTTCAGTGTCAGGTACACTTCACACAGGTTTATGAGAACATTGGCTGGTCAGTTTTCCTACGCAGCTTGGAGAACCTGGCATAATTCTTCAGGAGACTTTGACTGTCACGCTTTGCACTTGTTTTTGCAGTTAATCCATGACAAACTTGCAGTGTTGTTTATTAAAAAAAATATCACTCGAAAAAATGTCATGGAATCTGACACACAGCCCTCACTGAGAGGCCCTCAAAACTCAGACACTTTGCAGTGTACTGTTGGGATCTGAGCCGTGTTGCACACACTAATAAGCCTGTGGTCTGTTTTGCTTCACTCTGCTTATTTATCTTTCAGCTTGTAGCGAGTTTGCAAAGTCAAGAATCTGTTTACACCCTGTATATGGATCTGAGTTTACTCTGCTACAGAAATTTGCTGCTTTTTCTTCAAAGACCTCCTGCAGAACCACTGCCTCAATGGTTAAGCCCAAAAACACAAGATAACCACTCATATACACCTCAAGCTGTTAGTGACCAGGCACTTATATCTAACACAAATTGAATTGTATCCTGCCATAAAATAGTATAAAACTGTCAAAATGTTTTCTTCTCAATCTATCTTTATTTACACCTGAGCTCTGTAGACTTCTTGATTCAGATGTTGATTTATTGCTCTGACAAGACTTCAGCAGCAAAACAATTCACAGGGACTTGTATGGTGGATGCTCCACATAAAGTGAAAAAAATTGTGTGATTGTTGAAACGCAGATGTATATTTAACATTTTCTGCTTGAGTGTCTGCTTTGGAAGATATCAGAACGCTCTAACCGTCTGCAGTAAAGCTGTTCCAGGCATGGGAAAATCTTTCGGCTGGAGGGCTTTGCAGTTTCTCTGTACAAAATTTATTTTTTATTAGCTTCATGAGAGAGAAAAAGGAGAGGTTGGTGAGGGAACAACTGTTTATAGCTGCTTTATCTTGTTTTGGAGCTGTTCCACAACAATAAATGTGAATACACTAAAAAGTAGTAAATAATCAAGTTCAGCGTTGTAACAGATCCCACCACTCTATTGTTTATTATTTTCCTTGTATTCCTTGTAATTGTGCTATATAATTACAGACACTAGGACACACTCATCATATGAAGTTAGTCACATTATAGGCACTGCGTCAAGAGCAATTGTGAGCAAACAGTGAGAAAGTGAGATGTAAACTCAACAATGTAAATTGTGAGAAATATAGTCAAAATTTTGTGATATGAAATCACAAAAAAGTCAGACATTTAAATTTTGAGATATAAAGCCACAGTTATCTTTTATATATTTTTTTCTCCATGTCAGAACCAGGCTTCCATACATGCCAGCTGTTTAAGATTTCTAACAGTAGAGAGTTTAGCTACAGTGGCATTAGATGGGTTTTCCCAGAGCACCACACTTAAGAGGATAAAGATTTGGGACGCTTTTGCCTGCAGTGTGAACGTAGTCACTACACACACACAGATCAAAGGGTCGGTCATGTACACAGCAGCCTGTTATCAGTGCACCCAAGCCTGATACAAACACACACACACACACACACACACACACACACACACACACACACACACACACACACACACACACACACATAGGTGAAGAGACATGAATGAGGGTCTCGATACTCATGTCAATGACAATGACAAATGCCTGTGTAATGGTGACAGAATGTGACAGCTCTACTGTTCCCATCAGGACCTGGATGGATGGTCACCCTGTTCAAGGCATGGTCATGTTTGTGTGTACACACGTCTTGTGTTGTGTGTGCTTTTATAGTATAGTAACATCAGGGCATATTCAGTGTTATCTGGAATGGGAGATTTTCCATCCTGCATTCATTTGTGATGTTTGGTCCTGTCCTTCTTCTGCCTTTATGCAATGCTAAATTCAGTACATGTCTATTTTTCAAAGGAAAAATATAGCTTAATTGCATCCCGACCTTTTGTATTCTGAAAACAGTTATGCAACTGACAGCATGGTAATAAAACCTAATGCTATTTTAACTAGGTGTGTGTGTGGACAGCACAGGTGCTGTATCTGTACTTATCAGACTGCTTTTTTGTGCTACTTGTCCATTTTCTCACCTGCCCAAAATGGCACAACAAGTAGTGATACCATTATCTAAGTTTTTTAGTGGGCTGGATGACTGATGTCTGTTTTTGTTTGGGAGTAATCAAACTTTCAGCAATGCTACTACAGCCCTAGAAATGACCACGACACTATAAGGACTTCATAAAGAATCGACTTCCAACAAGCCACAACCAAATCCATGTAAATGTCATAGAAACCAAAGCAAAGCTAGCAGCATGCAGCAAGTGGACTCAAGGTCTGAGCAAAGATTCTAGAAGAATTTTGTGCTAGATGCTTTGGTTCAGTTTATTCGACTAAGCCATGACAAAACAAAGGAGAGAAGTCTGGCGAAAGCAGTGTTGCCACAGTGACTGTGATCAGTGACTGCTCTTTGGAAACAAGGATGATCAGTATTTGGTTTTTGGAAACAATGATAATCAGTAACTGTTTGTCGGGAACAATGGTGATCAGTGATTGGTTATTGGGGAGATGGTCATTTGTGATTGGTCATTAGAAACTATCGTGATCAATGGGATCAATGGTGATTAGTGGTAGGTTATTGGGCTCAATGGTGATCAGTGGCTAGTCACTAGGGTCAGTGGTGATCAATGGTCCATCATTAGGATCAATGGTGATCAGGACAGTGATCAGTATCAAGTGTCAGACAGATGCCAACATCTTCTCAAACATCACAAGATTTTCCACTAGGTTCTTTTTTTAGATGCAGCTACCAAACTTAGCATTGAAATCATTAATTTGGCAACACTGTAGAAAAGTCAGCTTGCACATAATATAGATTATGCAATTAAAGGACTTTCGCCAAGTTAGACTTAGTTATACTGCACATTTTAAGAGAGACTGTAGTGGAATAATAAAAAGGATCTAGAAATGTCTATGATATACACCCACTGAGAGAGAATAAAACTGTCTGTGTTTTGCAGATGTATGATTCACAGTGTAAAACATGCCTGTGAGTTGGCTCTTTGCTGAGTCGTGACCTTCACTTGTCTTTACTCTTAAGCCGCCATTCAGGATAAGTGAATAAAGTGATGCAGATTAGATATGTGTGTGCATAAACACTGAAAGACTGCATGGTAATTTAGCAGTGAAAAGGCCCAGGTTCCTCCTGCAGACCTGCTGTGTGCATACTTACATTCTGGAGTCGCTTCATTATGCGCTGCATGTGTTTGCTGACACTGTGGATGCCTCACTGGGCCAGTTCATTACTCTTTGGTATTTACTGACACTGGGGAGCACTGTATGTACTTCCTTCGTTATTTCCCACTAGGATTGGTGTGCATGCACACCCACACAATTAGGAAAGAGGACAGTCACTGTATATTAATAGTAAGGTTAGTTGTTGCTAAGACTTAAGTTGAGAGTAGGGGTTCTCAAATGTCTTCTATACAGGGATGCCCTTAACTGAAAAATAAGGGCACTGAGCAGATTTATTCCATTCTCAGAGCCACAAAGCCTTCTATTTCAGAGATTTCCACCAACAGAACATATTAGACCCAAGCTGACATTATTTATAAGCCTACTTGTATTTGAATCAGTAAGGTTTGGATCAGATCTATTCAATTCCAGTGAAACAGGCTAGTAATTTTATGAAACAATAAATGCAATATTTATATTAATAGAGGTTTGTGATTCCACAATTGTAAAAAAAATTTAAAAGATGACAGATCCCCTGCCTATCCTGACACCATAGACACCTGGTTGCTCCTGGACTCCGCTTTGAGTACCACCGGCTTAGAGGAATGATCGGATTTACTGATTTACTGGGTGAATCTGAAGTTTTTACATGTATAATTGAAGGAAATATGCAGGATACATCATTCTATTCAAACCAAAGAAAAGCATATACAAAGAGACCAAATTTTAAGCTTTAATTGTGAATTATAGTTTAAATATTGAATTATTCATATCGCTTGGACCTGAACTATGAACTCCAGGTTTCGATCAAATTTAGGTGGTCTGACCTAAAGTTTGTCATTATGTTGCTTACATGTTGGATAAAAGGTTCTTTCATCACTGAAAAGGTGTGCTAATGTTAACTTGCTTTTAAATAAGCTACCTGATAATGCAATAGGGAGATGGTGGTGTATGGTAGCTATATTAATAGCTACTTAGCAAACAGATTTGAAAAATCACTGTTACTGGAATAGGTAATAGCCAAGCTGCTAACTAACAAGTTCAATTCTCAAGGGAGCTTTTTAAAGGATGATGTTCAGGCTAGTCAGCCTATGAGGAGCTCCAGCTTGGACACTGCAAGCTAAGCACAGCTCTTTATGTGACCTTAGGAGCAAAATGAGAACTTACAAAACAAATCAAACTGGAGCAGTTATGCTCTGTTAAAGAGTGAAATGTTGCCTTAGAGTGTAGACTCACCCTGTTCTCCTCCTCTCGCAGGTCTGGCATGGTGCTGATGCAAAGACTAATGACAGTGACAGCCACCATAAGAACGGAGAAGCAGGCAAACAACTTCCCTGGCAGACCTGACTGTGGGTTCTCCACCATGTCCCTGAGGTGGTTCATGAACCTGTGGTAGCATGTGTCATCCTGTGGAGGGCACTGCTGAGAAGTGCGTCTCCTGAACTCCTCCTGTTTGCGATGCTCATGATCGGCCACCTCCTCGAGACGCATGTACATTTTGCGCTTGCAGCAGCGTTCCATGCACGCCGTCTCTATTCCCCAGTAGGTCAGCTCGTCATGCAGGGAGAGCGCACATGTCTCACGCAGCATCCGCAGCTTACCGGCTGCTAGGAAGTTTAAGATCACCCGGAAGGCACTGGGGCTGCGGTCAAAGAAGAACTCGCGGCGTGCCTCATCATAATCATCACACACACCGGCAATCTCCTCAGGGCTTCTGCATGTTCGCAGCTTGCCCAGGCGTGTCATTGGGAACTGCTCCAGTGTGCTCCATGGCAGCGTATAGCGGTTTCCCCCTACATTGATGAGTGCCTGTAGCGCATGATCCACAGATAGCAGATCCTCAGGCCGACGCAAGAGGCGTGCACGCTGGTAGTACACACCTTTGATTGTCTCTGTTTCAGGGATCTCAGTGAAGATGCGGTCCAAGCTACTGTCATCACTGACAGACAGGTTGCTAAAATCATGGTTGGTGTTGCTGATGATGGGCATGCTGGCATTTAGATGAGGAAGCTGGTCAACAGATGACGAACCTTCTTCTGAGAGGAGGTTAGCTGATGGGAATTCCTGCGTTCATCCGAGAAACAGCACTGACGATCCCAGAGGATGTAGTATAATGGGGGACATCTGCAGTAAGCCTCATTTAGTCACTGCAAGAGACCAGTGGGAATAAAAAAAAAAATTCCAGAAGTTACTGCTGAAACACAGATGTCTCTATTTATTTCCATAGAATAACTCTATAGACTAAAAAACAATCAATTCTTTAAAAGGACAACTGGAATGTCAGTATCATGGTGGCTTCCAGTAGGATAAATAAAAATGAACAGCAAATATTACTACATTACATAATTTAATGCAGATACAAATATCATGCAAATCCAGGCTTACAGAAGTGATCTGGAACACTCTAATTAATCTCAGGAATGTCAGGAAGGATTGAAAGCTGATTAAATGGTGTCACAGATTGAATCACTACATAGTTTACACATGTGTCAATGTAGAAAAGAAAAATGTCAAGGTTTAGAAACCGAGTGACCTTTCATAAAACACAAACTGCCTTGCTGTCTGTAGATTTAATTTGAAAAATGGTACTCTATGGCACCAGGTCGTTGTAGTACAGTAAACCATGTGCACCATGCGCTTTTTAAGGGCTTGAATACATGCCGTGAATCCTAATAACCACACTGGGATTCAGTGTTCAGCTTGGATGGGGGAAGATGAAGGGATAAAGGGTGAATAGAGGAACCTAGATAGGACTGCCTGTGGTCATGTTGAAAAAAAAGGGGGCAAATCCTAATATATATCATCAAAGAAATTGCCATAGAGCAGTAAGCTATAACCAGATCTACTGATGAACCTGTAGTAATTGCTCTTCTCAAAACAAATTGTGAGTTACTTTGGTTGCTTGGTGGTTGAATAAAAGTATGCTTTTCATTTTAATTTCAGTTTTATACACTCTCAGAAAAAAAAAGTACGAAACTGGTAGCTGCCCTTCCTTTTCACCCTCGGTTTGTCCTTTTGTGTATGTATGCATGGTAATGTGTGTATAATGCGCCTTTTAAAATGATTTATAGTACATTGCACATTTAATTAGCTTTTTTAATTAGCTTTGCACCATTTCAAATAGAAGCTACCCCAGTACAGGCAGTAAAGAGGTACACTTAATTACCCCAGGGTGACAAAGAATGGTACAGTTTTACTACTCTTCTTTCATTTTCTGACAATGTACCAAAGAGTCAGTGACTAAAACTCCACATGCCAATGATGATAACTAAAACATGATACTTATCCAAATTCTTGATAGCTCAGATGTCCTGAATGACACCTGCATTAGAGCATGACACTCATCTATATTAAAATAATGAGAGAATAATTTAAGAAGAAAACTCCGTATATACCTACCACTGAGCCGGTTTGCGCAGCCGGTCCTCACTTTTTTTCTCATTTTTTTAATCGAAGTTTTCTAGTTAAAGCCACACAGCTCACATCAGGACCATACTGTTTCCATCCCCGCTGCTGAAAAACGGCTTCCCGCAGTGACAAGCTGAGTCGGGGAAAAGCAAGAGACAGGACGATGATGGTCCTGCGCTCCGCACCGCACCGCAGCCTCAACCTCTGCTCTGTCGGAGCCAGTGTTCAGAGACACTGCAAGTTTACAGACGGGATGTGTCGGTGTGGATCCGCTCACCTCGTCCTGCCTGCGTCGCACCTGTCAATCCACCTCCACCAAGAAGAAAGAGAGAGAGAGAGAGAGAGAGAGAGAGAGAGAGAGAGAGAGAGGAGAGAGAGAGAGAGAGAGAGAGGCGTTTCTTTTTCAGTATAAGTCAAGTTTCATGCGCGAAGGACGACAGCTGCTTGTGTACTGCACCACTATCATCTGCTGTAGAGTAAGAATGAAAGAAGCGATGGGACTGGAGGCAGGGGTTGCCAGGTTGGATCGATACTCCGATCATACAAGCTAAGCAAGCTGAAAACGTTAGAAATGTACTGTTTCTTCACAGAACCGTGTTTAGAAATAGTTTAGACATTGAAATCCCCAATCTGGCAACATGCTGGAGCTCAGGAGTACCGCTTTGAGCTTTACTGTAACAGCAGCCAGCGTTGGTACAGTGTGAAATGAAGGAAGATCAAACATATAGACAATGAATGGAGTGTGTTTACTTAAAAAAAAAAAGAAAAAGAAAAAGAAAAAAAGTTTCCGTTTAAGTCACTGAGGTCAGGTGATCATCAGTAAGTTTGGATAACAAGGGTAGTAAGACAAAAATGGGTGAATGTGTGTTTGTGTGTATGTGCACCTACCAAGAGTCTCATTCATTTTACACAGAGCACAACACCCCCCTCTACCCTCCCCATTCCTGCAGCTTAGAGGAGAGAGAAAGAGAGAGAGAGAGAGAGAGAGAGAGAGAGAGAGAGAGAGAGAGAGAGAGAGAGAGAGAGAGATGCATAAACAGCATTTTGCCCTTACCAAAACTTCATTAGATCTAGCATTACTGAGGAAATAGGAACAAGCAGCACTTTGTAGAAAATCGAGGTGCCAGACAGGCATTAACACTTGGTCTAATGGAGAATAAGGAACACTGAAATGAATTTTCACTCTCTCTTGGCTTGCAAAGGTCCATGACCAAAGTTACTTTTACCTTTATCCAAAATAGTTAAGTCCACCAGGTGTCCTTATTAAAGGTACCACAGGGGGACAGAGCAGGGGGTTGGAAAGAGGAGGGAGAAAAGGATAAAGCAGAGATAGAACAGGAATCAGGCAGAGGATTAGGTTTTAATCCCTGAGGTAAAGATGGGATCTTAGCATTGCTGCTGGAGTTTGGATGAGCTGAGTGAATCTGGCTGCAAAGCACAGTAAGGATCTGAAAACGAATCAAAATCCTTCTTATATCCCCCACTGATACATTCACTTGAGCCTACTGTAGGTTGTGATCTCAATATGTACTCTCAAAGCAGGTGTGTAAATAGACAGATTAGCGTCAGTGGCCAACACAGAATGTGCACTCCATTTGGCCTAACGTTGTCTTGTACTCTGACAGTAGGACAGATAGAGTTACGCAGTCCCCTTCATGGATTTCTCACAATGTACTAAATGCTGTGTCTGTAAGATAATCCTGTTAATGGATATTTAATTGATTCCCTATGGCATTACTTGATGTGTGGAGAGTTTTGATTGTTCTGTGATCTGGGACGTCATCTTAATTTGAGAAGATTTGCATAACATTTATATACCACCATGTGTAATTAAGTCATACAGCCAGCCAAATGATGTTGGTTTAGTGAATTATCTACATGGGGTCAATGGCATCTGTCAATTATCTGGTATCTAGAAGGATTGGGGTCATTTTTTAGGTAAACTCTATATTAAAATTAATATATTTAGGATAGGATAACAGGACTCATATCATCCGTATCAACATCATACATTCGCAGTTACAGATAAACCCCATTACTGTGGTGTGTGTGTTCAAGTGTGGGGCAAGACGGAATACCCCAATATAGGCTTGCCAAAAATAACAGCTCCTTCATCATCTGCACTGAATAATACATAACTTGGGGCTTCCTACACTGAAATCTCAGTGTCAGCATTTGCCCATGTGAATATGAGTAGCACATGATGCAGTATGACTCTAGTGACATTAGGTTAACATATAAATATATGTTAAATATATATATAAGTATATGCTTTTAATGTCACCACAGCCAGACCACTGGGAGGTGTGACTAATGACACCAAATAATGGGCCTGACATTTGACCAGTGTCCAACCTTCAACTTCTATGATAATGATGACGCTGCATCAAAAAAGTGAAATCATTTATCAAATAAATAAGGAATAAAACACAACATATATGCTGTTAGGAAAATAATTAACAACAGGGTGGAGTGATTCTGTTACCACCCCGAAGTTCATTATTTTCCTACAACAGCATATTAAAGTGTTTTTTTCCTCTTGTACAACAGCTATGGCACATCACAATTTTTATCATTTACCCAGAGATACAAGTTAGATCTTGTTATCTTTTATGGTCTCTATAACAAGTCCAACAACCTCTTGTTTTTTTCTCATTCTTGAAGTTAATAAGTTTGGTAATTTTTTACATTACCAATAAACTGCAAAACTCTCCATCTTGAAAAAGTTACACCTTTACAACTCATCGTTCCAAAGCACTGACACTAGAAACTCCTTGCAAAATTGATAAATTAAATGTGAAGAAAGCTTCCCCATATCAACATACAAACAGTTTTTTTTTTACAAAGCAATTTTTATAAACCAAAATTTTATAAGAGCTGGTGTTATAGAAAAATAACCAATCAAAATAGAGAATTCAGCAGCACCTAAGTAGTATCAAAGCAAGGACTTGACATCAGCCAGTCTCCAACCTTCAGTTACAGGAATGAACAAATGAACCACTGGTGTGCTGATGAGAGCCTTTCTTTAAATTTATTCTAGCCAACGTTTGATTTACAAAGTTGAGTCTCTTTATATAGTGCACTGTATTTCCCTTCTCATCTTACATTACCTGTAATGGCACACCTGAATTTGACCTCGAGAAGGTAACCTGAACTCACCTTTGGAGATCATCTCACATAATTGCTGTGGCTTTATCGATTGCCATATGTCCAGTAAGGATATCTAAGGACTGCTGTCTATGTAACCTATGACCTATTTTTTTTCTTTCTTATGTTCCCTTCAGTGCATTTATGCTGCTGTGGTATAAGGCCATTATCCTGTTAAAGGCTTGTTGTGCACAGTAGACTGTGTATATGTACTAGACTGTTGTTAAAGAATACAAGAAGCCTATACAGACAGTAGAAATGGAAGCTATTTTTTTATAGTCTTTGTTCTTTATTTGGTAAACTCAGTTAGCAGTGTCTCATTTCTAGCAGAGCAATGGCCTCAAACAACTGCAGTGTGTTCTGCTGCTGTATGAGAGGCTGTTTATAGTGTTGCTCAGCTCTCCTCTAATCTCTGTTTTTCCCTCTATCCTCATTCCCTACCCAAGAACACAGCGTGCCAGGCCACGCTGCTCCAATCGCTCCACCAAATTCCCCGTCCTGTCAGCATGTTATCGCCAGAGTAAAGAGTAGACCAAGAAAGGCCAGAGGCCCAGTGATGGAAATGACAGCTCCGTGTAAACACACCAAGCCTGATGGCTTGTGTTTCTTCTCTGCCTCAATAAAGCCAGTGGAATGATCCAATTATATCCTGGGAGAAATGAAACCTACTACAAAGATTTGTGTGGGCGTACTTAATTAAATGTACTCTCATTCAAATAGTCATTAACACATCCCCTAATACAATTACAACGAGTCCTGGTTTTTTAAATGTATACTTCAGAGATCTGCTCATATTGCTGTTGTGCTAGTGTATAGTCTGCTGTGTAAGAACTGCTGTCTTTTAATCCTCTTCTGCAGACATTAAGATGCTCCCAGTGACAGCATATATTATGTTTAATCACATTTTTGAAAGTTAATTTAATTTGGTTTATTTTAGCTGTGATTTTTGAGATATCTTATCATATGATAACAACACAACAAGACTAGAAATAGGCTTGAACATGGAATTATTTCTGGCATTGTGATATCACAGGTACACACAACATCTGTGTAGTATTGTGCACAAGTATTGTACTGCTCTTTTGTGAAGTCCTAGTCCTCCCATATATTGTGACTGTTGTGACACTATTTCGCCCTAGGGCTTAATAAAGAACTTTCTACTCTACTACTCTATTTTCAAACTGGTCAGTGCTTACTTTCTTTCTTTTAAGATCAATTCCCCATTCTTACCGAAGGGACAGATTTTAGTTAAAGGTAAAAAAAATTACACAGTATCTAAACATTCCTCAAAGGAAATACCTGTCTTCTCATCCTGTCTACTGAAACTGACTCTTCCTCCCTTTCTGCTGTATTGTCCACTCTCCAGTATGGTCTGTATCCATGCTTTTATGTATAGGAATAAACAATGCCATCCTCTTCAAACCTATACACCATTCAAGCTTGTAAAAAACACCATCAGGTCTCTTTGTAAACATTTCCAGTTGCAATTTTTTTTCTTTTTCAAAAAACCTTTTCAGTTCCAATCTTGCAAAAAAATCTATATGTTGTAGGATCAGATCGATTTTTTTCTCCAACATCTAAGCCACTATTTGTTGCTGGTTTTGTACCTGATACAGATCCTGAGTATTGGATTGGTGTCATCTCTAATATAAACTTTGTGGCAGGAACTTCTGTCAGAGCAGTGCTGTTATAGAACGCTGATCCCATCTGACCAATCAGAAACAAGAATTCAACAGCACAGTAGTGTAGAAGTGGAATAATACACTTCTTTACAATTTGCAGTTCTCTTTCTGAATGATGCTCTTGTGGCTGAATAAGCACAAATCCCTACTTCCACGCTCCAAAATCTAGTGGAAATCCTTCGTAAAAGAGAGACGGTTATAGATGCAAAGGGCAATAAATCTGGAATGGGATGTTCAAAAAGCATAGTTTTGATGATCAGTACAAAAAAAATATGTATATTTGTTGAAAACAATGCCAAATGTTACTTAAATGTCATTTTTTCATGCAGTAAAATGATATGAGATTATTAATGAATCAGAAATTTCCTCTTATGAGAGCAGCCTAAAAGAAAAGGACTGAGGGTTTCAGTCTCATGTCTAATCATGCACATATTTGCTACAACAAAAGCACACCTTCTATAAAAATACTAATCAGTGAATAGCTTTTGTTTTGTTGCTGTAAGTCCACACTTTCGTTGTTTTTTTACTGTCATGGTCTGAAGAATTTGCCACACTGACAATGTGCTGCTACGTAAGACTGAAAAGAAGCAAGAATTCCTTCCTTATTTGGTAACCTTGATCAGCAGTGCCACTTTTCCTGCAGAGCAATGGCCTAAAACCCCTGCAGTGTGATCTGCAGCAGAGTGAGACTATTTGTCAGCCAACCATCCTGACACTGTTCCTCTCTAATCTTTCGTTTCCCCTCCATCCTCAGTCTCACCCCAAGAACACAGCATGCCAGGCCATGCTGATCCAATCGCTCGGCCAAACGGTGAAGAAGTGAGCAGGAAAAGCCAGAGTCCCAGTGATGGAAAAGACAGCTCAATGTAAACATCCCAAAAACTATGGCTTGTCTTTCTTCTCTGCCTCAATAAAGCCAGTGGAATAATCCAATTATATCCTGCCAGGGATAAATCGATAAAACTGCACTGTTGTATGTGCACACTTAGGCATGTGAAAGTAACCATTTATTTACACATCTCACTTGGTCTTGAAATGCATCATCCTCACACTCAACACACAACATGACGAGTGATGAGTGTCAGCAAAAAGACATCTTCATTTCTTCATGCATTTTCTGGGCTTGACACAGCTCCCATAACTGCAGGCAACACCACCTTCTGAATAATTAAAAACAGCAAGTTTGACTTTAATTTTGGACGAGACTGAATTCCTTCTGGTACATAAACACATGCTGAGTGCTACTTTGCATTGTTGTATTTTTACCAGGATGTATTTACTTTTAATAGAGTTAATAGAACTCCAGATCATTCTTTTATTTCTCTCTCAGTCAGACACACTGCTTTATACCAGGACTGTTCACGTTCACACACACACACACACACACACACACACACACACACACACACACAGTACTGCTATATAAAGCATGATACAGTGATCTATAGTTGTTCCTCCAGCGGTTATTTTGGCGGATGGTGGTGTAAAGTAGCCTAGTGTTTTTAATTACAGCTAAATGGATTTCTGCTGAAATACAGTTACACTTGCTACAGGGCCAGTTTAAAAGACACGAACTTGGTAAGCAGTTACAGCATGCTTGTACTTGTCCTTTGTATGCCATCAAATACCAAAGCCGACAGCAATGTCAGCAGCGAGAATTTATGCAACATGAGTTTACATTTCTAGCTAAACAGGTAAACGAGACACACTTTATTTAAAAATTCCAGAGCAACACACTAGAAGGATCAAGCCTGTCAGACAGAATATCATATCAGACTGTAACTAATTCCTCATTTTGCTAATTACTCAGTTGACTATAGTGTTAATCTGGTCTTAATATGAGGTATGGTAAATATATAATCTCTAATCTAATCTCAGCTCTAATTAGCTTTGTGTAGTTATTTTAGGTGTAGGCCTGGAGCTAATTTGGTATTCAACTCAACAGACAAACAGCTGGATTAAAATGCACACACACACACACACACGCTCGCACACATACACTCACAGAGGCGGCTTTCTTATTATTCCTCTTAATCACATACAGGTCAAAGACAGCCAGCCCGCCTGTTCTCCTTTCATCATTCAGGCTTTAATCACACACATACACATGTGCACACAAAGGGAAGTACAGGTGCTCCTGAAACACACACTTGCATTACTGATTCCCTTATTAGCTAAACTGCGAGGACTTCTTAATGAATTAATTCCTTTCTCACAGCGTGTACGACGAAACAGTGAGATGCAGGCTGAATAATAAGTAACCTGAGAGAAAGATAAGGGAAGAAAAGGATGAGGCACAAACATGTGTAGCACACAGATTTCACCCTTGAGCATTGCTACCTGCTGTACATAACACACAGCATAGTCAAAGGCCATTAGTAGAGACACAGATCACCCCCTTCTCCAACACAGACACAGACACACACACACACACACAAACACACACACACCCCTCCCCCTTCTGAAGTGCCTTACTGTCACATATATTTCAACAGAGTCATGATAATATGTAACATTATAAGCGACAACTGCATAAAAATACACATACCATATTTATGTTCAGATAAAATGTCTCACCGTTCTGGATGGTTAAGCAATGCCAGGGCTTGAAATATTCTAACAAATCAAATTGACAATGTATTTAAAAATATACCAGAATATGTACTGTAGTAAATCCTTTCTATCAGCAGGAATGCACACAGTATTTTCTGCAGGCTCAGCAATTCTGCAGGTAAATAATGAGGTATGTGAATCAATTTTGATAGTGGGATATCCTTTGGCTCAGTGCTTTGAAAAAATAATATATAATTAATATGGAAGTATTGATTAAGATGGAAATATTTTATTTCTATTTTCTCTTTTTGGTTTCATGTTTTTTTTTGGTTTGTTTTTGGTTTATAATTCTGATTTACATGGGAATTAGCTATCATCAGTTTATACTCAAAAGCAATTCAAACTGACAGATAAAACTGAGTTTATGCCATCTGTTAGGTGTGATAGTGCTCCAGTAGAAATATCATATTACTTTACTTCTAGTTTTATACATGTCTCTCCTGCAGATGTCCATGATCTTTATTCAATATAAAGCTTCAGCAGCTAGCATGTGTGAGTCATCGTTTGACTGTGATTTGGATCACACATTTGCACATTAACTACTTTTGTCCAAATAATCAAAGTACACTCACTGAGGGAACACCTGTACATTTACTCATTCATGCAATTATCTAGTCAGCCAATCGTGTGGCAGAAGTATAATGCATAAAAATTCTGCCGATAGAGGCCAGCAGCTTTGGGTAATGTTTACATCAAATATCAGAATAAGGAACATGTGATCTCAGTGATTTTAACCATAGTTGCTGGTGCCAGATATGCTGGTTTGAGTATTTCCAAAGCTGATCTTTTGGGATTTTCACACATAAAAGTCTCTAGAGTTTACTTAGTATATCTTAAGCAGCAGTTCTGCAGAAGAAACACCTTGCTGATGAGAGAGGTCAATAGAGTATGGCCAGACTGTTTTGACCAGTCAAACCTTTTGCACATGTCAAACCTTCTAGATGATGTGCTACAACAGCAGAAAACCATATCAGGTTCCACTTCTGTCAGCTAAGAACTGAGCTGAGCTGGGCACAGACTCACCAACACTGGACAGTTGAAGCCTGGAAAAACATAGTCTGATTTCTGCTGAGGTACACAGATGGTTAGGTTATAATTTGGCTTCAGCAGCATGAATCCATGGACACAACCTGCCTTGTGTCAAGATTCCAAGCTGGTGGAGGTGGTGTAATGGTGTGGGGAATGATTTCTTGGCACACTTTGGCTGTTAATACCAATCAATCATTGCTTGAATATACACAGACTATCTGGGTATTGTTACTGATCGTGTGCATCACTATATTACCGCAATTTACCATTTTTGAATGGCTACGTCCAGCACGATGCACCATGTCACAAAGTTAAAGCCTCAATCTGGTTTCATGAACATAAAGATGAGTTCAGTCTTCTTCAGTGTCCATCCCAGTCTCTCTAATCCCTAGTCCCATAATCCAGTAGAACATTTGCGGGATGTGGTAGAACAAGATTCACAGCATGAAAGTTCACCTGAAAAATCTACAGGAATTGTGTGATGCACTCATGTAAACATGGACCAGAACCTCAAAGGAATGTCTGAAGAACATCTTTTGAAATCCATGCCACAAAGATTTAAGGCTTATTTGTGAGTAAAGGGAGGGTCTGTCCAGTATTAGTATAGTGTTTCTAATAAAGTGCTCACTGAATCTACTTTAGAAACACTGAATCATAAATAGCAATACATGTAATAGCTTTCATATTTGTATATTTTTTTTGTATATTATTTTTTGTATAGTTTCTACCACTGTAACATGAAATATTAGACCCTTCTGGCTATTCTGGAGCAGACTTAGAGGATCACAGCTTTACAGCAATTAACACAGACATGTTTCACTTTAGAAACATGTTTGAGTTAGATGTTAGAAACATCACTTTACAGCTATTCCATGCGACTCCTTTGAGAACGTACAATAGAAGCCCTCTTTCCTGCTATGTCAGGTAGGTTTGAAGCAGCTTCTCACTTGCACTATAATACACAGCTTGCATATGACTGAACATGATTAAATCTAAACCCCTGCCTCGGGTGAGAGTCAAATCCCTGACATTAGATTATAATTACATAAATGCTCTTGTGTCGAACTGTTTGGGATAAATAATAATAATAATTCCCATTAGCAGCTGTGAAAAAGAATTGCTCCGTTTTTGTGATTTGTTCCTTTGCTACCCAAAGGCTGTTCAGAGAGCAGCAGAGAGCAAAGTGAATAAATGAGGCATGACTCGAGTGCAATAAATTTTGTCACATAGGGAGAAAGGTGGCTGAGTGGATCTCTTCATCCACTGTACTATGTTTCTGTTGCATTCCCAGCTACATGGAATACCATTTCTGCCATTTAGTGACTACTAAAAATCTAATTCAAAATGCTTCTAGAAAAAACAAATAGACTTCACAGATAGTGAAGATATCAGTACATGCATTGCAAATTGGATGGACTAGATGTTAATAATAAACTTTTTTAAATGTCCTTATTTATATAAAAGGAAATGTTATAGATTTAATGAAGTCTGAGGATGAGAAAACCATTACAGAGCTGTAAAAACGTCTTTATACCTTGCCTGATTTGGAATGTTGCTTATATTTTACAGTGAATGGTTTTAGATTTTATGAGAAAATTTCATTTTAGTGAATACAAACCAGTTTATTCTTTTTATTATTATGTCGAATATCACCAATGGTAGCTGACCCTTAAGATCAACAAATTTAATTGATAATTAGATACAGCTGATTGAACACAGTGAGACCTGATTGCAGCAAGCCCATGAGGCTAAAATAAACTTATAAGAATCATTCCTCTCAGTGGGAAGTAGGCACTACAGACTTTCTACAAGGTTATTATCAAATGATTCCACAGCAGGTAAAAAAGATTATGTTAAAATGCACCAGTCTCACTTTTTAGAACACTAAACAACAGTAACTTACATGAAGACAGTGAACAGTTTTGTCCATTCTGAGAAAATATATCCAGAGATACAATTCATTTAGGAAGCTAAAAGTTTCAAGTTTATTTGTCATATGCAGAGACGTCAGTGACAGTTTGTACAATGAAATGCTTAGGTACAAACTACTGCAATAATTTAAGCAAAAACCTAAAGTAAAAAAAAAAAAAAAACACATAAAATTGTAATATTATATACAGTATATGGATATTTATGCATATCTATTTATATATTATGTATTGAGATATACAAAGTGTGCTAGTAAGGTGCCAGTAGTATGGAGAATCAATTGTGCAGTCCCAGAATGTTAACAGATGCAAGTACAAAAGTGCAAAATTACTGATTATTGTGTGGACTCAGTATGTTAGCAGTGCAACAATATGTTGCAGTTGTGGTTTGGAGTGAGTCTGTATTACAGTTCGTTGGGGATTCTGATAGCCTGCAGATAGAAACTGGTCTTCAGCCTGCTGGGTCTGGATTGGATACTCCGGTCTCGCCTGCCTGATGGCAGTTTTTTGAACAGGCTGTGTGCTGGGGTCTATTGTGACTTCCTCAGACATCGTAGCATATATCCAAGAACTATTCAAAAACTGCAAAACTTTCTAGCTTTGGTTAATGTTAGTCTTTATGATTCCACTATAATAAGAAAGTATGTGGCTTCACAGAAGAGCAGCAAGACGGAAACTACTGCAAACAAACAGAACCCTTCTTGCATTTGCAAAACAGCACACAAATCCCCATTTTTCTACAACAAAGATCCTGTTATGTCTGATTTTGTCTGTTTGATCCTGTTATGTCTGGTGTAAAGAAAGTAATTTGTTTTGTAACAACATAACACTAGCAGTAAAGCATGGTGGTGGTAGTGCTGATGTGGAGATGCTTTGCTGCCTAGAAACCTAGACATCATTTATTGACACCATGAATTCTGTTTTGCACTAGAAAATTGTTCAAGAAAATTCTTAAGGAATTCAGTTATCTGCTTGAGTTACTGAGCTCAAGCTGAAGCTCTATTGTGTTCTGCAACATGATAACAACAAAAGCACAAAAGTATCTGTCTGAATAGTAATATTTAGCAATAGCAAATATTTTGTAACCCGCAGTTAATGTTTGGAAATCTGTCAGGGTGTCTCATTTAACAGAATTTAGCAAGGAAACCTCCCCATAGCAATGCAAAAGACCCATATTATTAGAAGAGTTTGATTATAGATATTGCTGATACCTATTATTAAGCTTTAAGTAACCAGTTATTAAGCTGGAAATATCAGGAAGTAATTACTTTTTCACCGTGGTGCTTTAAATAAATTGATTTGTTTTTACTCAGGTTCCATTTATCTAATATTAATATATACTCTTCTATATACTGAAACCATGAATGTGACAAATAACCATCAACGATAGTTTATCACAACACATTACATCTCTCATTTATTATAGTAAGCCTATAGTCAAACCAAGTTATAATAAACATGTTGTTTTTACATCACTAAGCCTTACTACCTGTTTGCTTGCTTTAGGATTAGATTTTGACCTCTGCATTGTCGTCTGCCTCTTCATGCATGTTCGATGATCACGTGACTCTTTGTTTATTGCTTATTTCCTAATCCATCTGGTTTGTTTGCTTTGACTAATTTTAATAAAACCTAAACCCACACCTGCGTCCTTCCATCTTCAGTTCATGACACTAATAAACCTGATCAAGAGAATGCCATGAGTATACATAGATGATGCGTGGATAGATATTATTGTAAAATATGAAAAATAAAACCTATACTATACATACATCATACATACCCTTCTATATACAGTAGTATGTGGGATGTAGTACTTTGACTAGTATTGGATATATATATATATATATATATATATATATATTATAAGACATGGAAAAATATATGGCCTCTATAAAAGATCAAAGCATTTATGGAGATGATGAAAAATGTCAACATGAAAAAAATATGTCCGTCTCTTCCCTAAGCTATTGACTATCCATTAAGCTCAGCTGTCCTGGACATGGATAAACAAAATGCTGACGTCTGCTCTAGTATTTGCGATATGGCCATTATAATCAAGTTAGGCTTCTTGAAATGATAATTACTTTCTGCAGTGCTTTCACATGAAAGACGCAAGTAGAGACATGAAGTCTGTCACCAGTATCACAAGCCTTACTACACTGCCACAACAAGCCAAAATATGACAAGCCCTAAATCGCTGACACTGATCTCATTCTTCTGTGTGATCAGGTTTCTGCAC
Organism: Hemibagrus guttatus; assembly: GCA_033459395.1. NCBI lineage: Eukaryota > Metazoa > Chordata > Actinopteri > Siluriformes > Bagridae > Hemibagrus > Hemibagrus guttatus. The sequence continues at coordinate 10,544,635 of JAUCMX010000004.1, forward strand.
TCAGCCCATTTATTATTCATAAAAACAGAAAAAAGGAATAGAGTGAGGAGAAAAATGGATTCGACCCAACAGCATTTTTTCCTGTTCTGCTCCTGAGCACTGAACAGCACTTTAACAGAATATGAGCAATTAACACTGAACGAAAGCAATCGAGCAGTCACCCAGTTAGTACTAGCAGTCATGGAAATCTTTTAGGAGATGTTACTTCAAAAACAAGTAAAAAATATAATTTCAAGGAGTTTCTTCTTGAACTTCAGGAAGTGTCACACCTTTTGGAAAGTACAGGTAGTCCTTCAATGTGTCAATAATGCAAGGTGAAATGTTTGGAAAGCCAGAGAACTCTGTCTCCAGGTGATGAAGAGTCAAAGAAGGATTTAGAAAAAATTCAGTTTTCAATTTGTGCATTTTTCTAGTGTCAAGACATCCTCAAATTTTGCTCATAAAATGAGTAAGCTGAACTCTCTCACCACTGAAGTGTATTATTAGCTAAACATCAATGCTACCACCATTGATGTTTTGTGGCAATCGGTACAAAATGATTTTTATTCCCTTCTAGCAAGGTTTTTTCAGGACATTGTGCACAAGCTCCTCCCTGGTCATGAGTTTAGACTAGAAAGGGATACAACTGTATATAAATGCATTATTTGGATTGAATAGATAAACATATAGAAATGGTTGAGTTTAGAGGTGTGTATCAGAACCAGGATCATTCAAGGAGTCGTGACTGTCAGACATGACACTTATGAGACAAACAAAGACCACCTTTATTAATATAAACATACATTATTTTATCGTTCATAATTGCCTAATGGTTTGTTTACAGTTGGGAAAATCTATGAGTGAAAAAATATAAAACAATGTTGCTTTCAGCTGCTCCCTGTTCAGGGTCACCACAGCAGACCAACGGGTCCACACAACAACTTGGCACAGGTTTTACGCCAGATGCCCTTCCTGATGCAACACTCCCATTTTTCCGGGCTTGGGACCGGCACTGTATCCAGTGGCTAGGGTTTGGGCATTGGCAGGGAATTGAACCCGGCCCTTCTGTATGGTAGGCAAGAAACCTACCACTGAGCCACCAATGCACTAGTGAAAAAAATATAAAATAAACAGCTAAAATTGTCTCATGAATTCAGAGCAATTATAAACTACAGTGATGTAGCTGAAGAACTCTCAGAGCCAGAATTCGCAGACTATGCTGACGGTGCTGCTGTCATCTCTAGTGATTACCTATGCCTCAAAAAAAAAAATTCCAGAAAGAAATACAGATAGAAAGAAAGACAGAAAGAAAGAAAGAAAGAAAGAAAGAAAGAAAGAAAGAAAGAAAGAAAGAAAGAAAGAAAGACAGAAAGAAAGAAAGAAAGAAAGAAAGAAAGAAAGAAAGAAAGAAAGAAAGAAAGAAAGAAAGAAATCCCTTCCAATTTAGGACATGCCCACATTAGTTTTAAATACAAATACAGCTCGAGATATTTAAAGCACAGAGCAGACACAGCTTTCGAGTTGGTCAAACAGTTAATACTAGAAAAATATAGGAGTTAGAGCTGAACCATAACCCATCTGCAGTGAACCAAGTTCATGACTGACACTTCTTCCTTAAGCAGGTTATGACCTCACCACTATATAACCCTCTGGAACAGACAAATCCTCAGACATACAGGATGACATTTACAGCCTGAGACCCAGCTGTGACTTTCAGTACAGAGATTCACTGAATTTAATCAAAAGTTTGGGAGAATGAGCTAGACTTGAAAAGCTTAGTGACCGAATTTTTTCTCCATTAGCACATTGAATGGCTCACGTTATAATTAGTGAAGGCCCAGAGGCTCAGATCAGTTGTGTGCTATCTCTCTGCCTTATTGAGCTGTTATTTACTTCTCAGAGTTTTTTTTAAGTATTCAGGCAAATCCATTTCTTTGTAACTGAGAAGTCTGTGCTATGACTGAGGGGAAGCGTGCAATCTCGGTCCATTTCTATTTGTGTCCGTAATATGAGAGAAGATATATGCAGATAACACTATGCAGATAACAGTAGAAGAATGGTGAATAACGCATAACGATATTATCGGTTTAAACCGAGGAAAATGGCTGGCTGAATACAGCATGAAGGTGGCTACAATGTATGAATGAATCTAGTTGAACTATAGTTGCAACATCCTTCGGAAGTCCTGTAACACATTGGATAATGGTTGAAACAGTTAAGAGACATATAATAATGCAATAAATGTAACACATTCAGTATCCATTTTGACTTTCAGCAAAGTCAGAAGAAAGGGCTGAAGGTTGGGCTCCCATAATGGCTTTGGCCTCTGTTAATTAGACAATGTGGGTTTACCATTCAGTGGGTGGTTTGAAATCTCGCCTGGGGAAAGCAGAAGCCAGTGACTTTAGTAAAAGGACATGAACAATGACAAGCATGCTACAAGCAAGTGAAGGAACACTGAATAGAAGAAAAGAAGACTCAGGAATAACAATGATTAGATGACATTGGAAGAGCAGTTCTTACAAAAGGCACGGTTAAGCATGCAAGGATTTAAAAAAATTGATTACTTTTTCCAGGATGTAATTGCATTTTACAAGCCATTTACTCATGTGAACACTATTACGGTTGTGTTTAATGAGAAAAAAACGCACACAAGGTTTTCCAAAGGTGTCAATGCATTCTTTCATAAAATATGATTATCCAGTTGAAGATACCCAGCAATACAATTAGTTACTGATAGATTAAAGCAGATCTTACCCGAGGCTGCTGGAGGTCTAAACAACTGCTCTGATCGAGTCAGCTGCATTTATCACACCATATTTAGTTCAGACAAGCAAACAACCTCAGTAGTGAGACAGGGAGAGAAAGACAGTGTATTACACTGCCCTGGTGTTCTGAATTTCTTGAGTGGACAACTGGAGCATATAATACCCCATGGTAGAAATTTTACACAATTTTTTGAAGTTTTTAAGGGACTAATCCCATAAGAGAAGGCATAGCTGGAACAAACAGGACGCTGTGTGCTCAAAGTGATCTCTCAGAAGTTTTCTCAAGACAAACTTAGTATCCAAAAATATAGTATACTTAATATATTTTTAAAGTCTACTATTACATTACCATAATATAGTCACAGTGTACTGAAAATATAAAGTGTCCTCATTTATATGTGATCTATGTATACAACACATCAATACCTGCTTCAAGCTACGTTGAGAAAACTTTTTTGTTCACTACTCATTTTTAAAATGGAAGTTCACACCACAAGAGAGTGCACAAATGAACAATTTTTTCAGTTTTTGCAGTATAGCTTCAAAAGCAATCTAAAAACTGGATGTTGATATCACCAGTGCGAATTTTCATTCAAGTTACTGGGCTAAAATGGCAAAAGTTAGTAAAAGGACAAATTTTTTAAGAGTATTTATCTCTTGAAGTGACTTTACAGTAGTTCACTGGATACTGTCAGTCATCTGAGAGATTTATCTGCAATTTCAAGAACATACATAACATTGTTTTTATTAAAATGATGATCAAAATGACAATATACAAAATAATACAAAAATATATATATCAATAAACAAAAAACTGCACTCTTGAACCACAGTCCACAGAGTTTATTATAATTAGCAGGCAAGTTTACCAACTTTTTACTTAAATATGTAGAATAAATAAGTTTTCAACTATGTATATAAACTATAAACTATCTATTTTATTTTGTTGCATTTGTTTTTTTTTATGGTGATACTCTTTTAGGATTTGATGGAACTTATTGTCTTGTCCTGTATAGTGTGTGGGGTAGTCTAAATACTTCAAAATATTATATATTATAATTTCATATATAAGCACTTTAAGCACTTGGTATGGATTACAATCAAAATGAATTAAACTTGTAGCTGCTCTTCAGCTTGTACCCTGAAGCTCTGAGGCTGCATCATATGGAAAATAAAAGAAATAAACACAAAAAAACAAGCAAACAAATTAATTAATGAATAACAAACAGTCATAAATGAAAGTGATTTTTCCTTTGCCTTAAACATACAGATGGGCTCAGTCACACTGTTACTATTGCTCTGTGCTATTCCCCAGCCAGGCTTCTAGCACGCATGATAGGACAGTGACAGTTATAGCCCAATATCAGTCACAGTAAATATACCACCAGGTCATCACACTTGAAAAATAGCTGTTATTCATTAAAAGGATGAAGAGATGTGGCTGAAAAGACAGCTAGGATCATAAACTTCCAGCTCACAATGTGGCCCGTGATTACTTGTGAGTTGGAACTGGATGCACCAGGAGGTTAATAGGCTGCACCACAACACAAAGTCCTGTCATATTATGCTCGATTAGTGACAGATTCATTTAAATCTCTAGTGACAGGAAAGAACTGAATTTGTCGGGAAACCAGAATTGATTAAATTGTGGCAAAGAAAGAAACGAACCAATTGATTTTTCTGTGTAAGGGGTGTGACAGGGAATGACCTCATTCAGTCTGGGGCTAATTGCTTGGGGGATGCAGTTGCAGGGGCAACAGAGAAAGTACAGTAGTAGATGAACAAAGGGGAAGTCCTACAGAACTCTCTGTTAGAAAAGCTGAGGAACAGACTGAAGGTCCTGTTAGTCAGGATTTGGACAATATGAACGCATCGCACAACTATGGTTTGTCTTCAGCGAGCACAGACAGCCTGTGTGCCAACTCAGCATGACCTTGTATGCAAATGAAGAGGATATAAGCGCAAGGCAAGCAAAACTAATAATGTGGGCTGGCAAAAGCTTCCCCTCCCCTCCGTTTGCGGTTATTAAAAGCAGCTTTCTCCCTGAGGTTGGGCTGTGCAGCATGTGATCAGTGACAGGGTGGATATTTCTGCTGTTGCTGGCACACCGGCTCTCTCATTACGCTAACATATTGAGTCATTTAGGTTGAGCATGCCGGGAGCGGCGAATATTAGAGTCTAAAACAGATATGACCCCATGTGCCAATCTCTCATCCAGTGACCCTCACAATGCTACAGAGTGCCCTGGGCCTGTACACGGAGGGGGGGAGTGGATAGTCCTGGTGAATTAGAATAGAAGTAAGGAAAGCAACTATCGCTATACCATTTTAGCATTTATATTTGGGTGAGTGAATAGTTGCATGTGCATGGATGTGTGTGTGTGTGTGTGTGTGTGTGTGTGATTAGTCAATTAGTAGGCACAGCAGAGGTTTTCCTGCAGAGCAGAGAGCAAAGCAACATGTATTTTACTTAACTGATGAATGTGTAAACACATTAATCACACACACAAACACACACACATTTTTAAGTAATGATTAATCTGTTCCTAGAGAATTATTTTTTTCTAATGAATATTAAATAAATAAATATAATTGAAATAAATAAAAGGTAATAAATAATAAATAAAGACATAAATAAATTAATAATAATAATAATAATAATAATAATAATAAGTAAATATAAATAATAAAATTTAATTTGTATAAATAAATAAATGTTAATATAATATTCCAAGCAGTGATTGAAATATTTCAATTAAGGAAAATAGAAATTAATTACTGTCACATTTGTTTTGCATCACCAGGATGTAGGGGGTTTGCTTCCCAGTTGGCATCCCATCCAGGGTATCCCCTGCTTTGTGCTCTGAGACCCTGGGATAGACTCCAGGATACCTGTGACCTGTGTAGGATGACAGAAGATGGATAGATGGATGATATTTTGCCTTGCATTTACATGGCAAAATTACTGACACCCATAAATTGTTAATAAAAACAAAAAATAATTTCATCTGTAGGTATGTCCTCCTAATCAGAACGATTCAAAATAATATCTGCAAACAAATACAGACTAAAGACTGTAATGTAATGTAAAGAATAAATAATCCACTAACTAGTCCATAAGAACTGTTTTTAACACCCAAATAATATTTAAAATTATGCAAAGAAATATTTGAATGCTCTTATGATCCAGAAACACTCTTATTTCCTTTGAGCAAGTGCTCTATAAGGGTTTCACATATGCGATATGTCTTTACCATCAATCACCAACATGCTGTCTATGCATATGAGCCAGATGGTTTTGACATGAGTAAGTAAGCAAGTAAATGATCTGGTGTTCCATCCAGGGTCCCATTTGCTCCTTCAGGCAGTTACTGAAAATGAATGAATGTTAAAAATAAACACATAAGCAGTTAAAATACCATTAGGGACAATCAGTGCCATGATGAAATCTTTCCCAGGATAATCGGTGTCATAATGAACCTTTCAAATTCAATGCCCTTCTTAAAAGCTTCCTAATACCCTTGCTCTTCCTAACCCACAAAATATAGAATTAGAAACATCAACAAGATCACTGGAAACACAACTGAATCTGTATCAGAGGAGACTGAAACATTTGCCAATTTTACAGTTGCAATGAATCAATATTTTCCCATTCTCCAGATTTGGTTAAAGAAGGCATGCACCTGATATGATACAGGAGTTTTATGTTCTAGTGAACAAAGATTACTGTACAAGTGTCAACAACATTGTTATACAATACAGGAAGAAACCCAGTGCTGTTATTGTCTTCAAGCTAAAACTTCACCTTACTAGCAATCTTTTGAAACCTGCACATTGGTACAGTGGGCAGTATTGCTGCTTCACAGGTTATTATCAATCAGCAAGATTCCTGATTAGATCCTGAACTCAGGCTTCTATCCATGTGGAATTCCTCCAAGCTGTCTGGTTACCCTCCACCTTCCAAAATATGACAGTACCAGTATACTAATGGAATGGAAATCGGTTTAATGGACATTTTCTAAACAAAGTCACTGTTGGCTTTCAGTGTGAAACATTTTTAACTCTTTTGTGTACAGAATTTTAGTGGTTAAAGATAACATCTTCAAATTTTAGATGCTTATGAACAAGCACATGGGGCATCTCAGAGAGAAGAAATGGTTTGATATCACCATTAACTTTGAAGATATAAACATTTGTGTAAAAAAAGAAAACTGGACTGTTTTTTAAAAATAAAATTCTATGAATACATTGCCTCTAGTAGGCTAGGCAAAATCAGAAATGCTTATGTAGCATACTAGTTTTTACTTATGAAGCCCTGAGTGTCTACTTTCATATAAGCGAAATTCAATGCTGAACATTCATTCATTCATTCATTGTCTACCGCTTATCTGATCTACTCTCGGGTCACAGGGAGCCTGTGCCTATCTCAGGCATCATTAGGCATCAAGGCAGGATACACCCTGGACGGAGTGCCAACCCATCGCAGAGCACACACACACACTCTCATTCACTCACTACGGACAATTTAGAGATGCCAATCAACCTACAATGCATGTCTTTGGACCAGGGGAGGAAACCGGAGTACCCGGAGGAAACCCCCGAGGCACGGGGAGAACATGCAAACTCCACACACACATGGCGGAGGCAGGAATCGAACCCCCAACCCTGGAGGTGTGAGGCAAACGTGCTAACCACCAAGCCCCGAGGTTTTAATCAATTACTGTAAAATATTAGAAGATTTTTACAGGATACAGGATAAGGTGAGGTTGAGGATTGAGGAGTGGTCAGAGATTGCTTAAGCTGTATTCACAATCAGTCCAAAAACATGTGCAAATTCCAATTTTGTGGTCTTTACGAAAAAGATAAAAAGCTAGCTAGATAGATAGATAGACTTTATTGATCCCATGAGGGAAATTATTGTGTTACAGCAGCTTAGTCAGTTAACTTCAATGTGCATGATTGCGTGTGTGCGCATGGTGGCATGTGATGGATTGGTATCCCTTTCAGTGTTCATTCCTAATAGGATAGACTCTGGATCAACCTTGATGAAAGCACTTGCTAAAGATAAATGGAGCTATAAATTCACTACATTTGTACCATTACACACACATGCACTTCAATATTAACTTCATTCCATATCATCATTTATTTGAATGAACTCCTACCTAACAGAAATGGAATGTTTTCAGGATTGTATGACTCTACATACACACCTACGCATGTCATACTACATACACACCCACGCAGTCATACGCATGGTGAATGAGATGTGTTTTCAGCTGCCTGCTGTGTGTGTAGCAGTCCACTTCACAAACTGTGGATGACACACAAAGCATCTTTTCTTGAAAGCGTTCATCAGACTAAGCTAGCTCTCACAAGATCTTTCAAATAATACAAAAAGAGGAGTGCACTCAGGCAGTGTAAGTGCTGCTCCTATTACTGTCTGGAACTGACAAATTGTTTCTATGCCTTCTTGCTTTTATGTGCAATTTTAGTAAATGGAGCTGTGCTGGTTTCTACTGTGCTTCCTAACCCTGATTATGAAGTAGACCTAAACACACTCTGAACACTCTCACACTGAATCAGGATGGGTCTGTTAATTATCCCCGACTAATAAAAATATAAATATAAGGAAAGGAAAGGAATAGATAAATAACATGGAGAAAAGTGCAGTATAACAGCATACACTCCTTCATCCTGTCATCCACTTTCTTCTTGACTGTGGGTTAAAACCCAAAATCCCAGCAGTCATCAGCACAGCCCCTCACATTATATCATTAATGTATGGGCCTTTGATTAATGACTAGAAGCTTATATCCATCAGTGCTGGTCCCTCATGCATAATCCAGGCCTTTTCACAAATAAATATTTCATAAGTTGCCGACATCCATTATTGGCACCTTGTCTATGAGTTACAGTACTGCACCTCTGAACTAAAAGATGGATATATGTCTGGCTCACTAACAGCCGGACTTTAACCCTCAAGTCATGCATCCTATCCAAGATGTGTCCATACCTTATCCTAGGCGTTCCTGGGATGGGCTCCAGATCCATCACGATGCTGACCAGGAAAAATGATAATCAACATATCAAGCGAAGTACAACTGTGCTAGGGACTACAGCTAGATTTTGGTCATGTCATGTTTGTAGATCCACTGAATCTATAACATGACTTCTCTTACAACATAGTAATAAAAATGCCAAATCTCTGTAGTTATTTGTTTCATTTTGCTGTTTTGGTTCACTTATTATTATCTGAAACTGAGCAAATTTGAAGAAAGCTCCACCCTCTTGGCACAATCACGTCCTGTTATACAATGTCAGAAACCATTTAAACAGAACTTCCTATACACATGAAATCATATAAAATTTCTAAGCTTGTTTTTATTTTTTTCTTATAGTCACTATTTTCTATTCAGAACTAAAAACAAATCAAAGTTTCTAGATGACCTGCATTTACAAAATCAATCTAATCCTTATTTAGAAGACTTTTGCAGAGACTTCTGATTCACCCAAAATGGTTATTATTGTTAAATTTCTGTTAGATTTTATACTAAAAAAATGAAGTTAAATAATTTCATATAATAAATCATGGAACAGCCTCTGATTAAATGCAAAACATACAGTATTATATTAACTATTTACTGTGTTTGTCAATATTTCTTGTTTTAAATGTACTTCATAAGGAAAATGTACAATATAGTGCTTCTCAGAGTGTCTTCAGAGTCAAATTAAAATTTCAAATCTAACATTAACTTACAAACAAATTCAGTTCGATGAAGACCCAGTTACACACATAAAAGTAATTAATTCATGCATTTTTTTATGTTAAGGGTTTCAGTGAATCTAGAGACTTATCTGGGAATCCTGGTGCAAGACAGGAAATACACCCTGGATAGCATTGCAGGCACACATCACAATCACAACTAAATGTCAGTTTGGGGATTTTTTTTTTCAGTACATTACCATTTTTTTTTTTAAAACAACTGTAGTATCTGAGGTCCTTTTTACATGATTGGGTTAATTATGATGCTCCCTGGATCTTTAAGGATAATTTTGTAGGACTTAGAATTGTAAAAAAAAAATTTTTACAATGCAAAGCTGTATTCCTTTATTTAAAAAATCCTGCAATGTCCACCGTATTTAAGAAACGTGCTAATTGCTATCTGCTGATCTTTCTTCCTGAAGTGTGAAATGTTGACTGCAAACATCACTCTTGGTGAAACTTTTAATTTTGTCTTCTTCCAGGCTTCACACCCACCATCATGGTGTCACGATGCATGATAGACACTGACATAAGCACACAAGTTTTATTATTATATATGCCAGGAAGGGAGGAGGAAGTTTGGAGTGATTTGTGTCCAGGGTACTTGTCTGTCTGCTGAACACCAGTTCCTTCACTCCTCTGTAGCTGTGACACTTTATAAATGGTCTGGAAATAAACTTGAGCTGCATTCCAAATGATGTGCTACACAAAATGCATTTACACTATGCATAAAGTACTCTACTGTCTAGTGTATGAATTTATGAAGGGGAGTATTGTCTCAAATGGAATTTAACTCTAACTCAAATGTAGTTTTGTTAACTGAAAGTATAAGATGTTTCCCAGTTGATGACAAATGATGTCAAACACAGAGTCAATGCAAGTTTTAGCAGAATAGAGTGAAATGTATTATTATTATTATTTATTTTTATTAAATTCTAATTTAAGACATTTGTAAGATGTCCACCTGAATGTTGTTGGCCATGTTGGAAATTTTTTCCCATCCAGGGACAACATCTGGTAGCCCCGCCCCTCTTCTGCTACGTAAGTAAAGCCTCAAGTGTCCTTCTTCACTAAATTTTTTTTTTCAGTTGAATAAGTGCATTATCTGGCTACTTGAAGTGCGTTTCCTTTTTTGGAATTTTCATCGTGAATGTGCTACAAAATTCACACCACTGATACTACACAATGCCATAAAATGGTGCACAAGTATGGAATTTGGCACACATCTCTGGATTCTAAGAAATACAGTGGTGTGAAATACAGTGGTGTGTATTTGCCCCCTAAGCCTAATAACTGTTTGGGCCACCCTTAGCAGCAACAACTGCAATCAAGCGTTTTCGATAACTTGCAATGAGTCTGTTACAGCGCTGTGGAGGAATTTTGGCCCACTCATCTTTGCAGAATTGTTGTAATTCAGCCACATTGGAGGGTTTTCGAGCATGAACCACCTTTTTAAGGTCATGCCACAGCATCTCAATCGGATTGAGGTCAGGACTTTGACTAGGTCACTCCAAAGTCTTGTTTTTCTTCAGCCATTCAGAGGTGGACTTGCTGGTGTGTTTTGGATCATTGTCCGGCTGCAGAACCCAAGTTCGCGTCAGCTTGAGGTCACAAACCTACCGATCTATTAGTCTGGAAAAGGTTATAAAGCCATTTCTAAAGCTTTGGGACTGCCGTGAACCACAGTGAGAGCTATTATCTACAAATAGCCAAAACATGGAACAGTGGAGAACCTTCCCAGGAGTGGCCGGCCGACCAAAATTACTCCAAGAGCGCAGCGACAACTCATCCAGGAGGTCACAAAAGACCCCACAACAACATCTAAAGAACTGCAGGCCTCACTTGCCTCAGTTAAGGTGAGTGTTCCTGACTCCACCATAAGAAAGAGACTGGGCAAAAAAGGTTTGCACGGAAGAGTTCCAAGATGAAAACCGCTGCTGAGCAAAATGAACATAAAAGCTCCTCTCAGTTTTGCCAGAAAACATCTTGATGATCCCCAAGACTTTTGGGAAAATACTCTGTGGACTGACGAGACAAAAATTGAACTTTTTTGAAGGTCTGTGTCCCATTACGTCTGGCGTAAAAGTAACACCGCATTTCAGAAAAAGAACATCATACCAACAGTAAAATATGGGGGTGGTAGTGTGATGGTCTGGGGCTGTTTTGCTGCTTCAGGACCTGGAAGACTTGCTGTGATAAATGGAACCATGAATTCTGCTGTCTACCAAAAAATCCTGAAGGAGAATGTCCGGCCATCTGTTTGTGACCTCAAGCTGAAGCAAACTTGGGTTCTGCAGCAGGACAATGATCCAAAACACACCAGCAAGTCCACCTCTGAATGGCTGAAGAAAAACAAAATGAAGACTTTGGAGTGGCCTAGTCAAAGTCCTGACCTCAATTCGACTGAGATGCTGAGGCATGACCTTAAAAAGGTGGTTCATGCTCGAAAACCCTCCAATGTGGCTGAATTACAACAATTACGACTCATTGCAAGTTATGGAAAACACTTGATTGCAGTTGTCGCTGCTAAGGGTGGCCCAAACAGTTATTAGGCTTAGGGGGCAAATACTTTTTCACACAGGGCCATGTAGTTTTGGATTTTGTTTTCCCTTAATAATAAAAACCTTCATTTAAAAACTGCATGATGTGTTTACTTGTGTTATCTTTGACTAATATTTAAATGTGTTTGATTATCTGAAACATTAAAGTGTGACAAACATGCAAAAAATCAGGAAGGGGGCCAACACTTTTTTACACCACTGTATGTTGTCATTTTTTTGGTAGAACAGATAACTCTTCAACATAATGCGTTTACATGCCTGGGGTCGGATCAAATTCAAGAGATGTGTACTGCCTGGTGCTAAACTCTGATATTTTATTTTGTTAGAATAATGATGTAACAACAGTGCAAGATACAGTAACATATTTTTTATGCAAATGTCTACACAGTGTAATGTAGAGGTCCATTTAGAGAGTGTAATAAGTTAAGGCCACACAGATTTCATTGTTTTATTTGTTTAATAAATGTCCTCCCTGAAAAACACTTCATTCATTGGCTCTCAGTAACATTTTGCTGAGTATAAGACATAATGTGAACATCAGTATGTGCAGAGATCAGCTCCTGAATCAATGCATTCATTGATGTAAACATCATAAAAACATTCATGCAAAGTTCAGGAAGGTTTTCTTTTTGTCTTTTTGGAGTGCAGACTTCCTCAAAGTTTGCGTGTGACCAGAGTCCAATACAGTATCAAATATTAAGGCATTGTTAAACAGCCACAATCGCACAGCATTATACACATGATCATGCTCATCTCAAACATCCTCATCTACAATTCCCAACAACACATCATTAAATCATAAGCTAAGCCATTCACCAGTCATGCAAACACTACACATTTACAACACGCGTGTGTGTATCAGACATTATAATGAAGGACAAAAGAATGTCTTTGGTTACTAGAGCACTTAAAAGCTTTGCATTGTGATATATATGCATTCTATGAGTATGTATGTCATACAAGAGCGCTGCATATGTAAAAAAGTGAAATGTAAAGGAAGTAAGAGAGTAAATAGATATATGGTTTTTGGGAAAATAAATATAAGCAACATAACATAGCACAATGATATAAACCAGACATGTTCAAATGGGTTTGATGGGAGGGACAGCATCGGATCTGGATTAGTGAAAAAACAGCTGCTTTAACATTTGCATTTCTGGCATTTGGCAGACGTCCTTACATTTCCAGAGCGACTTACATTTAGCTCATTTATTGACCTGAGCAACTAAGGGTTAAGGGCCTTGCTCAGAGGCCCAGCAGTGGCAGCTTGGTGGACCCGGGTTTCAAGCTCACAATCTTCAGATCAGTAGCCCAACACCTTAACCACTAAGCTACCACATCCCCACATCACGTCATTACTGATAGACACAAATTAGAGGAAGATATGAATCATTAACTTAACACACACACACTCACACACATTTGTCTTTCCATCCTTGTAAGGAACATTCACTGATATATTTATACTACATGGCCAAACGTTTGTGGAAACCTGATCATTACATCCATATAGGAGATGGAAGCACACAATTATCTCAGACATGTCTCTGTATGCTGTGGTGTTACAATTTCCCTTCACTGGAACTAAAAAGCCCAACATTGTTCCATCATGACAATGCCCCTGTGCATAAAGCAAGCTCCATTAAGACATAATTTGTCAATGTTTAAGTAGAAGAAATTGAGTGTCCTGATCAGAGTGCTAACCACAAACCTACTGAACACATTTGTTATGAACTGGAACACGTCACATGATGCATGACTACATCATAAACCTCCCCATCTGACGTCAGTGCCTGACTTAAAGGTTTTTGTGGGAGAATGAGCACAAATCCCCATAACCAAACTCCAAATTCTAGTGTGGAAAGTGTGGAATTATAACAGGACATAGATGACATGTTCTACAAGCACATGTGAGTGTGATGTTCAGGTATCCACATATTTTTGGCCAAATAGTTAATTAGTCTGCATATTAATGCAGACTGAATGATGTGTATATAACTACATCTAACCGTAACCATAGCTTCAGTAACTAAACAGATCATTTGAAGTCCTCTTTATAGGAACCAGGAAAAATGACCATAAAGATAGCTCTATCCTTGTGTAACATTGTCTAACACACATCCAGTCTCAGTTCACTGTAATCACCCCATGGTGTGAAAGAAACACAGAGAACTGAAGTGTTCATTTCTCCAAACAGTGAGACATGAAAATGACAATGAGGGAGATGCTGCAGGGCTTATTGGGCCCACATAGACATACCATGCAGCTGTTAGGCACCGGGGCAGGAGTCAGAGTTATAGGGTCAATGATCAATAGCGTCTCACTCACAGCACTGGCGTGAGGCTTAATGGTGTGGAACAGCTTCCTGATGGAAGTCTCATCACAGACTGCCTTTCAACATTTGCAACATTTTCCACACTAACCTATAAATGATGGTCTCAGTCTTACTGTTTCTAGCATCAGTAAACACATGAGCAGTATTTATGCCATTATCTCTGCCATTAAACCAGTAAAGTATTCAGGGGCTAATGTAGTGGAAAGGGCTCATGATTTTCCTTATCTACTTTGAAATTATTTTCACTATTACAGCTAAAACTGAAACTAATTTGTGTGCATGCTTTTATAACACACACTGTTTTTTGAAAAGGTTTTCTTTTAATCAGAAACCTGAGCATTAAATTACAACGAGTTATCAGAAAACAGGTTCCAGGTAAAGGGTGTTCAGTTTGGTTTTTTCCTTTGGCTCTATGTATAAACCAACAACCAAATAGTTCTAAGGGGGAAAAAATCTTTTGGAAAAAAGTTCAATAGCATTCCACCTTTTCTGATGAAATGAAAGGTTCTTCTTGAGAGGTATAAACACACGAGGTGCCAACATTGCTAATAAGAAAATCCTAGCAGGCGAGAGAAAAAACAGAATTTTACAACAGGAACTCAAACGTATGTCAGTATATGAGACGGTGGTGGTGGTGTTTTTTTTCTCTCTCTCTCAGATGTGCACCAAGCAATAGCAAGAAAACAGCAAGCCAACACTCCGGCATGGCTGCTCCTTTATAACGAGCAGCTTTTTTTTTTTCTGACTAAAAAGATGACACTCAGCTACTTGGTTTGATTTGTAAAGTCAAAGTTCACTTAGAAGCAAATTTATGATTTTTACGTTCCGGGTCCCTTCCCCTTCAGTGCCTTTCTTTTCAAGTTGTATCTCATATACATATTCATATATTGTGTCTACGGCTAAACTGTATATGTTGGCACCTTTGAATACGAACAAAACAGAAAACATCACTTTCTCTCTGTCAGGAGAGAAAACACTCAGTTGTATGCCGGTACATAGAACCGTAATAGGTTCTCCAGAGGTGAACAACCAAAGAACCCTGCTATATTCTTCTGTCTTTTCTTTCAACAGTGTAGTTCTAATCTTTCAATATTTCAAAGATGAGTGAATTTCAGCTTTCATGGCTTTATTCAATTGGGGAACTATTCTTCAATAATCTTCAAATGAATGAATTTGAAGAGATTTTGTGAACACTCTCATTGTTTTTTCAGCTATAACAGTATCATCCTTGAGTATGAAGCTTATAAAATTGATACAGGACCATTTTGAGAAATTTTCTACATCTGTGTAGAGACAGGTGCAGATTTAGCGAATGATTTCAGGATGGTGAGTGTCTGGGACAGGTTTGCAGTGGAACAGTCCAAAGTGTAGATCAAGTGGTGCAGATTTGCAGATGAATTTGGCACATTCTCTCTGGAGCCGTCTGCCAGCTCATATTTCACTAAAAACGCTTGGGGCTTTTCTTGTGGTTTGCCAAGCTCAGTAACACTTTCTCAAAGTGGAGACTTAATGGATTTACACAGGAAATAAGACATAATTGTGGCAAAGCTTTCAGAACATACATTATGGGAGCTTCTCTTTCCTTGGAAGAATACGCTTTGCTCATCAGCAATGTAACTAAAAATATAAATAGTGTAAAAAAAAAAAAGGACTTTTAAATAAGCTTCGAAGTAAAGAAAATAGAAGAAACACGCATGCACGTCGTTAAGGAGCCCTTGTTGGAGAGTGGAGAATGATTCCTGGAGAAGTCGTCCTCATCCCACTTTAGCTCTGGAGTCCAGACCGTAGTAGCCGACCTGCACCAGGATGGCTATGTCAATCAAGATCTGGGTCATCCCGCACAGCCAGAACTGGGCGGGGCTTTCATTAATCATAAAGTACGTAGTCTTGAAAATGTCACCAGCAGTCCACAGGAGCACCATCTTTATGCTGAAAGGGAAAAAGAAGAAAATAAAACTGCTACAGTTAAACCAAAAAGAGCCATAAAGTGATAAAACGTGAAAGTAAAAGAAGAAAAAAAACAACCTTCAGAAATAGAAGAGTGACTCAGCTTACTGCAAAACACTTGCTCTTTAAAGAAATCCCAGGGCTCCACATGAAGCAGGGGACTTTATTAAAAGTTGTCAAAATGCAATGCTCATTCATTCTGCTTCCTCTCTGTACAACCACATTAAAAGCAGAACAGGACAATATTTCAAAGCTGGGCTGTCAGCTGTATGCCCAATGACTCAAAAGTACACATTATAATTCAATGTGCCTGTTTTTTTCAGGATCATCCATAAGCACAGGATAAAGAGGAGAGGAAAAAAAAACTTTTAAAGATAAAATTTCCCCTAGCAGGAGTGAGCAATCCATCTTTATTGAAAGTGGATGATCTCAGGTCCTGTAGCAGGCTTCAGGAGGGACGAGAGGAAAATCACCTTCATTTGCTGTGAATGCCAATACATTGTGCTGACAAACTCTCTATGGAGCTCAGATTGAAAAACTTTAGGGAGAATCGTGTTTTTGAGGAAGACGAGTCCCATAGAATGGGCTTTATTTCCTCTCTGCAGGTCAATTGTCTCTCCTCTCTCTGTGGTATTTACACGGAGAAAGCTTATTTGTTTTCATCACTACACAGAGTAATAGTGCAGGCGAGAGCAGACCATCCGTCAGCTGTCATGCCGAGTTGCCGTGGATTCGGTGTTCGGGGGATCGTCCTAACAAGTGAAGTAAGGAGAAGACAGTAAAGTGGTGGACTGGTCCATTCCTCCACACTCTCTTTTAGTGTGGACTCATCAAGTATCCAGTCTCCTGTGACCTTTACCTATAAATCTAATATCCTTCTTAAGCATTGTTTCAGCATCCAAGAGAAGAGCTGTGTGTTCACGGCTCATATCTCTGGAGATGAGGATTCATCAAGTATAGTGGTCCTGCCAGTGTAAGAGCTGATGCCAGTCTGACAGCTGCTTTCATATCGTGTCCTGCAATGAACTCGGCCCTCTTACTGCACTGAGGTCAGACCTGACAGATGCAAAATGTGTGGAAAATGGCATCAAAGCGTGACTCAGGCTGGACGCCTGTGGCCCTGTCAATGTCTAGCACTACAGTAGTAACAGATGTAAATCCCTTCTGGCTTTCATAAAAGCGGCAGGAAATTCCTACCCCGCCAGAAAAAAGGCTAAGACAGATAGTTTTCATGTTTATGAATAATATTTCCCTTGAGTGCTGTCACAATGAATGACGCTGTCTGATACTAGGGGAGTGCCATAATATTTACATATTCAAAGATAAAAAAAAAAAATAAAAAAAAAGATATGCATTCGATTATGTAAGATACCATGCTCTACTTACAGGATGGGCCTACACACATACACACACACACAAAGCAGTTCCACTAGACTGGAATAGGATGTGATATGCAAAAAACTATTTTTCTTTTCAGTAGCAGTTTATTTCACATCCACCTCCTTGCTTCGGTTTGTACCAAGTTCAGTTAGAGCAGGAGTTCACAATCTGTGATCCGAGAAAAAAAAATTGTTTGTTTTGCCAATGTTCAGCATTGACTGTCTTTGTCATGTCACACTTTCACAGTGTTGGTTAATAGCTCATATGAAAGTAGATACCCGGGGCTTTAAGAATTTGAAGCTTGTCAGAAATATTTCTGTTTGTACCTAGTGTACTAGGGGCAATATATTTATAGAAAAGTTCCCAAAAACAAATGTTTCTATATTCAAAGTAAACGGTGATGTCAAACCCATCTCTGCTCTCAAAGATGCTTGCTCATAAGCATCTAAAATTTAAATCTTCAACCGCTATAATTCTGTGTAAGGTTATCCCAACAGGCGTAAAACCACACGTCTCACACTGAAAGCCAACAGAGTCCTGACTTATTTTATATCAGACTTGCGGCAATAAAATAATCCATTTGTTTACACTGATGTCTGATAAGTCAATTATGCCAGTGTACTGGTTAAAATGTTTTGTCTGAATGAAGTGGAATTTCTTTACTGTGGACAATTAATCCAATTACGTTATTAAATCCCACAAGAATGATGGCATTAACCAGATTGCCAAGTTTAACCAGATTGTGTAGAACCATAGCCAAGCAAGTATATTGCTGTGTCAGGGTTTAATATTATTTTTTTTAATGTCTTTTAATCCATGGAATTTTTTTTTGACATGCTAAGCCTGTGAGCCACTTGGATAAGATCACACTATAGCTCATGGACTACAAGCAGCAGCATCATGAGCCGTTGCGATTTTCCAACAATTTCGTCCAATCACGTTGTTATGATATCTTAATCTTGTCAGCACACGTCCAGCGTACTCCTGCACTTAGTTACTTAACATGAGGTTTACAAATAGACTAAGAATCTCAGCTCCAGAATTATTGGCACCCTGGATAAAAAGAGGCTAAAACATATTTGTGGTAATCTAAGCTTTAACTGAAAAATAACAATCCTTATCAGAAATATATTTTAACAAACAATTATCTGCACTCATAAATTTAGTACTTGGAGCATCTACCTCTAACCAATATAACATTATAGGATTCTAGCCTCCTTTATAATGCTTGAAGAATCCTGATGGAGAATATAATGATTGTAATATAATGAAAACATGATGGAGACTATACTGATTGTGAATACAGCTTAAGCAATCTCTGACCACTCCTCAATCCTCAACCTCACCTTATCCTGCAAAAATCTTCTAATATTTTACAGTAATTGATTAAAAACCCGGGGCTTGGTGGTTAGCACGTTTGCCTCACACCTCCAGGGTTGGGGTTTGATTCCCGCCTCCGCCATGTGTGTGTGGAGTTTGCATGTTCTCTGCGTGCCTCAGGGGTTTCTTCTGGGTACTCCGGTTTCCTCCCCTGGTCCAAAGACATGCATTGTAAGTTGATTGGCATCTCTAAATTGTCCGTAGTGTGTGATTGCGTGACTGAATGAGAGTGTGTGTGTGCCCTGCATTTTTGCACACATGCTTGAGACAAAATCTGATTCTTCTGCTTATATTGGGCACAATTTAATTCTATGCCACAAATGGTTACACCTCAGGTACTGAGTGTAAAATAGTGACTAGTCCATTTGGGATTCAGTGCATTGTGCTTCTGTGCAATGGCAAGCTGTGGATGGTGAATTTTAAAAGCGAAAAGACATTGCTGGAAATGGAACTCTGGAAAAAAAAAAAAGCTTGTTGAATTGACTTTAAATGTTTACATCGGTTCAGTGTGATTGAATTTAGTAACAATTACATGATTAAATTAGCTCTTGTACATCCAACATGATTTGATCACGCATTTTCAAAACACTGAATAAAATCAGACAAAACACTGAGCGACTTCCTGAGCTGAGAATCAAACTCACAATGCTGACATTTTGCAACAGACATGGTACCACTGCCCTATTTATTCAGGCATGTGATAATTGCCTATACTATAGATATACACCGATCTGCCATAACATTATGACCACCTGCCTAATATTGTGTTGGTCCCCTTTTTTGCTGCCAAAACAGCCCGGACCCATCGAGGCATGGACTCCACTAGATCCCTGAAGGTGTGCTGTGGTATCTGGCACCAAGATGTTAGCAGCAGATCCTTTAAGTCCTGTAAGTTGTGAGGTAGGGCCTCCATGGATCGGACTTGTTTTAGCAGCACATCCCACAGATGCTTGATTAGATTGAGATCTGTGGAATTTGGCAACACCTCATATTTGTTGTTGTGCTCATCAAACCATTCCTGAACTATTTTTGCTTTGTGACACGGGGCATTATCCTGCTGAAAGAGGCCGGCTGTGGAATCAGGGAATACTGCTTCTATGAAAGGGGGTACAAGGTCTGCAACAATGCTTAGGTAGGTTGTACGTGCCAAAGTGACATCCACATGGATGGCAGGACCCAAGGTCTTCCAGCAGAACATTGCCTAAAGCTTGACACTGCCTCTGCCGGCTTGCCTTCTTCCCATAGAGAATCCTGGTGGCATGTGTTTCCCAGGTAAGCGATGCACACTCACCCGGCCATCCACGCGATGTAAAAGAAAACGTAATTAATCAGACCAGGCCACTTCCACTGTTCTGTGGTCCAGTTCTGATGCTCACATGCCCATTGTTGGTGCTTTCAGTGGTGCACAGGGGTCAGCATGGGCACCCTGACTGGTCTTCGGCTATGCGGCTCAATACGCAACAAACTGCGATGCACTGTGTATTCTGACACCTTTCTATCAGAACCAACATTACCTTCTTCAGCAATTTGAGCAACAGTAGCTCATCTGTTGGATCGGACCACACGGGCCAGCCTTCACTCCCCATGTGCATCAGTGTGCCTTGCCATCCATGACCCTGTCGCCGGTTCACTGCTGTTCCTTCCTTGGACCACTTTTGATAGATACTGACCACTGCAGACCGGGAACACCCCACAAGAGCTGCAGTTTTGGAGATGCTCTGATCCAGTGGTCTAGCCATCACAATTTGTCCCTTGTTAAACTCACTCAAATCCTTACGCTTGTCCATTTTTCCTACTTCTAACACATCAACTTTGAGGACAAAATGTTCACTTGCTGCCTAATATATCCCACCCACTAACAGGTGCCATGATGAGGAGATCAGTGTTATTCACTTCACCTCTCAGTGCTCATAATGTTATGCCTGATTGTGTGTATCACTGATTTCCCATCAGTGCCAACATCCCCGTGAGACTTGGTTTTGGTATATATACATGAATTGATCACTCTCACTCTACATCATTGTGTTTACATCAAAATGATACAGAAACTTGTTTAAATTAAGTTTAGTATACGAGTAAACGTAATATTTAGTAATATGTGAGTATATGAACAAGCATAATATTTAGTATTATGAAATGTACGATTTTTATTGTAAACTATATGTAATATTTTTTCTTAAATCTGACAAACCACAATTTT
The DNA here is from genome assembly GCA_033459395.1 of Hemibagrus guttatus. NCBI lineage: Eukaryota > Metazoa > Chordata > Actinopteri > Siluriformes > Bagridae > Hemibagrus > Hemibagrus guttatus. Next base: position 10,565,950 of record JAUCMX010000004.1, read on the forward strand.
TTTCTCAGTGAAAATTGACTAAAGTAAATCAACAATAGCGTCGCTGAGATTTTAGCAACATAATGTTCTCAAAGGATAATATTTATAGCATAAAGCTGCTGCAAAAGTGTCTCTGTGCCAAGCTAAAAATTTACATTCTAATTTACTGGAAAAAGAAATCTTTCAAGATATTGACGGTTATTACACTTGGAGACTTCCAACTGCAATTTCAGACTATTACACAGTCTAGAGGAAAAAAAAACAATCTGGTGGTCTACTGCTAAGCTGGGCAAGGAAATAAGATTTTACATTTCTACAGAAATCACTCATCATGGAGGATTTCCAAAGAAATGATGAGCTTCAGTTCTCATTGTAGCTCCCTCCTTCAGCTCATGGCCCTTCTACATTAATCCCTTCCTGTTCTTCCCACTCCGTCCCTCTGTCCCTCTCTCTTCCTGCTGAACTGTTATAGCTCAGAGACCGCAAACATCATTAGAGAGGATGAAACATTAAAGAGGTAATTAGCAGAGGCAGGTCATCTGTACGAGAGCAAATCCATCAGCAGCGCATCACAATGGAAACAGAGAGCCACTTTGTTCACAAGTTGTTCATCTCCCACCCAGAGAACGCCAAGTACAGAGTTTCTCTACAGGAAGTCACACCCTCAGCCTCACTTTCTAACTCTCTCTCTCACACACACACTCACACACAACCAGCCTTTTATTCATCCTCTCTCTCGCCTCTCCTGACTCACTCCCCAGCCCTAAGTGTGTGATGAATTGATAAAGAGACAAAAGAAAATGTTCAGCAAACACTTGAGATGGGCTTCAGGGAGGAGAGCAGACTGGAAATTATTAAGGCAAGCGAGTCTCATGGTTCGGCTATCACAGGCTGTTTTACACTTCAGCTTCCACTCAACCCCCGACACGTCCACATCGATTCCTCACAGCTAACACTGCCAGACACTGAGAGACATACACAAACACACAGACAGAGAGAAGACAGAAAGGAAAGAAAAGGAAATGAGCAAATAAAAAAGAAAAGAAAAGGAAAGGAAAGGAAAGGAAAGGAAGACGAGGACGATTGTGAGGAAGATTACTGTTTCACTGACAGCTGCTTCAAAATGAAAATGATTCAAAAATGGTGGACATTAATAGTACTAACAGTGACGGTGCTTGTGTAAAGTGTGAAAGTGTGTGTTGTGTGTGTACGTGCGTGTCCGTTGCCATTATGTTCATTACAGACTCAGACAGAGCTTAGTAATGTACTGCTGGAGACATGACATGAATAAAGGTAGCACTAATAACATTATTGACACTTTAGCAGCAATATTTGCTATAGAGAGAGAGATTTAAAAGGAATGAACATTCCTGTAAAGAGTGTCAGATCTTTACTGCATGCACTTTGCAGATGAAGGAGAAAGAGTGAATGAGTGCGAGTGAGAGAGAGGGAGAGAGAGAAAGAGGAAGAGTCTGGCAGAGAGAAAGAGAGAGAGATTTCTTTAAACATTTATTACAGCACGAAGTCAGACATGCTATTAGCACCCAAAAGCTATAAACCTCAGAGCATTCTGAGCTTTTGAGATCGCTGGAGATGAGATGAGCTGTCCCGTGTCACTGCGAAAGAAGAGGATAAAAAAAACTGACATGAAAACATAGGTAGCAAACGAGAAGCTTACAGAGAATGTTGATGACAGTTTTTTAATCTGTGGATTTCTCTCATCTTGTTTCCTCACACCATGTGTCATGAATGGATCCTTTAAAGAAAAAATGGTCCAACTTTGTGAGAGGAAAGAGACGGGCATCAGAAAGGCTAATACGCAGCGAGAGCCTCAGCAGCACACTTAATTAACTGCAGATACACAACTCATCCAGAACCGGTACAGCTACACTGAGGATGAACTCGGCAGGATGCTGAGAAACAGCAGAGCAGGGCGGGGACACAACAGCGCTCAGCCCCTCTCCAGTTCAGCAGATTTACGGTGAGCACAGGAACAATCTACTTTAAAAGGACGGCAGATGGTTCGAATGTTATCCGAAGTATTGTTTCTGAGAGCAGTGATTAAAAAGCACTAAAGTACATTCTCTACAGTATGAAGGACCTGATCAGATCAGAGGGAAGGGAAGGGAAGGGACGGGACGGGACGGGGCGGGACGGGAAGGGAAGGGAAGGGAAGGGAAGGGAAGGAAAAGAAATGCAAAAGAAAAAAAAGCAAATGAATGAGAGAGAAATGAAAGTAAGTACAGAATAAAAGCAAAAGGTAAGGAGAAGAGAAGAGAGGAGAGGAGAGGAGAGGAGAGGAGAGGAGAGGAGAGGAGAGGAGAGAAGAGCTAGAATAAAAATGAAAAAATGGAAAGAAAATAAAAAAGAGGAAAGGGAAGAAAAGTTAAGGAAAGAAAAAAAGGCAAGAGATATGAAGAAAAAAAAAAGAAGAAAAGTAATGGAACAAAAGATGAAAACGAAGAAAAGTGAATGAAAGAAAAAAGGAACGCAAAAAAGACATGAGGCAAATAACATGGAAAAGAAAAGAAAAAGAGAAATGAAATGAGAAAACTGAAAAAGAAAGAGAAAAAGAGAAATGAAAGGGAACGATTGAGAAATGAGAGAAATTTACAGAACGTGAAGAAGAAAAGTAAAAAAGAAGAAAATAGAAGGATATGAGTTATAAAATAAAGCTGAAATGTTTAATATCCTCTCACTGCACATCTCTTGGTTTAAAAGTTGTAAGAGATGTGGTTTAATTGTTCTCTAATGATCTAGATGAAAGAAATGATCTATGCTGAAGAGATCAGAATAAGCATCTCATGATGGAGGAGGAAATCCAAAAATGAAGACTGTGATGGTTCAGCCATGCCTGTAAGCCATCATACACAGCTCTCTGGAGGTAGAAAGTAGAAAATGGTGCAATCAGCAGCAAAAAAGTGCAAACAATCTGTTGGATCAGAGACTCCACTGCAAAGCAGCCCCAAACTGCTGCCTTTAATCACCGGGTATGAAGAACTACTATCAGAAATCATACAGGCTTCAAGGTCACACTCGTCCACTTACTAGCAAAAAGAAAAGAACCCTCACTGCCACTTTAATAGGAACATCTGTACATAGAGGCTGTGCAGTTCATAAACTCCTGCAGATAGAGATTCAGAGCTTCAGTTTATGTTCAGATCAAAGAGCAGAATGAGATATTTCAGTATTTCAGAGCTTTCCTCTTTTCAGGAGCTTTCCAGGATACATTTCTGGAAGAATCCAGAGTTTGTTAGGGAACATACTTAAAAAGCAGCATTACGACAAAGAAGTAGGTTGAGGACCAAAGTTTGGGAAAATATCAATCAGGATTTGCTGATGAAAATATTTCAAAAACATATAATGAAGTACCAAATCTTCATTATATAAAAATAATGAAGAATAATGAAAAATAATTATAAAAAATGAAAAGAATGTGGCAGTCAGGACTCTGCCTAGAGCAGGCTATCTACCAAAATTCAGTAACTAGGTAGGGAGGGTATTAGTCAAAGAAACAACCAAGAGGCCAGGGGTAACTCTGAAGGTGCGATCTGATCAGATGCGAGATGTTAACAGGACAACCATTGCCTGAACAATCTGAGCTGGGATTTATTAAATAATAGCAAGAAGAAATCCATTATTGGAGATAAGAAAAAGGAATATGAAATCCCATTTTGAGTTTGCCAAAAGGCAGCAACCAACAAATGAAGAAAAAAAAAAAAAAAAAAGAGAATGATTTCATTTTCAGGTTGTAACACTCTGAAATGTTAAGATAAAGGGGGAGTGAATACTTATACACAGCACTGTAACAGGAAAGGTGTTTATGAGAAATGTTCTGGGAGTTTAATCTTGATAAAAAATTTGAATATTGCAATTTTCAACAACAAGGCTATACAATAATAATCAATCTGGATAATTATAATTATTTGATGTCAGCATTGACATCATGTTGACGTAATTTTCAGACAATTATGACCACTTTAGCTTAATCGCTCTTTGCTATTAAAAAAAAATCAATACTGAACGTTCATACTGTGATACTATTGCTATTGTTTTCTCATTTGAGAATAAAAACGAGATGCTGCATTTGTAATTGCACCTTGCAGAAAAGGAGTAAGGCGTTATACCAAGAAAACACAAAACCACACTTTCATCTACATATTTAACTTGTAAAGCAGATGGCGTACAGTGACGTGGGAAGTCACGTCGGTTATATGCCCCTCATTGCCACCGCCTGCATACCTTCCTTTCCTCATTACATGGGCGTGTTCATTAAAACTGCAGGAAGGATTGCATGTGGAGAGATGAATCTTGCTCCTGCGTTCACCAGAGACTTGTGCGTTTATGTTAAGCATCAGGTACAGATATTTGCCTGAGAGGAGGCCTGAAGGGAAAAAGGAAATCAGGCACATGTCTCCGCTGCTGCCATCTGCCTGGTTCAGGAGGCTCCACGGTGATCCTCATCACCTCCCATGCTTCCTTCTGAGTTCAGATGAGCTAGCTTGGCAAAAAAAAAAAAAAAAGGAGGTCCACTGGTTGCACTCTTGCTTGCCAAAGGATTTTTGTGACACGGCATTTATAATAGGGGATTGCCTAAGCCTCATAACACAGACTTCTCTTGGCAGCAAGCATATTATTAATCAAAGAAATAACAGAGCTTTGGTTACAGACTAGACTGTCTGCCTTAGTAAGAAGAGTAAGACTTGACTACTCATGCCAGGCAACTGTTTGCAGTCATGTAGTAAAGACAGCAGGCTGTTAGCAAGCAGCTATGTTTGCCAAAGCACAACACTCTGTAGAAACCTGACTTACCAAAGTAAAGATGTTATTGTTCTAATATTTCAAAACAAGCAGCTGAACCTAAAGTTTGGCCATAATGCAAGATTTCTGAGTGGATTAGCCAGCAAGCGGTGATGGGCATGAGAACTGAAAGGAATCAGAGATCACACGAAAGCCATTGTATACAGTACGCTGGAGGATGGGATTCATCCATGCTAACAACACACACATTGTTTACACTGACGCTGAATTGCAATCTGCAGATTTGTAAACTGAAAGTAAGCACTTATGTGTGATTTTGGGAGAAGTGAAGGGGTGTAATGTTAGCTAGTTAATTAGTTTTTTCTACCACATTTGCACCAAGCAACAATAAAAGATATCAAGGCCAAAGTCTGATCTGACAGAAACAAACACATTTATATACTAATTAATATCTAGAGGCGATTTATCTTAGACAAACCACCTACTGGTATGCGCTTGGAAGATGGACGGAAACCAGAGGACCTGAAGGGATAATAATAATAATAATAATAATAATAATAATAATAATAACAATGCTCTTTCGGCTGCTACCTATTCGGGGTTGCCACAGCGGATCATTTAATCAGCATGTTTCGATTTGGCCCAGGTTTTATGCCAGACTTTTTATCTGGGCTTGGGACCGGCACTGAGAGTTAACTCTTCAGTGACTGGGTTAGCGGGCCATAGCAATGAGAGCACAGGATCCTGCCACTGGACCACCAGGAGGCTCAATAATAATAATAATAATAATAATAATAATAATAATAATAATAATAATAATAATAATAATAATAAAAGCTATTTTTACCAAGCAAACGAAAACCTACCTTTTCATATCCTGCATCATTTTTCCTGACTTCTGCGTTATTTAACACTATAGAAAGCATGTTATTTTTGTTTTGTTTTTGGTGTCTCCTGTTTTGCAGAGGCAAAGGACAGGAATTTGTAAACGCAGCTTCTGATGCAAAGGAAACCTGTTGGCTCTATTGATGGGAGATGTGAGTTCAAATCCTGATGATGCCACAAGCCAGACAGCAAAATTGTTCATGCTTTCTGGGTGGAGGGCAGGGGAGACTCACTTCATTTGTGCTGCCCTGTGATGCAGCAGTTCAAAATGATGCTGAGGTTGGTTCACATGTCTCAGAGGAAGCATGATTGCCCTACCCACTCTGTTAGAGCTAGTGAGCTGGTTAGATAATTGAGAGTTTGCTAGTGGGTGGGAACTGGCAAGACTAAACAAGAGAAAATGGGAGGGAAATGTTAAGATTTAACCATAGACTTCTCTGAAAAATTCCCAGACTGGTGGTATCAGTCTATTGGCCCTCATCCACCATTCCCTAAATTGCTACAGACTTTCAGTTTGCGCCAAGAGGAAACAATAAATCAAAAAAATGTAGTGACAGGAAAAAAGGCTTTGCTTAAGACAAAATATGAAATATGCATGTAGATCGATCTATCTGTCTCAAACACAGGAAAGTTTGCACGCTTCTAGAAAGAAACTGATATGATCTGCTCCCGACTAACAAAAGATAGAGTAGAAAAAGATGTGCTATTTAAAATTCTCTTGAAGAAAGTAAACAAGACCTTCAGTCCAAGCCAGGCAGACCGGAGAGAGAGAGAGAGAGAGAGAGAGAGAGAGAGAGGATGTAAAAGAAATAGAGCGACACATAATACAGACAGGACACTTTATCGTTCTGTGAATATGGCTCAGGAACATATTTGTGAGTTGAAATTATTAAAATGTTTGTGCTGTAATCACTTTAATGTGATTACAAGACTAGTGAAATGTTTAATTCGTGCCTCTTGGTGGAACTGCAGACTGCAAACATGCCTGCAGGTGTGTGATAATTCATGCATATCAACTTCTGGAAACTGCAGTAGTGTACTCCACTATGCTGAAAAAGAGAGCTAAGAGCAAACACGCCTGTATCGGAAAAAAAATACGATATGCCAGCCCTCTCTTGCTCTTTTCTCACTTGTTCCAAAACTCTAGCTCTCCACTGCACTGCCAAACTTTAGCCTGCTGTGGTAATGAATAATTCTACCGTGATTGCAGCACAGAGGAGTCACGACAGCTAAATGACTCTCCTCATTTAAATACACAGCTCCAGGTGATCACCTGGGTTCAGTTCTTCCAGCTCTAACTTCTTATGGGTCGTGTTTTGAGCAGCACCTGCTAACGATTCTAACCGACCCTGACACATCTGCTGAGCTCATACTGCTCTCCTGAACTCAGGATTCTACTCAGAGGGCAGTATGGCTCCACTAATTACAGATGCAGGAGAAGGGAGATGGACGCGTAGCAGGTCTACTGCTAATACGCGTGCAGCGTGGCCTGGGACGTCCTGTAAATATTCAGGAGCATCTGTCACTCATGCTAATGATGTTTCAGAGGTGCAAAGCCTTCACATGCTGACAACATGCAGGAATTTGCACAAAATAAGTCATGAAGATCAGCGAAGACTTGCTGGTAAAGTAGCAGGGAGGGGTGATAGACTTTTCAGTGGCTTCCTTTAAGAAAAGCAACATGAGTCGCTTGTTAAAATTCCTGCTCATTTTTCCTTGAATCAGGTAGAAACAGGAGTGCCTTGGGCATAAATAAGTAATAAATAACAAAAAAAAGTGACCACAGGTGCTAATTAGAGAAGACATGAGCAGATCAGAAGCACAGAATAACAAAGTTAGGATTTCAATTGATATTTCAAGACACATACACAACCTACCACTGTAATCACTTCAGATAAATTTGTGGATTGACTTAACAGTTTTCTTTTTTATTAGGAAAAATTAATACTACTATTTTTTTGTGTATTTCTTGTTAACAACTCCAGTGTTTAAATGTATAACTTTTTTTTTTTAGGTCAGTTATTGGTTTCACTGCAATCACTGAATAATCCTTAATATAATTAATCAATGAATAATTACTGCATTAGGATAAATAACTGAATAATAATAAGCAGTTTCGACCATAGCATGGAGACACAAATTTGTCAGTGCTGATGTGAGGATGTGCTGATGATGCTCGGGCAGGACTGTAAGTGGATGTGGGATAGACAGCGTGTACTGTATGTGAGAGACGCCCACAGTGTGCAGCTGATTAGTTTTCATAGTGATTAAGTGCGTGCCACTGGCTGCTGGTGAGAATGATCTGAACGGGTGTCCATATTTCAGCAGGGTGTCATTATCCTTTATGGATGACTTATGAGATTTATTAAACTGGCTGTTCAGCTGCATGCTGTTTGATGACACCATGGGGCAGATAAAGCATAAAGCACACACACACACACACACACACACACACACACACACACACACACACACTGATAAATGGATCCCACAATCCACCGTAGTAATAACAGCAACAGCTCAATAAAGCATCAGTGTGTATGTGTGCTTTCCCGGGTCCATTTGAGATGAATTCTCACTGCACAACCATGAGTGACATCCTTATTTTTAATAAATATGGGAAACTTCACGAGGACTCCCAGGGGTAATCAGGAGCAATCAGCGAGACACACACAGAAGCGGCGTCTCTGTGGAGAAGCTCGCTGCATGTCTCTGCTTGCTTAAGAGACCGATTATAGCACTGTCAGCTTGATCGGCACAGCAGGGGACCGGCTCTGACTACGGACTAAGAAAAAATAAATAAATAAATAAACAAACTCCTTGCAAAACTAGCAAATGCTGACTCATTGTGTAAGCTAACAAAGTTTACTTCAAGTTTAACCACTTAAATAGAAATTCTGTCACTCTGTCACAAATCTAGAGTTTAATCAATTATGTTTATTTTGATTTTTGGTTTGGTTTTATAGCATTTTTACAAAAATGATTTATTTTTTATTTAATTCTTTATGTAAAGATGAAATAGCTCTGATTCTACTGTCAACAGATCAAATGGCATTGTGGGTAATGTAGGAACCAGTGTGCAAACATGATGATTAATATGCAGGATGTTCAGGTTTACATATGCAGGACTGTTCCTTTAATTGTATGTGTCAGATTTTGTCCAGTGTGTCTTTCTACATTCTTCTGCTTCATCAGCACTGCATATATATGATGCTAGGAGGGAAGTGCAGGTAAGCAGCGCTCCGCATGACTGCACAGTTGCTGATGAATGTAGAGCGTCTCAGCACTGGCAGGACATGCTGCTAAGTTCCATTTAAAAATATTTCATCAGGGTGAGTGAATTTAGTAAGCTCCTCTAGAGAGTTGCTCAACTCAACAGCAACCCAGTACACCGTGATTAATCAGGATTGCGTTGGACAGATGATAAAACAGGTGGCTGTAAGGATGAGAGTCTGTGTAAGCTGTATTTTTACACCTCTACCTCAGAACGAGTGAAAAGCACATCAGGGCAGGAAGCTAATTCACACCAATGCACAGACGCCACAGGGCTCACAAGAAAGCAATCTTCCTCCGAAAAAGTCGCACTGAAAGACCCTGTCAGAAACTATCAGGACATTCCTGACCTAGAGAACGGAGTGCGTCCCTGAGGGAGAGAAGAGACAGCTCGTCACTGGATGCCTGCGCCATTAACGTCTGTCATAGCCTGTCACAGAAACACACATACAGACCCCATACCTCAGCCTTCTTTCTTAGAACAGCCACGTCACTGTCAATAAACACAAAGATAATTTAGTGGTAATGGCTTTGAGAAGAATGGGGTGGGGAATAAAAGATCCAACTCTTATCTATCTGTCTGTCAAATAACAAAAGAATGAAGACAGGCAATTTTAGAGAGCTATGATATTCCTGGGGCTTGTTTAAATTCTGCCGGTCCAATAATCATCTGGCTTAAAGGCATAACGTGAAGCAGTGGACAATCCTCTCTGCAGTGTCCCATAACAGAATATATGAGCATGAATGAAGCTAGGAGTGAAGAAACACAGCTCTGCATGTATGTTTACAAGCTCAGTGATCCAGGCTTATAGATGATTTTAGAGAACAACAGACAATGCTTTTTTAGCGTGTCCCATATCAAGCCCCTTTACAATATACAAAAAAAAACAAGAGAACAATCATTTAGAAAATGATCCTGTTTGTAAATGTGTCGCATTTACAACTCTGCATCAATTATTTGCATAGTACTTTTAAATGATAGACATTGTAACAACGCAGCTGTAGAGACACTATAAGCTTAGTAAATAAATTAGACATTTATCCGTTTATTCCTAGTGTGCAAGCCAAAGGCGACAGTGAGGAGGAAAAACTTTGAGTCTGGTTTCCTTGAGAGAAACCAGACTCAAAAGGGAATCCATTCTCATCTGGGTGAGACCTGATAGCTCGATTATAAATCATTTCCCTCCTATAATGGTGTACCATATGGTCAAAATGTGTAGTTGCATAACCAGGAAACTGATTTTAGTTATAGCATGAAGTCTGTCTTATTGAAGTTATCTACTGCTCACTGATGGAAACAAGAGTGTAAAAGTGATGGTAGTAAATTGCAGTCAGAAAGACATCTCCATGGTTTCTAAGTGCTGCTATCCACAGTAATCTCATGTATATCCAGGGTGTCCATGCAGATCATCCTCAGGAGCAGCGACAGCCCTCAGCTGATGGAAACTCCAAGCAGTTCCAATCATGTCTATTTAGATTCTACATCTGCTATAAATTTATAATTCTGTAAGTTTCCTCATGTTCATGATAGTACTTTTTACACTTAAAATAGCAAACTCTAAGTAAAAGTTTCACACTGCTCATACTTTACATGTGGTTTACAATTAGTACTAGAAATTCATAATCTGATGTTTCACACTGTACATCTCTAAACCTTGGGTTAACCTTCTCATTTGCATATTTGTGCCGTCAATAATTATGATTGAATAAATAAAACATGTGACCAGCTCGTCTCATGCTTTTGCATCAGTGAGAAATAAAGGACAGGTTTAACATTCTGCATGCAAGCAGGTATTGTTATCTTTCACAGCTTTCTAATCTTTTTGTGGTCTTTTCAAGTTTTTCTAGTTTGTTCATCAGGCGTTCGTTAATATTCAATTTCTGCAAATTTTTCAATTTCATGCATTTCCCCCTGGCTATAACATGCAAGTCTGTGAAGTTAATGTGACACTACCGAGGTGCTACCGTGTTTCAGAGCAGGGTTTCATAACCCCGGGTAAAAAAAACAGTGTTTTAAATTACAAGTGTGAAACATTCCTCTACTCAGTGTGAAAACCTCGAATGTGGTTGAAGATTCTGCAGTGGCTTCCATGTCAGCAATAGGAAAGCGTTGAAAACTGATGTTACAGCCAACCGTGGCCAGGAGTGCAAGAGAACAAAGATTAGCCATGCTCTCTGGGTGAGAGAGATAGCATACTCGTTCCTCTGTCAATCAGAGCAACACTAGGCAATCATGGGCCTTTTGTGAACTCATGTATGCTACACAGTGACATAGCAAAAAAAACCTAAAAAATACATTGCTCGGCATAAGGTCTTGGAGGTAGCACGTGGTAGAACCTATTCTCGCTGAATGGTAGTGAACATGTGATAGAACAAACTTGGAAGAAAATAGAGTTAAGATCCAAAAGAAAAAAGAAATTCTCCAAGTAAACTTTTTTTTTTTTGCTAGATAGCTTATGCAGTTAGATTGTCTGTTACCAACTGTGACATGCTGGTGAATGAAGTGTATTATTTGAGCAAATCCATGATCTGTGAAGAAATTTACACACGTGTGGACAACATCCAACAAGCTTAATCAATAGTCATAAACTAATAAAGCAGGAATGAGTTAAAAACAAGGGGAAAAAAATAAGATATAGGCAAAATAGAGCTGGGAAATACAAGCATGTTACAACCAAATACTAAGACACAACAGAGTATAAATAAACTATAATAGATATCAACAATGAGCAGAACCAGTGACAGGACAGGCACAGAGACCGGACTAGAACCCTAACAAAACACATGACATAAAATCAATGCTCGTCACACCGAGAAGGGGAATTTATTACACCAAGAGTAAAGTGAAAGCCTAAATTTGGAAATACAGGAGATGGGATGGTGGTGCAGTGGGTAGCAATACAGCCTCATAGCTATAAGGGCCCTGATTCAAGTATGTATGCAACTTGGCTGTATTACTTACACTTACCACAATCTGGATTGTAATGTTTACAGAACTGCATTGTAAAGTAGCTTTTATGTGTCTTGAACCATGTCCATCTCCCATGAAACCCATATTTTATATGTTCAGTATATACACAGAGAAGATCGCTCTTTTATCACATTCTCATATATGCTATCCACACACAAATAGCGTCTTCTGTGACCACACACACACACACTATAATACTCACACACTCGCTAATAGTGCCAAGTATTCTTCAATTGTTCATGACGATGGCAAAGGTTGCGAAAGCCAAACTCATATACAGTGTTTCGCATCACTCATAATGGGCGAGCAGTGATCCTAATTAGTAACGGAGTACGTTATTAGCATTGCTGAAGCAAGCACTGTCATTCCCCAAGGCTTCTCCTGAATACAAAATTGGCCTTAGTGAGAACCTGTGAGTTAAAGTTTGCATTCGTGATTTAAGTCTCAGGAGTATTGCCGAACTACAAAGATCCGAAAGCAGCAGAAGCGGTTGAGCTTAAGCCAGCCTGACTCTCCCATGCTCCTCTCTTTCTCCTCTCATCCGTTGCTCGACTGGATAGGGATGACAGTGGCAGACGCTCCAGGCTGCACTTTACAAGCCAAATTAAAGCCTGCGAGTGCCGTTTAGGCACGGAAGGGCCGAAGCTAATATAAATGTGCTTCCTGCGGGAATTTATCTTTTAAAACCAATGCAATCAACGTGTCACTGGCAGTGAGCGTAACATTTTTGTCCTTGATGTAATTTTAGCATGGCCAGAGGCATCAGTGACCACTTAGTGATCTCTATACTGTACTGTATATGTGCATCTATATTATTGTGTCTTCAGGCAAACGCGTAAATATATTACATACCTTCTGAAGGTCAGTATTAAATAAAAAAAAAAAAAATGGGATGAGGATATGCAAACAAAACAGTAATTTACACCAATCAACATGTTAAAAAGTTTACACCCCCTGTGTCTTAATGTATCATATTGCCTTCTTGAGCATCAGTGAATGTTTTATAATAGTTTACAAGTCTCTCAGTTGTCCTCACTGTGAAAAGATGGATCTCATTATCATATGGGGTCAAATATGCAGAGGATGCTGGAATACTAAATAATGTGCAGGATTATTTTAAATAACAGTGAGCAGGACAAACAAGGGACTCATGAACAACTCTCACAAAACATAAAAACAAATGGGGATCATCCAGGTATCAACAAAGTATTAAAAATCAAGCGTATGTAAACTTTGAACTGGTTTATTTGTGTAAATATAGTTATTATTGTGCCTTGTGGACTATAAGCAAACACCTGTTATGTGAAAAAAGCTTATTCAAGACAGAACTAAATAAATAAAAAACAGCAATGGTTATGATCCTTCATGTTTTTTATATATAATTTAAATGATTAACATTTTGCAGATTTTGTCGTATGTAAACTTCTGAAATTAACTGTAAATGAGACAGAGTGTAAAGAACAGGATGTGCAAAATGAAGTGTGCAAAGAGATGTGTGTTTAGTGTCCCATAAATGAAGAGTGATGTTACATCTAATGACAAGACACTTTTCCAAGCTAATTGACAAAAAACCCCTCTCATTTTCCTCTTAGACTAAATTACAATGAATGCGCAATTACTTTAGAGAACAGGCAGAAATGATGTATATTGTAGAATTGACAAAACATTAGAGAAAAGGATTTAAATTCTCCACTCAAACAAAGAGAGAAACGACTTATCTCTTCTCTAACAAAAGGTACTATTCATGAGAACAATTTAAAACCGTGTTTCTGTCAGGAAAAAATAACTGCTATGCCATATTTGTCATCCTACAGTTTGTCAAATTACACACAACACACAAAGGGAGGGTGACAAAGGAGGCAAGGAAGAAGTTTCAGAACTGCAGTTTAGTCAAGTTTCAAAATCAGCTGTTAGATGCCATGTCTATAATAACTGCCTTGTCTAAAACACCAGCTACCTGTTTGGTAGTTACTGGTGGTTACAGTGGCGCATCATTGAAGCCTTGAGAACATGCACATAAATGTTCAGTATCCTTTTCAAGGTCTGAGATAAATAGATGATACACACTGCAATACATGTGCAGACTTGCACCTTAAACCCAGCCCACCCAGATTATTAAAATTAGCCACAGCTAAAGCTTTGAGAACCCAAGAGACAGGTGCATTTTAATCTGTCTACTAGACAGTAAAGGAATAAATGCAGACAGCTTTAGAGAACTCATAGGATCATAGGGGATTGTCTGACCTCATGCCTCGGGTGGAGCCGTTGTTGTAGTTCTGTAACAGCTGAGGCAGACCCAGCATGGCCTCAAACAGCAAGGCCATTGAGCCCAAAGACTCCACGAACACCACCCAGTTGAGGAAGAAGAGCGTGAAGAAGGCACACAGCATCGTGAAGCCAAAACAGAAAAGCAAATAGTCCTCAAAAGCACTCCATCTCCAAAAATACCTAACGTCTAGATCTGTGAAATAAAAAGGGAGAGACACACACAGAGAGAGAGAGAGAGAGAGAGAGAGAGAGAGAGAGAGAGAGAGAGAGAGAGAGAGAGAGAGAGACAGACAGAGAGAGACAGAGAGAGAGAGAGAGATCATTAAACACACACACACACATATATACAGGGTTTGAACAATGTGACTGAAACACCTGGTTTTAGCTTTCCTTATTAGAAATAACAGATACAAGTCCTTCACAGTGGCCAGGGGGATTCTGAGCCATTTCTCTTGCAGAACATGTGATGCTGCTGTAGGAAAGCGTTTCCTGAGTCGCTCTTCCAAAACCTCCAAAAGTTTCTCAATAATTCTCATATCTGGTGACTGTGCAGGCCAAGGGAGAGGCTCAACTTCCCTTTTCATGTTCAACAAACCACTCTGTCACCAGGTTTGCTGTGTGTATTGATGAAAGATCATCCAGATATTTGGCAACACCTTCAGACTACAATGTTTGGAGACCATCCCTCACAACACCAGGAACATTGACTACAATGAAAACTTTTCACAGGAGTGTCAAAGTCACAGCACTGCACAGTTTAAAATCATGACCTCAGGTCACGTGTTTGTATGCATGTGTGTGCAGGAAAACTATGGTTCTCCAGTGATAACAGCATGATTTATCATGCACATTTGCAAATAAAATTCCTGTTCCTGTGTCAGTGCATGCAGCAGAGAACAAATAACTCTCTAACCCACACTGTGATCTGATTTTCACGAGTCATTTACAGGCTACTTATCATGTTCATGTACGACATCCTGTCATGATCGATGATTACCTGCTTCTCTCATTCGCTGATTATACAGGCTTGCCAGAATACGCCGACAGTGCTAGTGAAGAATTGATTGTTAAATAAGAGCACATCTATTTTGGCTCTAACTGGAGACTGCCGATCTGTGGAGACCTCTACAGAGAGCCTGTATTCTTCACTGTCTGTAGTATGTGCGACGCAAGCAGCTGAGTTACAAAAACAGAGATCTGATACATGCCTTGGGAATCAAGAAAGCAGGGTATTTTAAAGACAAAGAGAAAAAGAGAGCTCAGGCCTCCTCTCTGTGACCTTGAGGCGAGTGAGGAGAGATTGTAGATGTAGTAAATAAAGAATAAAGGACCACACATAACGTTTGAGTATGAGAGCGACTAGCAGCTTACTCGTAGATGTGCAGTGACTGATGCCACTTCTGATAGAATTTGAATAGGAAGTGAATGGGAATGTCGGCAGTTTGGCGTTGCGCAGTGTTCATTTTTCTCCTGTGCATACAACTGCACTAATTTTCACAAATATATACCATCTCAAGGCAATAGCTAAATGAAAGCTCAATTTCACTTTAAATGAAAGCATAAAACTAGCTGACGACAGCAAACGCTGTGATAAGAGACCGGAGGTACTTACCTTAGCTCTCCTTCCTCTCACTTAGTGAGCGAAAAGGCTTTGTGGAAAATATATCAGCATCAGTATATTTTCTGTATGCAGAAAATGACTTTTGAAGATGTTTATAAGATAAAGAGGCTTTGACGAGGTAAGGGGAGGGTTTTTACAGGGCCGTGGAGACATTTGGATGGTTCTCAGAAGGGAAAATATTTTCTTACAAAACTAAAAGAGTCAAACTGTTTCCTTCTGGTTATTTAGGTCATCATTAGCTGCATTGATAACTATGTCAATGAAAGGGCCTCAGAAGGATATTAAGATAAATGTGTGTTTATGATGGGCTGCTAGGAGCCTGGAGCCTATCCCATGAGATTTGGAGCACAAGGTGAAGGACATCTTGGATTGGGTGCCATACCACCGTAGGGCACAATCACACATACACACTCTATGGGTAATAGAGTGAAGATCAGCTTGTCTTTCGTCTGGGTGAAGAAACTAGACTATTGAGGAATCCCCTGAAGCACGGGGAAAACATGCAAATTCCGGGCACACATTTTAGATGGGAATTTAACCCCCAATCCCTGGGATTTGAGGCACACATGCTAACCACTAAGCTACTGTGCACCCACCACCCCTCAAAAGACCATTATATATAAATTACTGAAGCATTTAAACAGCCAATCCACAAACTGACATGTTTTTCAAGGATGTTTTTTGGACATGGGGAGAACTCTTGGACCCTGGAGCTTTCAGACACCTGCACAGCTTGCTAAAAAGATTCCAAGTGCAACCCGGCTGAGCCAAAAGGTCTACCTCAGGACTGGGTTCCTTTGGGAGGTAACAAAAATGTTGTTTGAGTGTAAGGTTTTCATTTTCGTGCAGGTGCATGCAAGCAGGCAGGCAGACGTGAAGCTTGCAGGATTAAGAAAGACCATGTTGCTGAATGTGTGGGGCTGTAAAAGCCTGGTCAGTTTTGCAGTAGTTTTAATTACGTTAGTAGTTCTGTTAGTTGAGGTAGGTTTAATTACGTTAGTAGTTCTGTTAGTTGAGGTAGGTTTAATTACGTTAGTAGTTCTGTTAGTTGAGGTAGGTTTAATTACGTTAGTAGTTCTGTTAGTTGAGGTAGGTTTAATTACGTTAGTAGTTAGTTAGTTACGTTAATAGTTCTGTTGTAGTGGAATAGAACAATCTGATTGAAAATTTCTCAGCTAGGTATAAAGTGTATGAGTGAGATACAAACAAAAAGCAAAAACAAAAACCAGTGCACATCTTTACTTAGCTGAGGTTGAGAAAGTGTCATAAAGCCAGAATTCAGTGCTGAAATGTCTACCTCTGAAGGTTTTTTCCCAATGTTTTTCAATGTTTCTGGAACATACAGATACAGTAAATTTTCCAGATTAGGCCACACCCACATTCAAACCTAATATACAGTAGATACACACATACAGTTACACCTCCACAGCACTGGAACACCATGAATACACAGACTAATCACAGAGTCAACTTGCTATTAATATTCAAACTATGTTCCCCTTTGAGGTTATTTTAGAGGGAGTTTTATTAATTCTGAGGTTAAATTACAACAGTTCCATATTGCTATGCATAATAAATGAGAGCAGCGCACACAGGCCATGGTCTTGTTTACTGTAAAATATTAGTTCTTATTTTGAAGCCCATCCATTATTGTACAGCAGAAATTAGAAGCATCTGGTCCAAATGAAAGTTATGGAACAAAAGAGAAACACCAAGAAAAGCCTTTTTAGGACTAAGATGCAGATGGTTTTAGGAATAGTCATGGATTTTGTATAGATTTTGCACGATGGCAATTTTTTTGGCATTTAGTTCTGTGCTCCCTGAAAGTTATTTACACAGGCTGTTAACATCAATACAACTGTAAAAAATGTTTGAAAGAGGCATGTATTAAGGAGTCAGATCAGGGAGAACAACAAGAGGCTTAAAATAGCATGTTTTATTATGGGGCAACTTAAGAGTTTGACAAATAATTTAAGCTAATAATTAAATAATAATTTAATCTTTCTGGTCAAGATTCTGGTCAATCTACATCTTTTTTTTTTTTTTAAATCATTTCCCTCACTTGTTCAGTTAAAGCAAATATAACTTTCCTTTCTCCTATTTTCTGCTCTCTGGTCCTCTTTGCCCTTCTTCTCAATGGCCTTTTCTAACAGTGCCTGCAATTTCCTTAGAGCCTGAAGGCTTTTTGGAGGCATTCCAGTATGATTCGCAAGCTCAGAGCTCTTCTGTGTATAAGGTGCACTTCAAACACCCACAAAGAACAGGAAGGTGAGCGAAGCCTTCTCTTCTTAGCCATCTACAGATCAAATAGTTCAATTACTGACAGAGCTCCCACCTCAAAGCTATGAGAGAACCTTCTCAGCAGCTCAAAAAAGATCCCATCTCTCAACATAACAGCCTTTTTTTCAATCATCATCAGCCAAGGTGTCAAAACCAATAGCCCTGTCATACGTCTACAAGCCTTGAGAGCTAACAGATGCCCGGGTTTGTTGTTCACACTGCTCCGTAGGGCATGTCAATCTCTGACATTTGAAAAGAGTGGCAAGCATGAGAAAAGCCATCAAGGTTCATCACCCTCATCCACAAACCTACCAGAATCCAACAAGCTCTGACTGCACCGTGTCCATCATCTGAGCCCTGGAGCACTCAGCCAATCAGGATTCTCTAAGGTATAAACTTTCTTGTGGTTAAATCGAATACACTCTAAAATAGCAGGTCTAAAAATAACCCAATTCAGGTCAATTTAGAAACCTGGTGCTGGATTGAATATGGAACCAGTGAGGTTGGGTTAAGATGCTGACCTAGATATTTTAAACAAGTAGAACTAAGCACCAATGGGCTCGACAGGGATGCCACCTCCTCCGCCAACAAGCCTAGACTTTCTTGCTACTAATTTGTGTGCCTGAAATATACTTTAGTACTATATTTCAAGAGGAAGGCAGCTATTACAGAAAAACTATTTCAGGCATTTCACCTTGCTGTGACCTTGACCCCGTTTTGATCAGTTCAAAAAATCTAATGAGTTCATAGTGGTTCCAATGACAATTACATGATAATCCTACAAAAACGGGAATTTCTGAGAAACGAAAGACAGACAAAAATTGTTAGGCTGTCAATGTGCATTGAGAAATAAGCCTTAATCAACTAAAACATGGCAACTTAATTTATTATCTGTGTACATTTCCAACTCATGATTGATAAACATTGAAAGGATCTGCCTCAAGTGCTAGCTAATGTTGTTGTTGTTCTTTCAGCTGCTCCCGTTCAGGGTTACAACAGTGAATCATTTGGTCCTCATGTTTAGATTTGGTACAGGTTTTACGCCGGATGCCCTTCCTGACGCAACCCTCCCATTTTATCCAGGCTTGGTGCCGGCACTGAGAGTTAACTCTTCAGTGGTTGGGTTAGCTCCCTGCCTGGGAATCGAACCTGGGCCGCAGCAATGAGAGCGGTGATCCTGCCACTGGACCACCAGTGCTAGTTAATAATTTGTCAAAAAATAACATTCAAGTGAAAATGCAAGCTAATTTTTAATTAAGATAAAGTAGCATAAATAGTCATGCAGCAGAAAATATAAAATATTTACTTCCTTCAATGGAACCAAGAATCAAAAACATGTTCCAGCATGACAATACCCCTGTGCACAAACAGAGCTCCATAAAGACATTGCTTGCCAAGGTTGGTGTGGACGAACATCCTGCACAAAGCTCTGACCTCAACCCCACTGAACACCTCTGGGACAAACTGGAACACTGACTGCACCGCAGACCTCCTCACCCAACATTAGTGTCTGATCTCACTAAAAATCTTGTAGCTGAATGATCACAAATCTCTACAGCCACAATCCAACATCTAATGGAAAGCTTTCCCAGATGAGTGGAGATTATTATAACAGCAAATGTGGGTTAAATCTGGAACTAGATGCTCATCAAGCACATGTGAGTGTCAGTTATAAACATTTGGCCAAACACTGTATTTATTATAGTAAGCAAACTTTTGCCATATTTTCTCCTCAAATAATGTTAAACATGTCGATTCTTTATATTTTCTCCTAACCTTGGCTATCAAACTACACATGAAAAATGATGGCCTGCATAATTTTAAAAGGTTTAAATAGATTATAATTTGAGTTAAATAAACAGGAAACATTTCTTGCAATTGAAGAAATTTCTTTCAGTGGAAAATGTCAGAAAACAAATCTTGCCAAGTTAGTGCTGGTCCCTTTTCATTTCCACATCCCTAATTCAGCATGCTGTGTTGTCCAATATCAACCCAGTTTGGGTTACGTCAACCTAACAACCTGACCCCACCAAGTTCTAAAAATAACCTAGCCATATTCAGAGTGTAAACATACCTGCTAGTGCCGTCTGATCTCTACGTGCATTCATTCATATTATTCATATATTCAATAATATATTCATATTATTATTAACCTTTACAGCCCAACATGTGTGCACTAGATTTCTAGGTTGGGGCATTATGATATAATTAAGGAGGGCACACACCAGGCCAGCGGCAGAGCCTGTGATAAATAATGCATTAAGCTGCAGGTCCAGAAATAGAGCTGGCCATTCAGAATGTGTAACTATGTTTAATCCGGTCTCACTTATGTACATTAGAATTAAAAGAAAATTCATATATTCAAGTGACCTCTTCAGTCAGGAGTCACTTTAGGACCGTGATACAAAAAGTGGAAAGACTCATCTTTTTTTTTTTTCCTTTTTCCTTCTTAAGTTTTCCTTTTTTTCCTTTTTCCTTCTTTAATACCAGCATGATCTTTGAGCCAAGATGTGCTCATTTAAATATTGACTATCATCCAAGAAAAAGGATTTATTTTTTTTTTGGATAGTAAATTAGAACATTTATATTTAGAGGCAGAGTAACATTAACACTTTTCAGCCAAGAGTGATCACACACAAATATCTCTCACACACACACACACACACACACACACACACACACACACACACACACACACACACACACACACACACACACACAACCCAAATCTGATCAAATGTAAGTGAAGCTCTTGTCAAGTTCATTCAATGATTTTTTTGGTTACAGATAGTAATAAAAGAGAAAGACGGATAAGAGGAGAACATGACGGAGAAACCCTCAACATCCGCATCATTCTCTATTTATTGTTTACATTTCACAATCATATTGACACAGCATGAAGACTGAGATTGAATCAGAAACCAATACAAAAGCCCAAACAGCTGGGAATCGGAGTCTAACTTTATACCAAAAGCCACTGTGAATTGTAGCTCAAAATGACAAATGGTGTCACATATGTGTTTCAGATCCCTCACACACACACACACACACACACACACACACACACACACACACACACACACACACACTCTCTGTTAATAACTCAACAATCAAGGTCATGGCTTCAATATTCTTTTGTGCTGTGGTGACTATAACTTATGAGTAGACACGTCGAGCTTACGATAAAGCATGACTGAGTTTGCGGTCAGTGAAAACCGCTTTAAATTCAATGCTAGCCTACAGGTGTCTCTTGACATCCTTCGGACCTGCCTGATTCATCCTGATGCTTGACTTCTTCTTGGAAGGCCTGCACTTGTGATTAACGTTTGCCTGCAGTACATGCTCCTACATTGAAACCGTAAAGATGTGCATTTACCTTAACAGTTATTAAACTCATACTACAAGTAGAACATTATAGATATAGAGTACATTATAATAAATTTGACGGCAAATTTGACAGTTCTTCAGTCAGCATTTTCTATCCCAGATTTTTTCCTCTGCTTTAAAAGCAAGCAAGTGCTTGTGAAACTTTCAACAGTGGTTATTAAAGTTTCACTAGTGGTCTAGACATTACATAAAACCCCAGTCACGGATGCTTCGATACAAGAAAAACCTGGCAAGCTCAGAGGCATGAACTCCACTCAGGTGATGTGCATAAAATGAATGTGCAGATAAAAAATGAATAAAGTTACTTCATAACCTGAGATCGAATACATACAAATTTTACTCATGTAAATATCGACATATCGTTTGGATACAAGTCACGAAATCTGAATATGACCCAGCAGCCTCTTTGCGTTTCTACAACATTATGCCTGTAATAATCCCACTCTCCAGTGTCACCCAGAAGACGAACAGATTTTCTTTTGAGTCTGAAGGTTTCTACCTTGTGTCGTCTCAGAGAGTTTTTCTTGCCTCTGTCGTCTCTGGCTCGCTCATTAGAGACCTAGATCTACATCTGGATTTCGGTGAAGCTGATTCATGACATTGTCTATGGTTAAAAGTGTTGTACGTATAAATTTCAGCCGACAGTGAAGACGGCAAGTATAAAGAAAAATGATAAAGATTTTTAAATTATTGACATAATGCAATTACCAGTGAAACAAGATGCCAAATGATACAGGGAGAGCTGTTTTGGGAACTGGCTAAAACTCATACATATGTATAATCTTAGATGTCTCTCAGGCACTGTGCACTCTGAATACATATGCAATAGTCCCTGTTTCTTTTTTCATTGGCATGACCTCTGCTGCTGCACCTCAATGAATATATTCATCCCTGGGATGAGTGGTATTTTGCGTATTGTGTCATTTTATTATTCATCCACCAGACACACATATTTTTTTTTTAACTAAATAACACCGAATATTAGAAAGAAAGAATGAACGAAAGAGGTGCAAGAGAGATGTTATGATGTTATGTTAAACATCAGACTGCAAATAGCCTTCAGAATCTTCTGAATAAGTCTGGACAGTTTTAGAGGTTTAGAGTGTTTGGGAGAACTGAGGTCCAGCAGGAAGGTGTAGATGGAGAGTGGCAACGTCACAGATTCTCAAAGGACAGCCTGCCTCGAGTCTCCACCTTAAACCTGGCAAGCTCTGACAGCGTGTCACTGATGCAATGTTGCAGCAACACATCATTGTGGAGCTTTCTTAACATGCTGCTGATCTCTGGCCTGCAGCTTCGCCCTTGGCTGAGCAGCAGGCTGTTCGGGAAACGGGTCAATAAACTGCAGATCCGAATAATCGCTCACAATTAAGCCCAATCAGCTTCATTAAACAGTGCTGGGGGTTTGTTAATTAAGTCATTCTCCCTCTCAGGGACATAGTGAACAACTGTTAGTCAGGATAGATGCTTGACTTGAGTATCGAGTTAAAAAAGTGCTTCACAATTAGGAAATTGAACATTGTTATGCGACAAGCACCAGAGTCACATTACCAACATTACAAACTCCAACAAAACCCGAATATACAAAGTGCGATCCATATCCGATCAAATACCTCCAGTACTCAAGTTTCCCCCGATTCGAATGCCAAAGTACAAAGATGCAATTTCAGCTGAGATTAAAAAATCTCCACCAAGCAAATATAAAGATACTATCTTCTTCTTCTTCTTTCGGCTTTTCCCTTCAGGGGTCGCCACAGCGAATCATCTCTCTCCACCTATCCCTATCTTCTGCATCCTCAACCCTTGCACCCACTAGCTTCATATCCTCATTAATTCCATCCATATACCTCCTCTTTGGCCTTCCTCTTTGCCTCCTGCCTGGCAGCCCCATGTCCAACATTCTCCTACCAATATACTCACTGTCCCTCCTCTGAACATGTCCAAACCATCTTAATCTGGCCTCCCTAACTTTGTCCCCCAAACGTCCAACATGAGCTGTCCCTCTGATGTACTCATTCCTAATTCTGTCCAATCTTGTCACTCCCAAAGAGAACCTCAACATCTTCAGCTCTGCTACCTCGAGCTCTGACTCCTGTCTCTTCCTCAGTGACACTGTCTCTAAACCATACAGCATGGCCGGTCTCACCACTGTCCTGTACACCTTCCCCTTGATTCTCGCTGATATTTTCTGATCACACAGAACTCCCGACACCTTTCTCCACCCATTCCAACCTGCCTGCACTCGCTTCTTTACCTCTTTCCCACACTCTCCATTACTCTGGACTGTTGACCCCAAGTACTTAAACTCCTGTACCTTCTTCACCTCTTCACCCTGTAACCTTACTGTTCCACTTCCCTCCCTTTCATTCACACACATGTACTCAGTCTTACTACGACTGACCTTCATTCCTCTTCTCTCCAGTGCAAACCTCCACCTCTCCAGGTTTTCCTCCACCTGCTCCCTGCTCTCACTACAGATCACAATGTCATCTGCAAACATCATTGTCCAAGGAGACTCCTGTCTGACCTCCTCTGACAACTGGTCCATCACTATAGCAAACAGGAAGGGGCTCAGAGCCGATCCCTGATGCAGTCCCACCTCCACATTGAACTCCTCTGTCTGACCTACAGCACACCTCACCACTGTCCTGCTCCTCTCATACATGTCCTGCACCACTCTGACATACTTCTCCGCTACTCCTGACTTCCTCATACAGTACCACAGCTCTTCTCTTGGCACCCTGTCATACGCTTTCTCCAAGTCTACAAACACACAGTGCAACTCCTTCTGACCATCCCTATACTTCTCCATCAAAATCCTCAGAGCAAAAATTGCATCTGTTGTGCTCTTTCTGGGCATGAAGCCATACTGCTGCTCACAAATTTCCACTACCTTCCTTAACCTAGCTTCCACTACTCTTTCCCATACCTTCATTGTATGGCTCATCAACTTTATCCCCCTATAGTTACTGCAACTCTGCACGTCACCCTTATTCTTAAAGATCGGCACTAACACACTTCTTCTCCATTCCTCAGGCATCCTCTCACTCTCTAAAACCCTGTTGAACAAACTAGCTAAAAATTCCACTGCTGCCTCTCCCAGACACTTCCAGACCTCCACCGGAATGTCATCAGGACCAACTGCCTTCCCACTTTTCATCCTCTTCAAAGCCTTCCTGACTTCATCCTTTCTAATCTTATCTACTTTCTGTTCCACAGAGTTCACCCCTTCTACTCTTTTTTCCCTCTCATTTTCCTCATTCATCAGCTCCTCAAAGTACTCCTTCCATCTCCTCTGTACACTCTCCTCACTTGTGAGCACCCTTCCATCTCTATCCTTAATAACTCTAACTTGCTGCACATCCTTCCCATCTCGATCCCTCTGCCTAGCTAACCTGTACAAGTCCTTCTCTCCTTCTCTAGTGTCTAACCTAGTGTACAACTCGTCATATGCCTTCTGCTTGGCCTTAGACACCTCCCTCTTCACTCTGCGCTGTAACTCCTTGTATTCCTGTCTATTCTCTTCAGTCCTGTCCATGTCCCACTTCTTCTTGGCTAACCTCTTCCTCTGGATACTATCCTGAACTTCCTCATTCCACCACCAAGTCTCCTTATCTTCTTTCCTCCTTCCAGATGACACACCCAGCACCTTTCTCCCTGTCTCCCTGATCACTTCTGCTGTAGTTTCCCAGTCATCTGGCAGCACTACCTGACCACCCAGAGCCTGCCTCAACTTCTGTCTAAATTCCTCACAACATTCCTCCTTTTTCAGCTTCCACCACTTGGTCTTCTTCTCTATCTCTGACCTCTTCTTCTTACAGACCATCAAAGTCATCCTACACACCACCATCCTATGCTGTCTGGCTACACTCTCTCCCACTACCACTTTACAGTCACTAATCTCTTTCAGATTGCCTCTTCTACATAGAATGTAGTCTACCTGTGTGCTCCTACCTCCACTCTTGTAAGTCACTCTATGCTCCTCCCTCTTCTGAAAATAAGTGTTAACCACACCCATGTCCATCCTCTTAGCAAAGTCCACTACCATCTGTCCTTCAAGGTTCCTTTCCTTAACTCCAAACTTGCCCATCACCTCCTCATCACCTGTGTTCCCCTCACCAACATGTCCATTAAAATCCGCTCCTATCACCACTCTCTCACCCGTGGGAATACTCTCCATCACCTCATCTAATTCACTCCAGAATCTCTCTTTCTCCTCCAACTCACAACCTACCTGTGGGGCATAACCACTAACAACATTCAACATCACCCCTTCAATCTCTAACTTCAGACTCATCACCCTGTCTGACACTCTCTTCACCTCCAGGACATTCCTCACAAACTCCTCCTTCAGGACCACACCTACCCCATTTCTCTTACTATCCACACCATAATAAAACAGCTTGAATCCTGCTCCTATACTACGAGCCTTGCTACCCTTCCACCTGGTCTCCTGTACACACAGTATATCCACCTTCCTTCTCTCCATCACATCAGCCAGCTCTCTACCTTTCCCTGTCATAGTACCAACATTCAGAGTTCCTATTCTCAGTCCTAAACTCTTACCTTTCCTCTTCTCTCTCTGTCTGCGCACTCTCCTCCCTCCTCTACTTCTTCGACCAACAGTAGCCCAATTTCCACCGGCGCCCTGTAGGTCAACGGCGCCGATGGCGGTCGTTGTTAACCCGGGCCTCGACCGATCCGGTATGAAATTCGTACTGACGATTCGCATGGTTAAATTTGGCAATGTTTTACGCCGGATGCCCTTCCTGACGCAACCCTCTCTATTTATCCGGGCTTGGGACCGGCACAGAAGTCACTGGACTGTGACCCCCATGGCTAGATTAAATATAAAGATACTATATAATTCGTAAATTATTAATATGACACAGACACAGCAAGACTGAATGAGCTTGTGTACTACTTGCAATGAAACCAACAACGTATAATGCAAAACAAACAAATTCAACTTAGTACGTCTGACTTCCCACTCAATCCTGACTGTTTAAAATCAGAACAAATGAATGCTCTCAACAAGCTAGAACAAAATGTACAACAAAAAGCATCTCAAAAATGACTCCAAGGAGCTGATTAAATCATGCTCAAATTATTTACAAATAGCATAAAGAATGGAAAAGCAAAGGAAATTCATTTATTAGTGCTAAAAGTAATTAAGACAGTAAATTAAACAGTGGGGATTTTATTATATATATATATATATATATATATATATATATATATATATATATATATATATATATATATATATATATATATAATTCCCAAATGTTCATGCAACTATTAAAAAATGAAAAAACACTCAGGAGAATTGTCTGATTAATTCTTAATTCATTTTAATTTTTTTTATCTTTAAAAAGATGTAAGGTGTATTGGGGTGAACGGTAACGTACTATTATCAGCACTGAAAAAGTAATAGAATAAAAGAAACATAAAAGAAGGCAGTTTAAAATATATTTTTTGGACCTAACCCTACTCTCTCCAGTACTTTTTTTTATCATGAAGCATGCCAAAGATAAATATTCAGTTCAACTCACTCAGTTCAACTCAGAGAACATTGAGCTCTTGACTTTCTGAGTGGGAAATTACGAGGCAGAGGCTGTTTGAATAAAATTTTCCTTTCCAAAGCCCCTGTGGACTTGAGAAGGGATGATTAAGTTACTAATTAGAGGTCCTCCAGAACCGAGACAATGAACTTCTGGATTATTACCTGCCATTCTCACAAGGGCTTCTGCTGCAACATGACTTTATATTTTCCATGAATTTATTAGCATTGATACCACAGTGTTGCTGGATTTTTGATTCTGAAAGTCAGAAAATGTTCATAAATTTTCTTTAGCAATATATGATTAGGAAGTACACCGATCAGGCATAACATTATGACCACCCTTTTGCTGCTAAACACAAGAGCTGCAGTTTTGGAGATGATTTGTCCCTTGTCAAACTCGCTCAAATCCTTACGCTTGCCCATTTTTCCTGCTTCTAACACATCAACTTTGAGGACAAAATATTCTCTTGCTGCCTAATATATCCCACTCACTAACAGGTGCCATGATGAGGAGATAATCAGTGTTATTCACTTCACCTCTCACTGCTCATAATGTTATGCCTGATCAATGTAGTTTCAGCTGTAACGCAAATCACAGGTTTACATTAATGTGTGTGTTCTAATATCAGTAACAACATATAGGACTTGTATTGTATAGTGGAGGCTCAATGTACACAGAATAAAAAAAAAAGTTTAATTTTTGATATGATGATGATGGTATCTGTTAAGAAAGGATAACTTTAGGATGATAACTGTGAGATAACTTTTGCCATTTTTTTGCCTTTTGCCACTCTTTTTTTTAAAAACATTTTTGGAGTGTCCAGTGTCAGAGCTTTGTCACAGTGAAAGTGGAAAGGCATGTAAAAGTTTTTAATAAAGAGAGGGAAAAAATATAAAAGAAAAAGAGGCTGGAGAGGGAATTACTGTTTACTTGCTGCTAGAAGGAAGTAACTACCCTTATGTCATTGGTGGCAAATTCCTGTTGTATAAGAGAAATAAAACACTCGAGGACGTGTTGCTAATCGAAATGATTGCAAAAACTACAGGGTGTTAAAGTGTCAAATGAAATGCTTAAATATATGTGAAGATGCATCAGAAACATGTCAGAAATTGTGTTCCCTCTGGTCTACCAATAACTGTGCTTATGGACAGCACTCTGTATCTCACTGAGAAAAAAACTCCTCCGACATACAGGTTCTTTATCATCTTACTCTTATCAGTCCACGGATTCAGCTACTAAAGTTAATCGATGTTACGTTCACATGTGTGAGTTCATACACCTGCAGATTTCCCTAACTGACTGTGCAGAATCTTTGTCTATGTAAAAATGATAGAAAAGACATCTGTACAGCATATAAACAACAACAACAACAAGAAAACCATGCTCATGGGCGGCGGAAGAGGAGTTTGGACAGTAACCCCTGTTTTCCTCTATGCCTGAGATGAAAACTCAGAGCTGAAGAAGCAGCATGCAGTAATTATTTCTTAAATCATTCTTAAAGAAACAAACAAAAAAAACACCACAATGTTCCCCTTGTAATATGTATAACCAAGGGATTAAATTATACCTCTTCAGCTCATAATGCATACTTATCCAGCTTAAAAGCTGCATACTTATCCAGCTTATGTCTTGCATCCAATGTAAATGAGAGAGAGAGAGAGAGAGAGAGAGAGAGAGAGAGAGAGAGAGAGAGAGAGAGAGAGAGAGAGAAAGTGAGAGAGAGAGAGAGAGAGAGAGAGAGAGAGAGAGAGAGAGAAAGTGAGAGAGAGAGAGAGAGAGAGAGAGAGAGAGAGAGAGAGAGAGAGAGAGAGAGAGAGAGAGAGAAAATGGGACAGAGAGACACACAGAGAGAAAGGGGAGAGAGAGAGAGAGAGAGAAAGAGAGAAAGTGAGACAGAGAGAAAGAAAGAGAAAGTAAGACAGATGGGGAGAAAGAGAAAGTGAGACAGAGGGAGACAAAGAGAAAGTGAGACAGAGGGAGACAAAGAGAAAGTGAGACAGAGAGAGGGGGAGAGAGAGAGAGATTGTGAGACAGAGAAAGAGAGAGAGAGAGAGAGAGAGA
The DNA here is from genome assembly GCA_033459395.1 of Hemibagrus guttatus. NCBI lineage: Eukaryota > Metazoa > Chordata > Actinopteri > Siluriformes > Bagridae > Hemibagrus > Hemibagrus guttatus. The sequence continues at coordinate 10,595,003 of JAUCMX010000004.1, forward strand.
GAGAGAGAGAGAGAGAGAGAGAGAGATTGTGAGACAGACAGAGAGAGAGAGAGAGAGAGAGAGAGAGAGTGAGAGAGAGAGAGACAGAGAGTGAGAGAGAGAGAAAGTGAGAAAATGAGAAAATGAGAGAGAAAGAGAGACAGAGAGAGAGAAAGTGGGACAGAGAGAGAGAAAGAGAAAGTGAGACAGATGGGGAGAAAGAGAAAGTGAGACAGAGGGAGAGAAAGAGAAAGGGGAGAGAGACAGGAGAGAGAGAGAGAGAGAGAGAGAGAGAGAGAGAGAGAGAGAGAGAGAGAGAGAGAGAGAGAAAGTGAGACAGAGAGTGAGAGAAGAGAAAGTGAGACAGAGGGGGATGGCAGGGGAGAGAGAGAGAGAGAGAGAGAGAGAGAGAGAGAGAGAGAGATTTGGGTGACAGATTAAAAAAGAAAGAGGGCACAGTTCACTGGGATTGGCCTGAGAAGTGAAATGAAAAACAGACGAGATTCAGGAGTCAGATTTAGGAAGAAGTGGAATATCCAATCTATATTTTATCAGTTTATGGGAGTTTCTATTTTCCACACAAGAACACCTGGAAAGAAAAATCGCCAAAAGAAAATGTTTAAATATTAAAAGCAAGCATTTGCTAGCCGAGGGCTTATACAGATATCTCGAAATGAAATTCCGTGGCTTTCAGTGATTTTAGCCTTTTTTTTTCACTAAAGGGTGCTTTATTCATTCATCACATCTTCATAATTTACAAAAGGTGTGATGGATGTTCTGTTTATTCTCAAGATAAATGCTCTCTTTATCTTTGGTTACATTTTCTATCCAGGCTGCACTGCACCTGCATTTTCAAGGTGTCACAAATTATTTTATAATCGGCTGGATATTATTGATAATATCTGGTGGTTGCTTTCGGCTGCTCCTTGTTCGGGGTCGCCACAGCGGACCGACTGGTCCGCACAACAACTTGGCACAGGTTTTACGCCGGATGCCCTTCCTGCCGCAACCCTCCCATTTTTTCCGGGCTTGGGACCGGCACTGCATCCAGTGGCTGGGGTTGAGGTATTGGCTGGGAATCAAACCCGGGCCTTTCGCATGATAGGCGAGAAACCTACCACTGAGCCACCAATGCCCCCCGATTATTGATAATGGATAATATTGATAATATTGATATTGATAATATTGATAATATCTAAAATGACTAAAATGAATACATATGCAATATTTTTCGAGCTAATTTATATGCTGTATATGAAATGTGCATGCATTATTAAACTCTAATCTAATTAATCTTACAAGGTGTTTTTTTTTTTTATTTTACTTCAAGGTATCTATTTCTGGCAGCAAAGCAAAAATAAAACTTTATTGTGTCTAAAACATCACCTGCTCTACATTAATTTCTTGTTTATAGAGCTGTTGTATATAAGCAACATCGCTTTCCCAATCGTTTAGAATTTTTAGATTTTGGAATTACGACATTTTTGAAATGTATGCTGAATATCAGTGCAGCTGAGATGTCTACAGCACTTGCTCTGTGCTGTTCAGTATAACCACACTCTTGTCTATGCAATATTGCTTAACCTTTTTATTGCATGCAATATTGCATGTCAAATTATATGCAAATGACATCCATAAACAGAATTTAGAATTTTAGAAAATCAATACGTTGAAGTCATTCTCCTGGTGGTCCAGCGGCAGGATCCCGCGCTCTCATTGCCGCGGCCCGGGTTCGATTCCCGGGCACAGTGCCCACCCAGCCACTGAAGAGTTAACTCTCAGTGCTGGGCCAAAGCACGGATAAAATAGGAGGGTTGCGACAGGAAGGGCATCCGGCGTAAAACACCTGTGCCAAATCGAGCGGACCAGAAAAGATCCGCTAAAAAGAAGCGGACCCTGCCGTGTCGCGGGACAAACTCTAAGATACAAAAAAATACGTTGAGGTCAACATGGGTCAAAATCTTTAAAGGCAAATTTCTCCCAATTTCACGTGAAGCATTGTAATTAATTAAAAAGTTATTTTTAACCAATTTTAACTAATTAAAAAGGGATTTTTAAATGTTATACCTGTACTTTTGACTAATATATGTGCAACTGAGAAACATATTAGTTCAGGCAAGCTATATAATTCTGTACAATCCCCAAGTAAAGGGTTTTCCCAGGCCACCAGACATGACAGTAGAAGGTCAGACATAACAAGGGCAACATGAAATAAACATACACACACATGCTCTTATATCCATAAAACCAGATGCAGCTGTGTGTATGTGTGTGTATATATATATATATATACATATACACACACACACACACACACACACACATATATACATACATACATACATACATACATATATATATATACACACACACACACACACACACACACACACACACACACACACACACATGTATGTGTGTATGTGTGCCAGGCCTGAACACAGCTCTCTGCCAGAGGCAACACACTCACCCAATAACCGTCTGGGACACAAGACTGTGCAAAATGAATGGAGAGGGCATAAAATGGACAGCGTCCGGATAGATGGAAGCGGAGATGGAGATGCAAAGGAAATCGTTTGGTGAAGATTGTGACAATCAGAGATTGGATAGCGGCAGCTTGCTGAAGTCAAACCAGAGTCATCTATCATGGAAATAAAGACAGGATGGCTAGGGGTGAAGGACCCACACATTCATCTGTTTTGTTGACAGAGTGAGTAGAAAAGTGTGACCCTCAGCTATCCTTCTGTGCCACAACCAACACATAGATAGAGGAGAAGAGAGACACTACTGTCAAAGAATGGATAAAGCCAGCATCTCTATAATCTCTAAAGAATTTCAGATGAATTTGAGATGGATTATTATAAATGGGCGCCCAGTTTGGGTGAGTCTGTGATTACTGTAGCCTCACATTGATGTTCCTAGTTGACAGAACTGGAGCATGGTACAGTCTTCTGTTATTGTAGCTCATCCCACTCAGGGATTAATGTGTTGTGCATTCTGAGATGCTTTTGTCTTCACCATGGTTGCAAAGACTGGTTACCTGAGTTATGTCAATGTAGACATCCTGTGAAATTCCCAAGAGAATCAGAAATATTATATATATATATATATATATATATATATATATATATATATATATATATATATATATATATATATATATATATATATATATATATATATATATATATATATATACACACATATACACACATATACACACATATACACACATATACATACACACACACACATGATTTGAACTGATTCTGATTGGCTGATTGAATAATTGCATGAATGAGTATTTGTACAGATGTTCCTGATGTTAAACCGGATGTCTTTACATTTGAAAAAATTGCTTTAACTATCAAAAAACAAATAATGGCTATAGATAACAGAATTTTTTTCATACAATTTTTTTCTCTTATTTATAGTTGCTTTACGCAATGGAAAAACAAAACGCAGGTAAATCTGACTAATCGGATGAACGGCTGAAACAGACAAAAGACAGGTGACAAAAGAATCTACTGCAGCGTTGTTTAACACAAGGTTACAGTAGAGGTCATGAAAATGATTAATGCCTCTCTCTCACTCCTATTTTAGGTTAGTACAGTGTGTAGTAGAGCCTGTAGGAGCTCAGATGTCTCCTACTGTCTGCTGTTTACTCCCATTAGACCCCTCCTGTGCAGTTATTCACACACACACACACACACACACACACACATCAAGCATATTCTAAATATAGATAAGTAAGTCATGACAATGTTCTTTCTTTCCTCCTTGTTTTAATGTAAGGAACTGTTGATGAGTATAATCATGTATAAGTATGTAATGGTGCAATATGGATTATTATTAACCTTCTTGCACATGTACGCACATATTTAGTGTTCATTTACTGAAAGATTACAAACAAAATGTCAGATATCACTGTTTCTCATTTACATAAAGTTTACACCCGCCCAAAGTTATCACATGCCCTGCCCACTTCACGCTACTAGATTGACAGTGAAATCTAATTTCCATACTGAAATAAAAAAAAAAACCTCCAAACATTTATTCATCCTCAGTCAGTGCTTTATCTTGCTCAAGTAGCATATCCCAGGAACACAGCTTGTAGGAAGTGAGAATACACATTGAATGGGATGCCAGTCGCAGTGCCCGTGCATACACACATTCATACCATATTCATTTATTTATATCAGGAGGCAGTTTAGAGTATCCAGTTCACCAACTGGAATGTTGACATGGAGGTTGGAGGAAACTTATAAACCTGGAGGACACACTCTGGACATGGGAGAACCATGTAAAATTGTGCAGACAGTAACCCGGGTTCAGGATCAAACCAAGGACCCAAAACTTTTTATCCCTGCTGAAATTAACCACTGCTTTTACCATCAGAATTGGGCCTGAACACTGAGAGGGTCAGGTCACATGATACTCACATTTCTTTCAAGGAAAATTATAAGCTAGGGATATATTTTCTTTTTTAATTCAAACATAAGATTGCATTCTACTGAGTGCGATTAAAATGATTAAAAAGCAGGTTTTCTTTTTACTAAAAATGTCCATCTCTTTAAGTCTTGCTAAATGGACAGCTAGTGATGTTTATGGTTACCCACTTTATTTATTTATTTTTTTTTTTTTAACCCTACATCCGAGAAAGCAAGGACATCATAAGATCAAGGGTCAGTGTTGACATGCTGGTGAAACAAAGCGACAAATTCATTTCCAGTACAGGTCAATCTGTCATCCACTGAGATGTCTCACGCTGCTGCTGCTTTCCTCGTAATTCCTGTATCAGGCTTCACAGATTGCAGGACTCCCAGTTATACTGATTATCGTTTTTGTAAGACTCACAGGTGGTTTTGACCCAGAAAACGACACAACCACACCCCCTTTACCCAGCAGTTCCTCTGTCAGAGCTGCTTTATTGGACAAATCACAGTTGTTCTCTGGACCACAGCGCTGGCCTTTCAACTCCCACATAATGAAATACTATATGTCCAAGCTGCTCGTTTGGCTTTTGATGGATGCTGCAACCCTTACTTTTAATGGGTCCGGGGAGAGAGTCAGCGAGATAGAATGCAAGGCAAGACCAAAAGATAAGAAGACAGGAGCGAGCGAGCGAGCGAGAGAGAGAAAGAGAGAAAGAGAGAGAGAGAAAGAGAGAGAGAGGAAACAAGTTCAGTGTGAAGTCAAGTTCACTGTGTGCTCTTTCAGTAGTAAGACGCAGCTGGCATTCTGATGCTGTTTCCTCCTCGCAGTTAAACAAGCGTCGTAGTTCTGCACTGCTCAGCTCTGGGATAGAGTGCAGAGTGCTGACGCAGGCTAAATCAGGCATGCAAATTACACTCTCGCTAACTCGGATACCAGTATTATTCTCATGGACGAAGGTGTCGAGCATCTTATCCCCGAGCAGCTCAAGCCTACACTACATGATGAGCATCGACTTCAGCTTTCCACCTTAGAGTCACATACTTCTGGGGTTTTGGCTCGATGAAGTCCATATGATAGCCCGTCAATGAAATGTTATTGCTTAAGGACACAGGAGGCTCTCTCATCAATTATCCATCTGCGCTACATCAATCCAGTGCACATCAGCAATCTGTCAGTATGGTCAGAGGACTCAACAGGACTGAAGGTTAAAGCTGATACTTTTTCATCACGCCAGATGTCAAACATATCTGGACCTTAAAAGGATTTGGATACACACACACACACACACACACACACACACACACACACACACACACGCACACGTCTCCCTACAGATAGATGAAGCAGAAGTGCTATATATGAATATACATCAGGCAAGAAGCAGAGGAAAGGAGACACATATAGAGTTCAAGAAGGAGGTGGTATTTAATCTTCCCTAAATAATTAATATGAGATACAAGAGCCTGCTCATCTTTCTTTTCTCTTTAAGATGACACTGAAACTTAGTCCATGTACACATGCACACACTGATGCACACTATAAAAGTGAACAGATCAGGCTCACACCTCACCTGCACACTGTACAAACAATCTGTACAAAACATTTAGGTGAATGCATATAGTTAATTATCACATTTAAATACACACACACTCTCTCTCTCTCTCTCTCTCTCTCTCTCACACACACACACACACACACACACACACACACACACACACACACACACACACACACACACACACACACACACACAGAAAGTGGTTCCAATACTCTTTAATAACTTATTGGTAACTATGTATAAAGGGATGAGTAGTACTATATGAATATTACAGCAGTCAGATAGGAAGCGTACGTGACAAAGAAAGACCACATTTATTAACATGAACATGAGTCTTTGCACGATGCATTTAGAGTTCATTCATTCATCCTGCACAGTGTCAAAGTTATTTATACTATGCTACCGGTTTGTTTACATTTTGAGAACCAGAACTTTATTAGAAAATATCATGGGCCTGTACCAGAGTGAATGAATGAATGAATGATTGAATGAATGAATGAATAGTGTGTGTGGTGTGTACACCGATCAGGCATAACATTATGAGCAGTGACAGGTGAAGTGAATAACACTGATTATCTCCTCATCATGGCACCTGTTAGTGGGTGGGATATATTAGGCAGCAAGTGAACATTTTGTCCTTCAAGTTCATGTGTTAGAAGCAGGAAAAATGGACAAGCGTAAGGATTTGAGTGAGTTTGACAAGGGCCAAATTGTGATGGCTAGACCACTGGATCAGAGCATCTCCAAAACTGCAGCTCTTGTGGGGTGTTCCCGGTCTGCAGTGGTCAGTATCTATCAAAAGTGGTCCAAGGAAAGAACCGGCTACAAGGTCATGGGCAGCCAAGGCTCATTGATGCATGTGGGGAGTGAAGGCTGGCCCGTGTGATCCGATCCAACAGGCAAGCTATTGTTGCTCAAATTGCTGAAGAAGTTAATGCTGGTTCTGATAGAAAGAATACACAGTGCATGATGGGTCAGGGCTGTTTTGGCAGCAAAAGGGGACCAACACAATATTAGGCAGGTGGTCATAATGTTATGCCTGGTCAGTGTATGTGTGAGTGAGTTAATTCACATGATATAGCAGAGTTTGAGGAAGAGCCAGATCTACAGATCAATCTGACCGTGTTTTCCATAGGTATTGTAAAATGGTTCATATTTAATTTGGATATAGATGCAGATTTTCGGAGCAATAAACAGACACAGATGCAGTATCACTGTATTACAAGCCTATAGCAAGTCATTAGTATTAACTACTAATGAATACTGGGTAATTGCTCAGTAAATCATAATAAACTAAAGTTCATTATGAACTAACCAATAATTACAGAGTTATACATCTTCTGCATAATAAAAAGTTAAACTAATAACCATCCACAAGTGAAAGTGAAAACACATCAGTGGGGAGGAGGCGGGTTGAACCGGCAGGTGATCCTCACCTTACTCTGTGTGTGCTCTCACTGAGAATACTTATATACTGTTTACCTTTTAGAGGGAACACCATGAACCTGAGTGTAAGAAGGAACTGAGAGCTGAGCTGAACTATGGGTGTTTGTGCATGTGTGTGTCTTCGAGGGAGAATTTAAAATAAAAGAAGCAGGAAGTTTCTGTAAAAAAAAAAAAAAGTCACTTGCCTCTAGAGTCCTTCTCACCCACATATGCCAGGGTTCTACAACGTAGTTATATATTATTCAAATAATACATAATATAAAATACCCTGAACCACGAAATGAAACAAACTAAAATAGTGCATTTGGGTAATGAAAATAGATATTTTATATAATAGTGTCACTTCAGTTGTGGTGGTTCTGGTGCTGCAGGGTTTCCTTCAGAAATTACACTGACGGTCCCTGCGTTAATCAGTATATCACTCAGTTATACTATTTCTTTGGCTTATATAGTATTAATGTTTTTTTTACCTGCAGCTCCATTTTTAACATCAAAATCATTGCATCTAGAAATATATAGAAATAGTACATAGAAAAATAAAGAAAATTACAAACCATTACACATTTATTACACTTCCCATAACACGTTGGATAGGAATAAGTCAATCAACACACTGCTACGTCTGCACTTTCATCCTGATTAGCGCGTCAGGCATGTGAAACCTGCTACACTGTTAATGAACTGTTGATAAAAGTGTGTGTCTAGTTGTGGAGCTGCTCGGAGGCATGAGCTTGACTTAATATGCACAGCAATCACATGATGCTTGAAAATCATTAAGCAACTTTTTTTTTAAATGCACATCATTACATCATCAATACAAAATCATTTTGATATAAACCCTTAAACAGGCAAGAGTGAAAAAATGATTAGGACAAATCATTTCATGTCATCATTTGGTCCAATCATTTGGTCTTAAATGAAACATATTCAAATGAATTTTCACTGTATCTGATTTATTTTGCATGTTATGTCTTGTACCTGCCAGTATAAATTTCAATAAACATTTTAAGCAAACCACAGTGATCCTGAATTTTCAAATCAGATTGTACTGTAAGTTTTGATTAATTTTCAAGTGGTGAACCGGCTACAGGGTCATGGGCGGCCAAGGCTCATTAATCTACATGGGGAGTGAAGGCTGGGGTGTGGTCCAATCCAACCGACAAGCTACTATTGCTCAAACTGCTGAAGAAGTTAATGCTGGGTCTGATAGAAAAGTGACAATATAAGGCAGGTGGTCATAATGTTATGCTTGGTTGATATATATATATATATATATATATATATATATATATATATATATATATATATATATATATATATATATATATATATTATTTATATTTATATTTTCAAATTCTGCTCAGAGATGCACTAATATTCTGTGTAAGATTATCCCAACAGAGGTAAAAACATTCATTCATTCATTGTCTATCGCTTATCCGATCTATACTCGGGTCACGGGGAGCCTGTGCCTATCTCAGGCGTCATTGGGCATCAAGGCAGGATACACCCTGGACGGAGTGCCAACCCATCGCAGGGTACACACACTCTCTCATTCACTCACACAATCACACACTACGGACAATTTAGAGATGCCAATCAAAGAGGTAAAAACATCTCACACTGAAATCCAACGGTGTTCTGACTCATTTTATGTCAGCGGCAATAAAATAATTCATTTGTGTACACTGATAGAAAACGTCTATCGATAAGCCGAGCATGCCAGTAAAATATGTTTAAACGATAAAAGGTAAAGCCGCAAATTTTAGTTTTCTAACACACAAAAAAGCCTTCAGGATAGAGAACTTTGTGATTTCCCAGTGACATGACAAGTTTCATTTATTTGTTCTAATAATTTTAAGGTAAAAAAGCAGGCTGGTCAGGGGGATGACTGTTCCTACGGCATTAAAAGTTACTATAAACAGATAAATAATAATGTTTTTAAATAAAGAGAAAATTATTAATGTTGACAGGATCCTATGGTATAACATTAACAAAACACTTCAGGACATGATGTTACTGGAAAACAGTAACTATGCTTCCCCACCATGTTGTTGTTGTTCTTTCAGCTGCTCCCTGTTCAGGGTCGCCACAGCGGATCATTTGGTTTGACGCATTTTAACCGGGCTTGGGATTGGAATCAGACCCGGCCCCCGGCAATGAAAGCGCAGGATACATGGCCACTTGACCACCAGAGAGCTCCCTGCTTCCCGACCGTCTTGTTGATTATTTTCCTATAACATCATACTACAGTGTTTTACTGCTTACTTATTAGATATAATTCCCTTTCATGGTCACACATGAGATGTGTGTGTGTATCTCTTGTCTGTTGGGAAATGCTACAGTGCTGTGAGACAGACAACACTGCCACTCCTAGACCATCGCAATAAACTCTCATGATCTCAGCATGATCTCATTTCCTCATGGAGTGACTTTCCTGTACATCATACATAAAGCAAAAGCATCATCATAAACCTGTGCCAGTGTTGTACGCACCCTTCTTGTGCGATTTGCAAATACACACTCCATTCTTTGCGTCTCACGTTTAAGGACGAGAGCTAAACTATACATATGCACGCGTGGCTTAGAAGCTGTTATTATGTAAATGGTGATCTCTGATCCCAGCAAGGACGTGCTAAGATGTCAATACAAAACTGTCCTTTTAATATTTAGCTTGTACGTGGTGCGACTTTTCGGTCCAAACACATGTGAGGATTTAGGAATCATGAATACTGATTTGCCTGCAATATAATTACAATCTCGTCACTGCTTTTACGTACAATTACTTTTGACACGAACATAACTAGGATGTCCCTCAGTGCCTGCACTAATTTGGCTGCTTCTCAGTCAAAGTGTAACTACTGATAGAAGCTGGTAGAGGGTGTTGTTTTTTTTCTTGTTGAACGAACCCAGTCTTCTTAATAAGGCACTCTGACATTTAAAGCGTGACATAACACTACATCTGCCTCCGAGTGTCTCGTGGTACTACAAGAAACCCGACCTTGTTTGTGTGACATGCTTTTGTGTGTGTGTGAATTATATTTATCTTATTTATACATCTGAGCATCTGAGATGGTTAAGGGCCTTGCTCCAGCAGTGAAAGCTTAATGGTACTGGGATTTGAACTCGCAACATTCTAATCAACTGTCTGAACCGTTGAGCTACCGCTGTGTGTGTTTGTGGTTTATCACTGGCATGCTGTGTGCAAGTTTTTTCAGCGAGTGTGTGATTGCGCAGGTGGCTGCTTTTGAAATCTCTTGTAAAATGTTCTGTGCTTAGGGAAACAGCCCAATGTTTTAAACAACCCACCATTCACATGTCTGTCTCCATCTGTAAGCAGACACCATGACCGCCTGATAGGAACTCCCCAAGAGCCCTTCATGGCTGGCCTGCACTTCTCTGCTCCACTGGATATGAAATCTTATACTGCTTGGCAGTCACTGTACAGCCACGGAATATGTGAGAGAAGGGGACTGCAGATCAATAAAGACACTAAGCTTGGATGTGAGGCATGATAGTGAGGGACAAGCTGGACTGCAGAAAGGCTTTCTACTTCCTCATAGCAACATAGGCAACACACGTGGTCATAAGATCTTATATGTATTGAATTCCAGCATATGCATGCACTGAATTATTTATAAACAATGTTAATTTATTTGCCAGCGAGTTTTAGATGATTTACAGATATACAACTGATCATTTATATTGCATATTGTTCATGATATTGCAGGCCACCCCTGATCCAGCTGGGATGTAACGTGTACCAATAGGCATTCAATGGGGTACATACTACGCATTGGAGGATTCAGGCTGTAATCAGACCTCAATTTATCAGTGCCTGGTTCAAGGTGAGGCTCTGGCTACAGAACACCAGGGGAAGCTGAGGTGTACATGTGGATGTGCATGAATATCCCTTAGAGGCTGTCACGATCCAAATCAGGAGAGAAAAGCATAGAACAGTGAAATGAAATTGAAATTTCACTGGCATTTCAGATACTCTTCAGGAGAATTTGTGTGGATGGGCCCTGCAACAGTATAGCACAGTGTGGGCACAGTGGTGGCCATAGGCCGTCAACATCGGCTTTGCATCAGTGTGACACGCAAGTTGGTGAGGTATTCCAACCCCCCAGGACCCAAGGAATTCCACAAAAGGGATTTCCCTTTGGAGCAGACACAAGATGAAACTCTCAGACATGCGTTTAGGCCAAGTGAAAGTAACTGATGGTCAGTGGGTTCGGCTCAACATTGCAATCTCCTCCCCCTATTTCACATTATTAAAGCTGATGCAAAACACTAAGGGGGACTAAGGGGGCAGCATCTTACATTAGAGGATTAAAAAAACTTAGATACTGACTGTCCATTTATTAACTAACTGACTGACTGTCCATTGATTATCTAAAAATCTGTGTCACACGATATACTCCAGGCCCAAAAGCAATCTTAATCCTGAATAAGGCATATAAAATGCAAAATCCAAGTGTTTTTCACCTTCAGTGGTTTATGCAGTACAGCTGTAGCACAGCCAGTGCCAGTACGAAATTCCAGTCTCGTTAATATACAAACACCTTTGAAGACAAAATTGTTTAGACTAACAACATTTTCTGAGTACAAGACATGCCAGCATAGAAGGCCTGAGAAATCACACTACTACTCACACTAAGACTTCTCCACTCCAATCGATCAGAATGACAGGTAAATTAGGCTGCTGTCTGATTCCACATTTGGCTCTCTAATTATTACCATATTACACATTTTCATCATCCCATCTCCTCCCTCGGGCAGCAGGACAATAAATGGCTGACTTATATTGAACTTCCTTCTGGACATGGAAAAAGCCAATCAACTGAGGCTTGAATTCTTCATAAATCATCGCTACACTAAACTAGCCCTGTGTGAACTCTAACGTTGCTTTCTCCTGTGTGACTCCTGCAGGTTCAACCAGCGGCCTTGAATAAAAACAACAAGCAGGGCACCTGACTGCTAAGGTCGTCTTAGAGTCCTTCACCAAATCCAGTTATGACTCTGGCTCTAATATTGAAGATTCCAGATAGGGAATTAACATGTCTGGAGCTGGACGGAGACCACCAAGTTTGCAAGCTTTTCAACAGCAAACATTTGAAATATTAACACTGCTTCTCATTTTTTTCATTTAACCATCCAGCACAACAAAAACAGTTACACAGGAGCATTACAAGCATTTACAAGCTGTCATGACTGAGCTGCTTTTAAACAAAAACTGCTATTTAGATATTATATAATAATCAGGACTTCAGGTCTATCAGGTCTCATGCCTAGAGTCAAATACCAGCTAAATGAATGCAACAAAATGACTCACTGTGGGGTAATACGAGGTGAACTGACACTACGCTGAGGTGAAAACAACCTAAGCTTCAATAACACTTTTCTGCAGACTATGGCACCCTCTTCTGGCAATTCATGTGCACTCACGATTAGTGCATAATAATGCAGAAAGAGGATAAAAAGTCCTAAGGGTCCTGTAATGCTCTTAAAATCTGCTCAAATGGAGGATTAAATTCATTTATTCATCGCATTACCCCTGCTGCAGTGCTGTTTGTCTGTTTCAGTGTATCCCAGTCCGATTCTTCAGGAGGCAACATTTCCATTCTCGATACACCCGTCTGCTGAGCTTGCTTATTTTTGGGCACATTTGAGAGCAATATTGTATTTATGTGTCTCTGAGTAGAATAGTGATGAAAGCAAATACGAATATGCTCTTCTAAATAACACATAATGTATTATAAACAAGTGGGAGGATTTTAACGTTCTTGTGGGTGAGAGCAAGCAGGCAGATACGTATAGGATAGCGTATAGGATAAGAAAGGCCTCGTTCATTAACTTGAATGTACAGTGTTTATTCATGCACCCTTGGTAACTGCCTGGTCAGGGTTTAAAACCAACTTCAAGTAACGATTGCTCACGTGGGATTTTAACAAAAGTGGTCGTGCACACACCACCAGTTGAGACCAATTATGAACTGAAGAGATGTAGCTGAGGGTGAGAAACTGTGTTTCACACACCACATGCACAGCACTGGCATTTATTTCCAAGTGTTCTCCAGTGTTTCTGGGAGAATAGTGGCAAGATTTGATAACTAAATAAAAGAACCTCAGTACAAAAAATGTCATATACATATATATGGCCAAAAGTATAAAGAGTTTTGAACATCCCATTCCAAAAACCATGAGCATTAAGACTGAGGTCATTCTATGCTGTTATAATAAGCTCGACTCTGCTAGATTTTGGAATGTGCCTGTGGGGATTTGTGCTCATTCAGCCATATGAGCATAAGAGGTTGCTCTCTGTTGTCTGGCAACAAGACCTGGTGTGAAGTTGCCTTTCAAATTCATCCCAAAGGTGTTCAGTGGGGTTGAGGTCAGTGCTCTGTGCAGGACATTAGAGTTTGTCTACTCCAGTGTTGGCAAACTGTGTCTTCATAGATATCACTTTGTGCACAATTGCACTGTCATGCTGGATGTTTGGGCCTCTTAATTTCAGTGATGGAAGAGTTCAATGCTACAGCATACAAAAACATGCTAGACAACTAAGTGGTTTCAACTTTGCGGCAGCTGTTAGTAGGGCTGAAACGATTCCTCGAGTAACTCGAGTAACTCGAATACAAAAAATCAATCATCGAAGCAAATTATTTGCCTCGACACTTCGTTTAGTCCATTTACTGTAACTACACACAGAGCACTGCGTTTCCCCACGGACCATTATTACTGACGCATAACCCGCTAAACTCGGGGAGAAAAGATTCAGGCCAAAGAAAACGGCAGAAAGTTTTCAAAGTTTGTGATCATTTCAAACTAAAACAGACAGAAAACTCTGTACAGTGTGATTACTGTAAGATTGAACTGGTTTACCACAACAATACAAGGTCGATACTTCAATATCTCATTCAAAAACACACAGTCCACGGAGTCGACACAAGCTAATGTTAGCATACGCACTTAGCTTAAATCAATATGATCGCTAGTTGAAATTAAGGCCCGTAAAAATGTATGTGGATTGTGGCTATATGTAGCGAGTATTTAAGACCGTAAATCAATATGGTGGCTAGTTATGATGTCCCTAATTTAGCTAAGTTTTGTGAAAGCCTAAGCGTCATTCATGTTGATAGCCTCACTCTCTCTCTGTCACTCACACACACCAGTATGTAGAGACATTTAAGAGGGTTTATTTTCCAAATAACTCTAATATCATGTTACAGAAAAATGTGTTAAGAAATTTTATGTGTATAGACTCTTGTTCCAAGTTACCTTCCTGTCCACTAATTTTTGCCTCTTACAAAAGCCACAAAGCCTTCCAGGAAGACAGTAAAGGCTTTATATCCTGCTTGAGTTGTAGTTAGACTGACATGACAAGTTGCACAACATAAATGCAATGTTTAGGTATTATTATTATTACTATTATTATTATTATTATTATTATTATTATTTTGTTTTAGGTTGTACTGTTTACGTTTTTAAGTTTAAGTAATTAGGTTTTTTTAATTTATATATTTGTATTTGCATTTTGAATGTCAATTAAATGCACTAAATGGGTTCAGATTTTATTTTCATTTCTCTAAACAGGAAACAACTTAGTTGTTCATTTTAAGAGACCCGTCTTATTTTCTCTTTCATATTTAGTATTCCTCTTTAATAAAGAAAAAGTATTTCTTATCCGATTAATCGATTAACCGATGGAATAATCAGTAGAATATTCGATTACTAAAATAATCGGTAGTTGCAGCCCTAGCTGTTAGTGATGTTGTCCCTCTGTGACGTCAGAGCAGCCAACAACCGCTAACTTCTCACAGGAATAATGAAAGTACAGTGCCAACAAAAAATAGCACCGGTATCACTGAATACATCCATAATATTTTAACAGAAACATTTAATGTGTTTTAAGGTCCTGAACGTAATGTGTGCCAAAATTTCTTTTTTGGTTAAAGTTCTGCCAGTATAATCTCCTAAGGAAGGGACGTCCAGTCTTATCCACAAAGGGCTGGTGTGGTTGCAGGTTTTATTTCCAACCAAGCAGAAGCCACACCTGTTTTACAGTATTATAAGGTGTTATGTAAGTGATGGTGGTGTACAGCTAAATAAAAGGTCGTTACCTGTGATGCGGTGCTGTTTGGTGCTGACCCGGTTGCTAATCTGGACAGTGCAGCACAAGTGTAGCATAGCCAGCATGGTTAGAATCATCACCACACTCTGTACAAGCAGAGTCAGCTCAAACTGCTTCCCAACCCTGCAGGCAGACACACACACACACACACACACACACACACACACACACACACACACACACACACACACAGAGTACTTCTGTAATTTGGGTTCCTGTTGCGTAATCATGTCTAATAATTCAACCCCTGTGAAACAGTACTGCAGAGAGTGAAGAATTATTTCTCCTGCACTCACCAGAAGAAGATGCGCAGTATATTGGCGATGAGCAGAACCAGGCACACGCGGGTAGAGAAGCCCTCTGTGTTGCTGGTCTTCTGAATCTCCTGGTACTGGGGGATGTATGGCACTGCACCCCCAAACACCATCACACACGAGGCTAGCCATGACAGAAGAGTCCATGAGCTTTCCATTGACCCAACTGACTCCTCCAAATCAGGGTCCATGGCTCAGAGCCCCACCAGCACCAACAACTCCTGCTCCACCTCCACCACAGACGCCGCTGCTTCTGAACTCATACACTGTCCTGAGATCATTTACATACAGAAGAGAATTTACATACAGAAGGGAAAAGCACAAAGTATAATTAGTTAAAAAAAAAAGTAAGTGTGCTGCAATGCTGTATCAAAAGAATGTAATGATAAATTGCAGGTTTACAGTAAAATTGCCTTACGGAATTGTAAGGCAATTATTGCGTTAAAGGGATGGTGTCATTTTAACTGCCCTCTGTTGCCTGCAAGGAGAGATACAATTGCAACACTAGCCCTTCTCTTCACCCAAGTTTAAGCTATTCACTCTGGCTTGAGGTGGACTTTACTTCAGGGTCAGAAATGTTATTCAGATTAAATTAAATTATCCAGATTATCCATTGCATGACAATAATGCAAATCTTCATTAGTCGGTAAAATAGCTATAAAACATGAGGGTATCTGCTCTAGCTTCACTGAATACATCCATAATACATGATCTTTTTAAAATATCAGAAAATATGTTTTAATACAAGAAAATCGTTGAGAGGAAACAAAACACTTTCATTTCAGCCATACGCCTGACTTAATTTTTTATTTATTTTTCGACTGAACTGAGTTTTCTCTGTACGTGTCGGTGCATGCACCTAAACACAGCTACACAGACGCTGACACTGAAACTGTACTAAGATTCTCTGCCTCACCTCAAACAGGATTAATTACTCATCTCAAGCAAGATTAATTACTCCATAGTGTTCCTGCCCTTCATTACCAGACTCGGAGCATGATGGTGTGACCTATGAACATTTTTTAACCCCATGTGAATGAGCAATATGTATTCTATAGCGAGAGCGAGAGAGAGAGAGAGAGAGAGAGAGAGAGGTGACTATATTCGCACACAGGGTTGCAGTAAAATGTCTAAATCCAATTTCAGCTCAGCCTCATGCCACCCCCTGCTTTATGAAATCTTTTATCATCTAAACGCACCAGGTTTTCCTTACTTTCCTCTTCCTGTGCAAACCTGCAGATTAAATGCCACTTCCTAAAAATAGCTCTATTGCAAAAAAGCCTCTCCAAACTCTGCTCCTCTTTTCTCAGCTAGATGAGACTGTAGAAAGTCTGTAGCCATGAAATTCTGCTGTTTTTCCCCCTCTTAGACCACAGGGCCAGGGTTAGGCTCCTGATCATCCAGAATTTCCCAAACAGTTATGAACAGCTTTCAAACATTCCTCACACACACACGAAAATTTTAAAAAGGTATTCATGGAGACATCTTTGGGGGCTTTCACACTGGCAGTTTAGTCTGAAAACAACACAAATATTTGCATGAAAAATTGCATAAAAATTTTTTATGTTAAGGCTGTCACGTGAAACACACCGCAGTACTGAACCCGAGACTACTCTGAGTTCTGTTGCACTAAAGTAACCTGCGCATGTGTTTAAGTCAATGATGACATCATTAGTTTCCATAAGTGGCCGGGGATAAGCAGCAAAATAATAAAAATACAAAAGGTCACATTGCGTTCTCCATGTGCTTATGCGATGAGACGCAAGATGACACGGATAAACAGACACAAGTGTGAAATTAGACCAGACAGGAAAAATCACACTCAGAAGAAGAAGCCTGTATTATTGTCACATATCCATTACAGCACAGTGAAATTCTTTCTTCACATATCCCAACCTTCGAAAGTTGGGGTCAGAGCACAGGTTCAGCCATGATACTGCTCAGGCGCCAAACAATGGCAGCTTGGTTGTGCTGGGGCTTGAATGTCAATCTTCTGATCAACAACCCAGAGCCTTATGTGTGCAATGTGAGAACCAGCTTAGCGTATATGCAGTGCAGTTAGTTAATGCTTTCGGCTGCTCCCTGTTCGGGGTCGCCACAGCGGACCAACTGGTCCACACATCAACTTGGCAAATGTTTTACGCCGGATGCCCTTCCTGACGCAACCCTCCCATTTTTCCGGGCTTGGGACCGGCACTGCATCCAGTGGCTGGGGTTGAGGCATTGGCTGGGAATTGAACCCGGGCCTTCCGCATGATAGGCGAGAAACCTACCACTGAGCCACCAATGCCCCCAGCGTATATGCAGTGCAGTATTTCATCATATGTCCTCTGGAATCGTGTAATATGCTGCGATATTTACTACATAGTATCTATACATACTAGCAAATAAGTGAACAATTATTCACTTTTCCTGTGCAAAGTCATATAGACACTCTATATAAATAAAACAGGGCTGTCATAAGACTTCACAACTGACCAGATATTATTGGGTGGTATACCACTGATATGCTAGCGTGCGTGTGTGTGGGGGCACTGATAATGATTGTATCACACACACTAGTGCCTGAAACACTGCATATGCACTGCATTTATTGCCACACAACATAACACACCTATCTTGTTGGTCTAGTTTAGGTGTACAGTTAAAGTTAGTCCTTCATCAGAACAATATTCAATGTACTGTTGGTACACCACTTCCTTAACAGAGCTAAACTGCTTCACAAAGCCACTGGATACAAGGACATGCAATTCAAATCATGCTGTTTGTGGCATATTTGCATGAGCAAGGCCTGTGGCAAGACAATAGGAAGATGGAAATGCTTCAGCAGTGCGCTGTTTGTGGAACATGTTGATACTTGTGTGATCACTGTGACATGATTATGCAATAGATTTACACAGTGCAGTGTAAAATGAGAGGGTTGTGTAAGGAAGGGCATCCAGACTAAAACCTGTGCCAAAATCAAATATAGGAGTCGGCTGGTCCACTGTGGAGACCTAGTACCGGGATCAGGCAACAACAGCAACAACTGACTGTCTAGAGTTTCCAGGTTGTAGCTACAGTATAGCAAAGCTTGAATGGAAAAATCCACCTATGTCAATGAACTTCTTTCAATGCTGTTCAATGTTGTTCCTAAAATGCTGTTCAAGTACCTAGTAAATACCACCATTGTACATAGAAGTAGGAACAGCATGACCTGTGGCAGAGAAAAATGCAATTCAATAGCCATCTAGAAATTTCAAGTCAGGAACCTGGGGAAAGGTAGTTAGATGTCCTGACTGAATCCTTTGACATAAACAAACCTACAATACATCAGCACAAACTCAAAAGTAAGAGTCTCATTTTCTTATTTTCTACTTGATAAAACTTTATTTTACTTAATATCTAGATTTTTGGCTGCGAAAGGGTGCTTTAACTGATTTGCGAGTTTAGATTTGTAACATAATTTCAGTCCAAAGATGAACAATCATGCAGAAATAATTAATACACTATATGACCAAAGGTTTGTAGATCTGAGCATCACACATGTGTTTCTTGAATATCTCATATCAAATGTCCTGTTATAATAACCTCCACTCTTTTGAGAAGATTTCCCACTAGATTTTGGAGCCACATTGAGGGAATTTGTGATCATTCAGGCAAAAGAGCATTATTGAGGTCAGGAACTGATGTCAGGAGGATGAGGAGGTCTGGGGTACAGTGGGCATTCTAGTTTATCTCAGTGGTGTTCAGTGAGTTTGAGGTAAGGGCTCTGTGCAGGTCAAACTGTGGCACACCATGCTTTTGTGGAGCTAGCTTTGAGCACAGGGGCACCTTCATGCTGGAGCTGCATAGAAAGACATCCATTACATTTATTTGTGTGTTTCAAATTTGTGGCAATTGTTTTGTGGAAGATCTACTTATGGGTTTGATGGTCAGGTGTCTACAAACTGTCTATTTGTCTAAATATTGTGGCTCTTATTAAAATGTTGAGTCAAATATGATCCTGGTCTGGGCATTCATGTTGTTTATTAGAACACAATTAGATCGGAGACTCTGGAAAATCAGACTTGCACTCTACAAGTTAAGGGTACAGTGACTTGCAGCATTAGTTACCTAAAGAGATCAATGCAGCAGTGCTTTAGTCCTTAAATCTTTCTTGATCTCTCACCACTGCATTTGTACACACACCCTGCTGAGAACATCACCATTCCCGCTGATGATGCCACCAACACCATAGTGCTTATCATCTCGTACTATCTAACTAGTCACTCCAAGTCGCTCAGAGTATCTGTGTTGTTTAGCTGCAATGCATTCTGGAGCTTGGAGAGCAAACGTTCATGATGTCCACTACTTCTATATTCATTTCTCATTAATATCACATAGAATTATGCTGAAAAAATGTTTTTTTTATATTTGGGAGGAGTTCCCTTATGTATTTCCTGAAATCATTGAACTTGTAATTCTGTTATTAATGCCCACCGCCCCCCAGTGACGTCAGGACAGCACACAACCACTACCTTCTTACTGAAATAACGGAAAAACAGCACAAACCGGAAAAACAGCACAAACCAGAAAAACAGCACTAGCGTCACTATATTGTCACATATGTCATTACAAACAAAACTAATCTGTTTCACGGTTGAGTTTTCCTTTAAAAACTATTGAGTAATTTCAGCATGACATGGGAGGGGGCTGGGCTTCTCCTTATGCTACTCACTTTGTTCCTCAGCACACGAGTTTATACAGTAACTACTTCCTTTTTCCTGACTCGTACAGGACCTCGACACACACACAGACATACCGTGCACACACCAGCATATTGTGTCAACGCAACAATTCCGTTTGTTCATGTGTTAGGTCTTTTAAAGCTGAGATTCAGCACTTGTAGAGACACCAGGAGCGCGTTTGGCTAATCCTAGTAGTCTAAGAATAGCATGCGCGCCCTTACATGCTCCAAAAGTGCAAGAGACAGCTATTAATACTATTAATTTGAATAGAAAGAAAGAAAGGGAGGGAAAAAGAAGGGAGGAAGGAAAGAAAAAACCCCCACAGCAGTGTCGTTTTGGTGTGTTGAATGATGAGTCTTTTATTCAACTCAGTGCACATCCATCAATAATGATTAGAAAATCTAAGAAATCTGTCTTAACCTTGTAGTGAATGCTGAAAGGAAGACTGCATACTGTTTTAACACCAGATTAAATCTTTAAGGGTATCCAGCCTGTTATAGGATTTCCTGTTTTGTTATGTTAACCATGACACTATTCAGTAAAATTGCTGTCATATATATGTTTGTCCTAAACAGCTTGGCATTAGAAGATAAGCTGAATGTTTACCTCTACAAGGCGAAGACTACAGCCAGTCCGAGTTCCTGTCTCCTGTGGGGTTTCGGAGTTATCACTTACACTGATGCGATTTTTACTCCGCAAATCATCCAGATGCTTCCCTTAAGGAAGATTTGAAAAAGGAAGAGGGTTAAATAATAACGATAATATTTATAAATACAGAGTCACCGATGGACTCTCCGGTTAACTATGAATGCATGGTCTAAATACAGCACAGCCCAAATGAAAGAGTGCGGGGCGGAGTGGACCATATGCAGAGAGAAAAGCAAAGCATCAATTACACATAGGACAACAAATAAACCCTTTTACATCAGATTATTCAATTATTATTGATATGGTTGTGTGATATTATTTATCTAATTTGGTTAGAATATTATTTTGTTATTGTAAGGTTTGGAAGCTGAAATTCCTTCCAATACGAGATTTCATTTGTGAAATCTCGCGAGACTACACACAATCTCGCCGGTTTAGTCAACAGCTGATGTTTTTCTGGAGCACGTAACATATTAGGTGGATAATTGACGTTGGATCGCTGCTGCATTGCATTTTGTTGATTTTGCTTTTTGCAAACACTAACCATGGCAGAGACAGATCCGAAATCAGTGCAAGACCTGACAGCAGTGGTGAGTTTTAAACATCGGGTTGCTAATCTAGGTGAGGCTAGGCTACTTATGCGAGCTAGCATAACAATCACCGTGCCAGGATTTTTTTTATTTATTTATCTGCTAAATACTGTGCGTAGATGCTCTGTGAAGTTATATTAGCTAATCAGTACTACTGAGTGAATTTATTTTCCAGGAAGCGATCAAACTGATGCTTGGTCGGCTAAAATGAAATAGCTCAGTCGTTTATAGGTTGCTAGCCTTACACTCAAACTGTACCCAAACTATATACTTCACATTACAGGGAGCTAGGAGAAATGTATTGCGCAATTGTTTCCTTGATCAGTCTTTAATCTAATGGTTCTTAGAGCACCATTAGAGCACTGGTGCTAGGAGTTTAAAATAATGTGTCGTCTGAAATAAATAATGTAACTCGGTCGCATGATTGGTGTTGTTTTGCTATGTGACAGGTGCAGACGTTGCTGCAGCAGATGCAGGACAAATTCCAGACCATGTCAGATCAAATCATCGGGAGAAATATCCTTCCTTTAATCACCTAACCCTGGTCATGGGAAAATTCGTCAGCATACCAAGACATTTTGGACAATTTCATATTCCAATCTTTGAGAACCAGTGCACAAAGCAAGGTCCATAAAGACATGGATGAAAGAGTTTGGCGTGGAGGAACTTGACTGGACTGCACAGAGTCCTGACTTCAACCTGATAGAACACCTTTGGGCTGAATTAGAGCAGAGACTGTGAGCCAGACCAAAACTGGGACGTCTGCCTTTACATGCACCTGAATGTAATATGGAGTTGACCCGCCCTTTGCAGCTATAACAGCTTCAACTCTTCTGGGAAGGCTTTCCACAAGGTTTAGGAGTGAATTTTTGACCATTCCTTTAGAAGCGCATTCGTGAGGTCAGGCACTGATGTTGGACGAGAAGGCCTGGCTCGCAGTCTCCGCTCTAATTCATCCCAAAGGTGTTCTATCAGGTTGAGATCAGGACTCCAAAAGTTCCTCCACACCAAACTCACTCATCCATGTCTTGATGGAGCTTGCTTTGTGCACTGGTGTGCAGTCATGTTGGAACAGGAAGGGGTCACCCCCAAACTGTTCCCACCAAGTTTGGAGCATGAAATTGTCCAAAATGTCTTGGTATGCTGAAGAATTAAGTGTTCATTTCACTGGAACTAAGGGGCCAAGCCCAACCCCTGAATTCAATGATTTGGAGGGGTGTCCCAAAACTTTTGAAAAAGTGTATGTGCATCTTGTTTTTACTTTTTTGTTTTTCTAGCAACAAGCTAGCCAGCTAACTCTAATGAGTGATTACTCTTCAAAAGAATGAACTGTATAGTCAGTGTTGTATATTTAACAAGCTAGTATGGTCTGTGTTGATTGATTTGTACAGTATATACAGCAGAACTTTAAGTGTAAGTAGTGCTGCTTTGTTTACTGCTGATGCTGTGTGCTGCCATGTTGGTTTGACGTCACTTTCCAGCTATGAGGAATTAGCCCTTCTAAGTTCTCCTAGTCAAATGCAGCATATCTCACAAAATTGTAGAAACTTTCAAGCAAACCTATTAAGCTCTCATAGATTTTAAATTTTTGTGTTTTCTTTCATTCAGACAGCTCATATGGAGATAGTCAATGTAAAAATACTGATATCTTTTTATCTTTTCTGTCTTCTGTTAAGCTTAATGCATGTTGCGATTGATTATCATCTGAAATCACAACTTCCTGTTAGAAGCGAGCAAGTTTGGAGCTAAAATATCCCTCTGCATAATGAAATTTATAATGCAATCAATTTTCATTCCTTTGTGCATCATCCCAGTGGATAGAGACCCTAGGGGGAAACCGAAGACCTGCTGGAGAGATTAGATCTAACAGTTGGCTGGGGAATGTCTCAGGATCCTTCAGGAAGAGCTGAAATCTGGGTTGAACTTTTCAGCCTGCTGCCTTTGTAAAACCCCACTGTGAAAAGCAAAGTAAATTTCTGTGCAGTTTTATTTGTGTAGCACTTTCAACAATGAATAAAGCTTTATATATATATAATTAAATTCATCCTTAATGCCAGAGGTGATGATGGCAAGGAAAAACTCCCTAAGATGATATCAGGAACAAAACAGTCAGAGGAACCAGATTCAAAAGGGAACTTGTCCTCATCTGGGTGACACCGGATCATGATTATAAATAATCTCTCTTGTATAACAGTACTAAATGGTAAAGAAGTGCACTTTCAAGTAATTCATAAAGTCTTGTTGAAGTTTTCAACTGCTCACTGATGGAGATGTAAGCGCAAATCTGATGATCATAACTGCAGTCCAAAGCCATTTCCTTGGTTTGCAAGTGTTGCTATTCACAGCAGTCATATATCTCCAGGCTGTCCATGTGGGTCATCCTCAGCAGCAGCGAACAGCCTTCAGCTGATGAGACTCCAACAAGAAGGGTATCAGCATTTCATAAAGATCAGTCTTCACCGACAAACTGATTGATAACTGATGAATAAAAAGTGTCATATTAGGTTTGATCTGACTGGGATCCTGTTCAATGCTTAGCACTGAGTAGTATGTTTAAATGCTATGCTGTGCTATTCAGTTTATACAGACACCATTACCTATTATATTCAGTGTGACAGACACCTAGGTCTAAATTCAGACACTCATTGTTTAGGCACAGCTTTAACAATATCAAGGGAAACTATTGCATCCCAAAAACCACAGTCGCATAGTACTCCATCTGTATTCCTTAACATTACCCACTTGATGAGATGAGCACACGTATCGATGACCTGGAGAAGAACATCGCTGACCTGATGACTCAGGCTGGGGTAGAGGAAGCAGAAGGAGAGAACAAGGCCAAAGAAGGTGAAGCTTCTTAATGAAGGTAACATTTACACTCAATTTAATATCTTGCAAAAGCTTTATATCAAATGTGACTTATTTAATGTGTTTAGTGTACAGCCGTTACAGTAGACCTAAACTCATCTATTCTCTTGAACAGGTTTTCTGGTAACAATGGCGTAAAGGAAACTCTCCGAGAGCAGCAACCTTTCCCCAGTAGTGCTGCCTGATCTGATCTGTTGTATTGTTGTATAGTTCCTTTTATACTGACATCAGCTAATACTTATAGATATTCCTGATAATGTTCTCTAATATTTAGGCTTTTCTTTATGGATAGTGCATATAATTTTTTTAGCACACATTACAAGGCCAGCCAGCAGCATGGTTGAGGCCTGGTACTGTAATATGAGCACTTTCTCTGTGCCAAACAAACACCATTCCAGTTTCAACTGAGTTTGTGCTATTAAAATGATTTCATACAAAACAGGAGGCAGAATTTTTCCTTTTTAACACCAAATGCATTATTGTTCACATCAATAAACGAGTATTTTTTGAATGGGGAGCTTTACACGTAGAACCTGATCACATGATAGAGGTTTTGCTTTAAAAAAAAAAGTATATTGGTGGACAAGAGTGCTGTTTTCCAGATCTTTTCCTGCTCCTAGCAAATAAACAGATCCTCCTTAAAAATAAATCTGACCAAAAAGACCACAGTTCATTTCTTGTAAAAGTAACCACTACATACCAAGAACATCCTGATCCATTCCCCAACAGTTAATTGAATTTGAGCAGCTAAAAAAGGTAGAAAAGTATAGTGTGTCTCATACTCACATAGAATGGCGTCAACAAACAAATGTCAGAGCTAACATGTAGAATGTTCACACCAGAGAACCAGAGGCTCACAAATAAATGTACATCACTTGCTGTGTAAATAGGAAAATACACACATCCATCAAAAGAGGTTACTACTACTACTTTCGGCTTTTCCCTTCAGGGGTCACCAAAGCGAATCATCTCTCTCCACCTATCCCTATCTTTCGGCATCCTCAACCTTCATATCCTCATTCATTCCATCCATATACCTCCTCTTTGGCCTTTCTCTTTGCCTCCTGCCTGCCAGCTCCATGTCCAACATTCTCCTACCAATATACTCACTCTCCCTCCTCTGAACATGTCCAAACCATCTTAATCTGGCCTCCCTAACTTTGTCCCCCAAACGTCCAACATGAGCTGTCCCTCTGATGTACTCGTTCCTAATCCTGTCCAACCTTGGACTGTTGACCCCAAGTACTTAAACTCCTGTACCTTCTTCACCTCTTCACCCTGTAACCTTACTGTTCCACTTCCCTCCCTTTCATTCACACACATGTACTCAGTCTTACTACGACTGACTTTCATTCCTCTTCTCTCCAGCACAAACCTCCACCTCTCCAGGTTTTCCTCCACCTGCTCCCTGCTCTCACTACAATGTCATCTGCAAACATCATTGTCCAAGGAGACTCCTGTCTGACCTCCTCTGACAACTGGTCCATCACCATAGCAAACAGGAAGGGGCTCAGAGCCGATCCCTGATGCAGTCCCACCTCCACATTGAACTCCTCTGTCTGACCTACAGCACACCTCACCACTGTCCTGCTCCTCTCATACATGTCCTGCACCACTCTGACATACTTCTCTGCTACTCCTGACTTCCTCATACAGTACCACAGCTCTTCTCTTGGCACCCTGTCATACGCTTTCTCCAAGTCTACAAACACACAGTGCAACTCCCTCTGACCATCCCTATACTTCTCCATCAAAATCCTCAGAGCAGAAATTGCATCTGTTGTGCTCTTTCTGGGCATGAAGCCATACTGCTGCTCACAAATTTCCACTACCTTCCTTAACCTAGCTTCCACTACTCTGCACGTCACCCTTATTTTTAAAGATTGGCACTTACACACTTCTTCTCCATTCCTCAGGCATCCTCGCACTCTCTAAAACCCTGTTGAACAAACTAATTAAAAATTCCACTGCTGCCTCTCCCAGATACTTCCAGACCTCCACCGGGATGTCATCAGGACCAACTGCCTTTCCATTTTTCATCCTCTTCAAAGCCTTCCTGACTTCATCCTTTCTAATCTTATCTACTTTCTGTTCCACAGAGTTCACCCCTTCTACTCTTTTTTTCCCTCTCATTTTCCTCATTCATCAGCTCCTCAAAGTACTCCTTCCATCTCCTCTGTACACTCTCCTCACTTGTGAGCACCCTTCCATCTCTATCCTTAATAACTCTAACTTGCTGCACATCCTTCCCATCTCGATCCCTCTGCCTAGCTAACCTGTACAAGTCCTTCTGTCCTTCTCTAGTGTCTAACCTAGTGTACAACTCATCATATGCCTTCTGCTTGGCCTTAGACACCTCCCTCTTCACTCTACGCTGTAACTCCTTGTATTCCTGTCTATTCTCTTCAGTCCTGTCCATGTCCCACTTCTTCTTGGCTAACCTCTTCCTCTGGATACTATCCTGAACTTCCTCATTCCACCACCAAGTCTCCTCATCTTCTTTCCTCCTTCCAGATGACACACCCAGCACCTTTCTCCCTGTCTCCCTGATCACTTCTGCTGTAGATTCCCAGTCATCTGGCAGCACTACCCGACCACCCAGAGCCTGCCTATTCTTCTTACAGACCATCAAAGTCATCCTACACACCACCATCCTATGCTGTCTGGCTACACTCTCTCCCACTACCACTTTACAGTCACTAATCTCTTTCAGATTGCCTCTTTTACATAGGATGTAGTCTACCTGTGTTCTCCTACCTCCACTCTTGTAAGTCACTCTATGCTCCTCCCTCTTCTGAAAATAAGTGTTAACCACAGCCATGTCCATCCTCTTAGCAAAGTCCACTACCATCTGTCCTTCAAGGTTCCTTTCCTTAACTCCAAACTTGCCCATCACCTCCTCATCACCTCTGTTCCCCTCACCAACATGTCCATTAAAATCCGCTCCTATCACCACTCTCTCACCCGTGGGAATACTCTCCATCACCTCATCTAATTCACTCCAGAATCTTTTCTTTCTCCTCTAACTCACAACCTACCTGTGGGGCATAACCACTAACAACATTCAACATCACCCCTTCAATCTCTAACTTCAGACTCATCACCCTGTCTGACACTCTCTTCACCTCCAGAACATTCCTCACAAACTCCTCCTTCAGGACCACACCTACCCCATTTCTTTTTACTATCCACACCATAATAAAACAGCTTGAATCCTGCTCCTATACTACGAGCCTTGCTACCCTTCCACCTGGTCTCCTGTACACACAGTATATCCACCTTCCTTCTCTCCATCATATCAGCCAGCTCTCTACCTTTCCCTGTCATAGTACCAACATTCAGAGTTCCTATTCTCAGTCCTACACTCTTACCTTTCCTCTTCTCTCTCTGTCTGTGCACTCTCCTCCCTCCTCTACTTCTTCGACCAACAGTAGCCCAATTTCCACCGGCGCCCTGTAGGTCAACGGCGCCGATGGTGGTCGTTGTTAACCCGGGCCTCGACCGATCCGGTATGAAATTCAGAGTACTGACGATTCGCATGGTTAAATTTGGCAATGTTTTACGCCGGATGCCCTTCCTGACGCAACCCTAAAATAATCTCTATTTATCTGGGCTTGGGCCCGGCCCAGAAGTCACTGAACTGTAACCCCATGGCTAGATTATCAAAAGAGATTACTTGTTCATGGTAAAACATGTAGATGATAAACCTTCTGCTCATCACAGCATTGCTTAAACTGTAGAGTCATGTACAAACAAGTCTTCAAATTGTTTTCTCACAATTTCCACAAATGTTCTCCAGTGGCTTGCTTTAGTGTCCCTCATCTAATTTGAAACACTCACAAAGTCACTGATCAGACCTCAGCCTGCATTCCTGTTCCCTTCCAGCCACAAGCACGCCTCGACCTGTAATCCCTCAAGACGCAAAGAAAACAGGCTTCGAGACTCTCCTCTGTCCTAACTTTATTAACATCTGAGTCACTGGCTCAGTCTTCTAACAAAACCTGCAGTGCCACCTTCAATAAACACTGAAGTGAGCACATACTCCCATGGCAACACAGGATTTAACCAGATCCTGGATTATTTGTGAGTCAGTGTGGATTCGAAAGTCTGCCAAACGTTAATGTAGATGTAAATATTACACAACCAGAGTAAACCCTGCAGCAGGCTCCAAGTTACAGCTAACAACAATAATGTTCATGTACACAAGTTCTTATTAATTATGCGACACTAACTATAAGAAACATACAAATATTTATTGAAATTTATAGTAAAAAAAACAAAAAAACAAAACTGAACTGCATTTATATTAAAAGAGCACAAACTAACAGCATTTTAAAATGGCTACTAAACTTTTATGCTAAAATAGAAGTTTATAAATGCTTGTATAAAAACTTTAAGACACGTTAAGGTTCAAGTGGAACTGTAAATGCATGGTGTGGGATTAAAATGCAAAGTCAAGCTCAGTCATGTCAATGGCCCAGGCAAACTTATCCCTCTGTGTCTTGTTATAAATTTTATCCAGTGGCACCTCCATATTCTTGCACCTACAAAGCAGGAGACAGGGGAAAATATACAGTAAATTCTAGCACATTCTCACCATTTTTAATGCACAATAGTATAAAAAAAACACCAAATGTTACGAATGTGTGTATTTGGTGGTCTGGGAAAATGTCAGAAACCAGTTATTAACTATTACTGGTTGCCATAGTAATAACATTTATTGGTAGGTGGTGCAAGTAGCATTCCACTTTACAGCAATTCTGCTAAAATGAAGCATTCTGTAGAGAGATTTGGCGTTTGTGTATAAAATTTGCCAGTGTATATGTGAGATGAAAGAGAAGCTATTTGTATTTTCTGCTGATTTTTGCCCAATTCCCTTTTATATAAGAGCTACAAATCATCTATAAGGGTCTGTTTCCTCCAGGTGAAGCCAGCCATGAGTGTAACACAGTCAGAGGAAAGTGCTATCCACCCCTTCACATGCATGAGCTCACAGATGCCCATGATTAGCTAGGGTTTGTGTGACTGACAGGGGAGAGAAAGGAAGCCGGCAGGACAATTTTGCTCTTTTTGACTTTCCGAAATGGATGGCTGTCAGGATTCTGACTAGCGAGATAGCCAGACCGCAAGCTGAATACTTTTCTGTTGTGTCCATTAAGAGCCTGAGAATGAAGTGCGATTTTCTGCCTTTTCATTGTTAGCGCTAACCTGATACATAGAAGAGACGGTGAGAAGGCCTATAGTTTTCAGAACTGTATTTAGAAAATGTCTCTCTGTTAATTCATATGATCAATATAACAATGTGGATTTATGCAGCAATCAAAAATCAATTATAATTTTAAAAACATGAGGGGAAAAATGAATATTTTTCAACTGATAACAACTTCCTGTAACTATTTTTAGATAGATCCCAGAATAAAATTAGAAAGAAATCGATCCCAAACGCATACGATATCGCGTGGAAGCCAGAGGTTTGCGCCTGAGTAAGTCTTACCAGGCCACACTGATGCGTGGGTCCAGATAGTTTAGTTTGGAGGTGCTGAGGGCTATCTGCTTGTTCTCTTCTCGGTCTGTTGCCTGAACCTCCATCCTGAGCAGCTGCTCTTCACACCGCTGCACTGCCTTCTTCTTCTTCTCTACCACACTAAAAACAAACACACACACACACACCTCTTAACACTTTCCATTACAGCACGTAGAAAGGCATGACGTGTTTAATACTAGAGTTTCTTCAACTGCTTAATTATACACTTATTCAGCTGACGACTGTTTACAAACCTCAGTTCTTTAAAGGTACATTTTAAAAGCATTAACGTTTACATGCATTTCTCAAAGCAGATTTGTACACACATGGTCTCAGCCGCAGGTCATGGGTCCTCCAACAGGATAATGGCCCAAAACACAGAGCTAAAAACACCCAAGAATGGCTCAGAACAAAAGCACTGGACTATTCTGAAGTGGCCTTCTATGAGCCCCGATCTAAATCCTATTGAACATGTGTGCAAAGAGCTGAAACATCAAGCCTGGAGAAGGCACCCTTCAAACCTGAGACAGCTGGAGCAGTTTGCTCATGAAGAGTGGGCCCAAATACCTGTCCACAGGTGCAGAGGTCTCTTTATGAGTTACAGAAATCACTTGATTGCAGTGATTGCCTCAAAAGGTTGTGCAACAAAATATTAAATTAAGAGTACCATCATTTTTGTCCAGGCTAGTTTCATTAGTAATGCTTCTGTTGAACCACAACTCAAAAGCAATGTCTGATTTTCATTAGTCAATTTTCAGTAAATTTGTATTCATTACTACTTTGGTCAGTTTCAAGTTATTTCAGTGACCATTGTGTGTTTTTCTTTCTTTAATGGAAGGTTACTAACAATTTTGTCCACGTGAATGTAATGACCAGTGACAGGTGAAGTGAATAACACTGATTATCTCCTCATCATGGCACCTGTTAGTGGGTGGGATATATTAGACAGGAAGTGAACATTTGGATTTGATAAGGATTTTGAACATAAGGATTTGAGCGAGTTTGACAAGGGCCAAATTGTGTTGGCTAGATGACTGGATCATAGCATCTCCAAAACTGCACCTCTTTCTTGTGGGGTGTTCCCGGTCTGCAGTGGTCAGTATCTATCAAAAGTGGTCCAAAGAAGGAACAGTGGTGAACCGGCGACAGGGTCATGGGTGGCCAAGGCTCATTGATGAACAAGGGGAGTGAAGGCTAGTCCATGTGAATCCGATCCAACAGACGAGCTACTGTTGCTCAAATTGCTGAAGTTAACGCTGGTTCTGATAGAAAGGTGTCAGAATCCACAGTGCATCGCAGTTTGTGTATGGGGCTGCATAGCTGCAGACCAGTCAGGGTGCCCACGCTGACCCCTGTGCACCGCTGAAAGTGCCATCAATGGGCACGTGAGCATCAGAACTGGAACACCGAGCAATGGAAGAAGGTGGCCTGGTCAGATTAATCACGTTTTCTTTTACATCACGTGGATGGCCAGGTGCGTGTGCGTCGCTTACCTGGGAAACACATGCCACCAGGATGCACTATGGGAAGAAGGCAAGCCGGCAAAGGCAGTGCCATGCTTTGGGCAATGTTCTGCTAAACACAATATTAGGTGGGTGGTCATTTAAAATTGTTTATAGAGACTGTACATCACTCTGGATAAGGGTGTCTGTCAAATGCCATAAATGTAAAAGTAAACCAATAATCTGCTATAATTTGCCTCTCCCTCATGGACAGTGCAAGAAATACCAACTGGATAATGATGGTATTGATGTAATGAACAAATAATAATGGCTTTTAAAAAAAGAAAAAAAATATTGGATTAGAGTTAATTAAAGTGCATATATCCTTGAAGCATACCCATATGAGAACAATTGATGATTTTAATAAACCTAACACGCTGCGTTCTTCTCATGTCCTCAGAGGAACAGGGGGAGGGAAAAAAAAAAAAATCTAAGGAAGCACATTAAAATGAGAAGCACCCTGATGAACACTACTGTTCGCTTCAGGGAAGAACACTTACGCCAGCAGTTTGTTGTCTGAGCTCGCTTTGGCTTGCTTCTTGGCCTGCTTCAGCTCCTTTTTAGCAAGCGCTAGCTGCTCTTTCCTGCTCTCAATCTTAAAAAGAGAAGCACGGTGAGACACATATTTGACAGCAATGTCTTAAAAGATCAGACAGGGGTATAACCAGAACTATTGATACTATGTATGCACAGTTACAAAGCACATAAATGTTCAACAAGGATGTTAATAGAGCTTTAGTGTGTATTCACACTAGGTTTTAGCATATTTAAACCCCAGCTCATTTGACTAGTGTTATTGCTCCATACCCTGCCTGCTTGAAGAGGTGGGCTCAGGCACGGTTCACTTAGACTCGGGTGTTGTACGCATCTAGAGTGATCACTAACCGTCTGTTGCTGTGACTGTATTTTGTGTCAGGTTACGGTAGCCTTATTATGATAATACCAAGCCAATATACTTTACTGACAAACAAGAATTCTGGTCAGCGAGTAAAGATGCAAATTTCTCCCTCAACATCAGCTGCGCTACACAGCTGATAAATCTATTAGGCATGTGAGAGGGCCGTGTGTCACAGCACCTCAAATGACTAGAAATAAGCCACAAAGCAAGAAATGTTACAATGAACTCCACTGTATTACATTTCACATGCATCATAATGGCATCATACTCATGCCTGGAATGCAGTGTGAGTGCAGGCCAGCATAGGAGTAAGGAGGGAGGAACAACTGAATTTTTAAAAACGTGCAGTAGGTATTGAAGTTTATGTTTTCAGCAACTCCTCACCTTAGCCTGCAGATTGGCCATGGACTGCTCGAAGGTTTTTGGCGGCGCCCGCTGATGGTTACAGAGAACTGCAACCGCACGGTTCGCTCTGTTATAGGACAGCAGCTTCTCCGCCTGGTTATCTGAAGCTGTATATGATATGAGAGAAAGACAGATGAAATGATTGATGATGATCACGAATGCACAAATTCTATGCTCATTTGAAGAATTTTGATGGCGTATTTGGTTTTACTTTTATACCAAGACGAATAAAGCACACTAGGACACAAATCAATGGCAAGTACAAGAGAATAAGCGTTCTGAATCTCACCAAGGAGGACTAGTAACACAGCTGAACAAATGTCAACCATGGGCTAACTGCTGTGAGGTACACTGCTGTATTCTGGGGTGTGCTTTTATCAGAAAGTCACTTCAGCTTCATGTTGGACTGCATAACACCACCACATCCCTGAATGTTTCCCTTCCATTACCATGCCTTGTCATGTCTTCTGTCAGTGACTTAAATATGTGCATGCACACAGTAGCAGTTCCACATGAACAGAAAATTTTAATAATAGCGTTGTTTAAAAAGAAAAAGTAAATCTCACATGCACACAACCCCATGCACAGCAGATTTCAATAATTACTAGATAAATATTTATGGGAACAAGCATGTGCATAAAAGATGCAGACTGATTTAAATGCTTAATTGTGCATGAGAGCAAATACACACAGTGAGTGACTGGGTGTGGAGTAAGGCACATACACATACGAAAACTCACACACACGAGAAAACTCACACACACTCTCTCTCCCTCTCTCACACACACTCTCTCCCTCTCTCACACACACTTTCTCTTTCACTTTCTCACACACACAAAAACTTACATTCACACACTCAGACAAAAACTCACTCACACACTTTCTCTCTCACTTTTTCACACACATGAAAATTCACACACACACCCAGCGAGAGAGAAAGAGAGAGCACATTGACCTATTGTGCTCTAATAACCAACGTTGATTGATAATAGTATCCCCTTTGGCCCTCTGGATTGTTGTGGTCAGATATATGTAACACATGTGCTGTACACATTACATCATTAGCGTGGAAACATACCAGAAGCCAGTTATTAATCATCTGTAGCTGCAGTCACAAATTAATTCTTTGTTTAATTTTGGGTTATCACAGTCAGGAAGACAAGTGAACTGAAGTTACGACTAAATAAATGTTACGAGTTATTATTTGTACCCAAGTTCCTTATACAAAGCATGCATGTGCTCTGTGGCCTCTGCAGTGGAGATGGCTTTAATTCCTGTATAGTGAAGTGAATTCCTGATAAACAACAGGTTCTTTCATTTTCCTAATTTAAGTTTCCATTCATGTTCTGCGAGCCAAGCCATTCACAGCTTTATCTGTTCAGCAGCATGGACAAAGGAAGCCATTATACATCACAGAAAGATGTTTTGTAGCTCTGCTCTGTCAGACAGCAGGTTATTAAGGTTCTTATAAGCTACAGGTAAAAAAAAAAAAAAAAAAAAAAGACATGAAGAAATACAGCACACATTATTGTTGTCCATCCTAAATCTGCACACACCGTGTTATAAAACGCCTGACCTGATAGCCGTCATGATAGGAATCTACTGTCGTTATTCGTCCCGAGCCTACGTGCTGCTGCTAGCGGGCCGTACGGTCAGTGGCACTCAGCTCACTGCAGCTCACACATGATTATGAATTCTGCGTTCCAAATATGAACCCTCTTATCGCCATGGAGATTCTGGAGACCCAGAGTGACCAGGAGAGAGAGGGGGAAGCAAGAGAGAGAGTGAGAAAGAGAAACAGACTGAGAGACACAGAGAAAGAGACAGACAGAAACAGTGACTGAGAGACAGAGAGGCAGACTGAAAGACACAGACATACAGAGAGAGACAGAAACACACTGAAAGAGTGAGAGAGACAGACAGAAACACCGACACAGAGAGAGAGAGAGAGAGAGAGAGAGAGAGAGAGAGAGAGAGAGAGAGAGAGAGAGAGAGAGAGAGAAAGCAGACTGAAAGACACAGAAAAACAGACTGAAACAGAGAGAGAAGCAGACTGAAGAGACAGAGACAGAGAGACACAGAGAGAAAAACACACTGACACAGAGAGAGAGAGGAAAAGAGAGAGAGAGAGAGCGAGAGAGAAGCAGACTGAAACAGAGAGAGAGAGAGAGAGAGAGAGAAGCAGACTGAAGACACAGACAGAGAGACACAGAGAGAAAAACACACTGACACACAGAGAGAGAGAGAGAGAGAGAGAGAGAGAGAGAGAGAGAAGCAGACTGAAACAGAGAGAGAGAGAGAGAAGCAGACTGAAACAGAGAGAGAGAGAGAGAGAAGCAGACTGAAGAGACAGACAGAGAGACACAGAGAGAAAAACACACTGACACACAGAGAGAGAGAGAGAGAGAGAGAGAGAGGAAAAGAGAGAGAGAGAGAGAGAGAGAGAGAGAAGCAGACTGAAGAGACAGAGACAGAGAGACACAGAGAGAAAAACACACTGACACAGAGAGAGAGAGAGAGAGAGAGAGAGAGAAGCAGACTGAAACAGAGAGAGAGAGAGAGAGAGAGAGAGAGAGAGAGAGAGAGAGAGAGAGAAGCAGACTGAAGACACAGACAGAGAGACACAGAGAGAAAAACACACTGACACACACAGAGAGAGAGAGAGAGAGAGAGAGAGAGAGAGAGAGAGAGAGAGAAGCAGACTGAAACAGAGAGAGAGAGAGAGAAGCAGACTGAAACAGAGAGAGAGAGAGAGAGAGAAGCAGACTGAAGAGACAGACAGAGAGACACAGAGAGAAAAACACACTGACACACAGAGAGAGAGAGAGAGAGAGAGAGAGAGAGAGAGAGAGAGAGAGAGAGAAGCAGACTGAAACAGAGAGAGAGAAGCAGACTGAAAGACACAGATAGACAGAGAGAGACCGACAGAAACACACTGACAGAAGAGAGAGACAGACAGAAACAGAGAGAGACAGACAAACACACAGATAGAGAGAGAGACAGACAGAAACACACTGACACACAGACAGAGAGAGAGAGAGAGAGAGAGAGAGAGAGAGAGAGAGAGAGAGAAGCAGACTGAAAGACACAGATAGACAGAGAGAGACCGACAGAAACACACTGACAGAAGAGAGAGACAGACAGAAACAGAGAGAGACAGACAAACACACAGATAGAGAGAGAGACAGACAGAAACACACTGACACACAGACAGAGAGAGAGAGAGAGAGAGAGAAGCAGACTGAAAGACACAGATAGAGAGAGAGACAGAAACACCCTGACAGAGAAAAAGAGAGAGAGAGAGAGAGAGAGACAGAAACACACTAACACACAGACATAGAGGCAGACAGAAACACACTGACAGAGAGACTTGGGAACTCAAAGTGATTTTTTTTTAAACCTCTGTAACCTGTAGTCAGTCTGTTGTGTTAATCAGTAACTGCTTCATTAACTGATCCAACAGTCCAACACCAACCCACCCTTCTGCACAAGCTGTTTGGCCCAGTGTGATTAGATCACTGGTCTGGCTTAAGCCTGTAAAACCAAACCCCTTTCTACAACAGTGAAAATGTGAGAGGTGTCCAGCTCCTGCATATGAACGTTCACACTCTCACCTGCAAGCAGAGAAAGGGGAAGTGTAGAGACAATCACAGTGCTGCACTGCATGAAGTCTAAACCATCCAGTCCAAACACAGACAAGTGCCTCTGGCTCCAGTTCTGTTTCATACAAGTCTTCTCTGAGTTCAGTTCCACTGTATCATCACGTGAGCAATCCTGAGGGTTAAAAAAAGTCTCAATATTTTGAGTAGTGTGCTTTACATGCACTAGGTATGCACAAACAAAAATGGAATTGAAATGAACCATACTCAGACAACTGCCCAAGAGCTCTGTTGTTGTTTTTTTTTGGAGTGTTTCTATAGGGTCCAGATAGAGAGGGAAAATCCAAGTGTCACATATAGTCCACGAATACTAGCTGAAATAAGCTGAATATGAAACACTTTTAATGATCAGATTTTTGGACTGGACAAAGAAACAAAAAGGGAGGAATGATGGGTTCCTATGGTCAGGTGCGAGTTAGAACCCTAGAAGTCGAGTTCCGCTCGTATTCAAACTCCGCCCACATCAAGGACTAATCGGTTGTCAAGTGTCCTTCTTGGCGAGCAGGTAAACATCTTTAGCTCTTGTTTTCTCCATATTTTTGTCACAAGTGTTTTTGTCACCTCAGAGACCACAAACTCCCGCCCTCAGAGTTTGATTGACAGGGCTGCCTGACTGCCTGTGAAAATGCAAATGCAAACTTGCAAAGGGATTTTATTTTTGGATGAAAGAATGGATTTGGCAGCCCTGTTCAGACACTGGAAATAAAATGTCAAACTGCCTTTCGCATTTTAATTTTGGCACCCAATGTGTACAGCACCATGCACAAACCCTCCAAGTCGAAAGCACGTTTGCTAGAGCACGACGTTTGAAATACTTCTGGAATTAGGCGTGCTCGTGAAGGAAGCGTAATTGCGAACAGATATCTGAATTAGCATTTTCTAATTAGCATTTGCATTTGAATAAAGTCCGGAAAACGCTATCGAAGGAATGACTCATGCTGAGCAAAGGAGAAATGGATGTTCTAAATCCAGCGCAATGTTAATTACAGTCAGTGGGAGACTTACGATTGCTGAGCTCTTTGAGCTGCTGCTGCAGCGTCATGGAGGCGTTGTACGTCCTAAAAACCTTGGCTGTGAGACCAGGCATCAGAGAAGTCAGATGTTTATTCAACAATGCCGTCTAAAGAAAGAGAAAGAGAGTGAGAGGACATTACTTCAGCTATACACTCAAAACACACACAATAAAGTATTTTCCTTTATATATATATATATATATATATATATATATATATATATATATATATATATATATATATATATATATATATATATATATATATATATATAAGATAATCCTTGCTGGAGTTTCACTAGATGGCACTGTCGCATTGAGATTGAAACGTGGGTCCTCTGTCTCCAATGTGACAGATGTTTCTAGACCGTTTCCATAAGCCGTCCCTCTATTTAAGATATTGGTTTTTGGAGCTTAGAAGCTGGCAAAAGTATTTTAAATATGAATTCCTTGTATTTAGACACCATTTGTCCTTGTGGTGTATTTAGTAAATGTATTTTTTTTAAACAGTGGTATGTCCACCTCCAAGTCTAGTCCTGCCTGTTAATTTTATGGCCGTTAATATAATATACTACAAACAGGGAAGCAACTGTTGAAGAAAGAGGATTGTTTAAGTAATCCACTATACATAATATTCTAAACATGCATCCTAAACATAGTGAACAAATTGTGAAAAAACAAAAAAAAACTTTAGTATGTATTAAAGTATGCAAGCAAAGTTCAGAATGCATCATACAATGCATGAAAAATGGTATAAAAAAATCTTTATATATTTGCTATTTAAAAAAAGAAATAAATTTATATTTATATATATATATATATATATATATATATATATATATACATACATACATACACACACACACACACACACACATACATACATACACATATATATACACATACACACACAAATATATATATATATATACACATATACATACACACACACACACACATGTATATATATAAAAAAAATATACACTGGAAAAACTATCCAGTAATGTATTATCGGTATATAACTATATAATATAACAAAACTATAATATTACTAATAAAGTGAACACTGTATTGCTATTTATTTACATTTGATAAAATGTTAAAATAAAATCAGCTCAGTTTTGCTTCGTTATTGTCGGTAGTTCAGGTGAACTATACGGCCAAATATTTTCTATTAATGCATTATTGGATTGAAGGATGGGCTGGAGTTACCAAACAAGACCGGTTAAATAAATAAATAAAATTCTTACATCAACAAAAATGAAATAAAAAAATAAATAAAACTCTACATCACTACTACAAAAATGTAAATGCACAAAAATATGCATATTATATATTTTACGTTATGTAAGGATGCTGACTCTCAAAGCAGACATGGCTATTCAATTATTTATATGTGTACTGAAGTCAACATGTGTTATTCAAAACAGGGCAATAAGACATGTTACAGCTGTTCTTTACCCAAATGCTTTAATAACTCCAGGAAAAGTGTTCTAGCAAAATAATATTTTTAAACAAAAATATTTTATTACAAAATTGATAACTTGTAAGCAAAATAAAGTGTTTTTGTATAAGCAGGATGTTGCTACACATCTGCAGCAACATATAAATAATTACAGTGTTATTACAGAAAGAGACTTGGAAACTTGAACACCTCTATAATGATTATATTTATACTGCATAAATAATAAACCACTCAAAAAGCAAGCTATAAAAGATAAATGAACATCATTAAGTGCACACAATGGAGTTCTCTAGACTAAAAAACAAGGTTTGTCGGCATGAATAGGAAGCTGCGACGAGCAGCTCATTCTCATTCATCTAAGCACACAATCATTAAAGTATACTACAAGAAACACAGCACGATTACTTATTCTGCGTGCTTAAAAAGATTAAGATTTATAGAGAATTATCAGTATGACCAAGGGGGAGCTGTGCATCATCAATCTGTCAAACTTCACGCTTTCAGCATTCCTTGTCTGTCAGTTTTGGCATACAAAACCAGATTATTTTTTGGCAAATGAACAAACTTTAATACAGAAATTCAACTCCACAGTTAAACTGCTAAATGTATTTTCTGTAGTTTGAGAATAAAATCTTTCCTTTATTTAATTAAAAAAAAAACACCACCACCACTAACAAAAAAAAAAAAAAAAAAAAAAAAAAAAAAAAAAAAAAAAAAAACAAAAATCAAATCTCTGGTAGGTTTATATTAACACGCTTGTTGGAAATATGTTACCATTTCCATGGCAACAACATATGCACATGGATTTGTATGAAGATGGGATAATCAATGGATTTTTTTTTTTTAAAGTGTTATTTAACAAAAGAAAGCATATAACTGATGATGTGGTGATGTTTTCTGTAACCTTCTTTGGAGACTCCAGTCCAAAAGTTTTTGGACCTAAAGTAAAATCAGGCCTGAGACAGCACATTCTCAATGACGTGATGCTGCAGTTCTTTTTATCAACTTCAAGAGAGAAAAAAACGAGTCTGGTGGATAAATAGATATAAAAAAAACCAAAGTATTCCTTAAGAATAAAAAAGAAAAAAAACTAACTTTTTTGCTGATGTATAAGAGGAGTTGGAGTGTGTTATTATCGGAAAATTATCTGCTCTTAGGTTGCATGAAAGTCTGTAACAGCACACCTCACCATCGTGTTTTATTCCGTACTTAATACACAAATGCTAACACTTCCAGTTCCATCAAAGCTTGGTAGCATATTGCTCAGGT
Organism: Hemibagrus guttatus; assembly: GCA_033459395.1. NCBI lineage: Eukaryota > Metazoa > Chordata > Actinopteri > Siluriformes > Bagridae > Hemibagrus > Hemibagrus guttatus. The sequence continues at coordinate 10,635,419 of JAUCMX010000004.1, forward strand.
TTAACCCCAGCATGCTTTGCAGTCTGCCCTAGGTGGGAGTATTTTATTGGTTGAATCCGAATGCCAATAATCCAGCAGCTCTCTCAAGGCCCGGCTTTGATCTGCATCCTTACATGCTGTTGACTCATGATTTCGAACATCTGGCTTCTTTATGACCGTGCTGCATGTGCTGTTCTAATCAAATCAAACACATAAATAAAACATATCCCATAAAATATACTGGACCAAGGCTTTTTATGAATCTTCATGCTGTTCCACTGTTCATGAGGGAAGCATTCAGCTTTCAGTAACACTTTATGTGGAAGTCACAGCACTGGGGATTTTAATAGATCATTTTACAATATATTTTAGCGGCTTTGTCTGAAGACGGCTAGCTTGGTAAAATGTAGCAGTTTATTTGTCATATCCTTCATACGGGATCGAACAAAAAGACGAGGAGTAGAACTGGGTGATGTGAAAATATACTCTCAGAGCACTTTATTAGGAACACTATACTGACACTGGGTAGGGCCTCCCTTTGTGGCATGGATTCTACAAGACGTTGGAAACATTCCTTTGAGATTCTGGTCCATGTTGATATGACTGCATCACGCAATTCCTGCAGATTTTTTACTGGATTCAGAGACCAGGATGGACACTGAACTCCTCGTCATGTTCATGAAACTAGACTCTGGTTTCAGAAACCTGGACTCTTGACACAAGGCAGGTTGTATCCATGGATTAATGCTGTTGAAGCCAAATTCTGACCTTCCATCTGTGTACCTCAGCAGAAATCAACATTCATCAGATCAGACTACATTTTTCCAGTCTTCAGCAGTCCAGTGTTGGTGAGTCTGTGCCCACTGCAGCTCAGTTTCCTGTTCTTGGCTACCAGAAGTGGACCCTGACCTGGTCTTCTGCTGTTGTAGCACATCAGCCTCATGATTCAAAGTGTTGTGCATCGTGAGATGTTTTTCTACTCACCACTGTTGTACAGAGTGATATTTTTTTTGTCAGCTAGATCCAGTCTGACCACTTTGACCTTTCTCAAAAAGACAGACTGTTTTATGTGAAAATTCCAAAAGAGATCAATGTACAACAAAAATACTCAAACCAACAAATGTGACAGCCACAATCATGCCACAGTCAAAATCAATTAATTACAAAATTCTGCAGAGTTTAATAGCAGCAGGAGCTTCAGCAAACAGTGACGAGAGAGAGAGAGAGAAAGAGGCAGACAGACACTATGCTGAACAAATACATCCCACTAGTAGTTTTTTTGTGGGTTTCAACAAAAGCTTTTTCTAGCCCACTATACAAATAATAGGGTTGTGATGATGCATTGCACAATGCGTCACAATACAAAAACATGACTGAGACACATGATTCACATCCTGCAAATCAGCATTCTATTATTTATTAGGTTCAGCTTGATTGCCATTGTGCAAAGTACATGTACAAAGCCAATGAAATGCAGTTATCATTGAACCAGACGTGCGTAAGTGGCACATTTACAATAAATTACCAATAAAGATATACAGCTATGGATGGTTAATTATAATTATGCATGTAATACAGCTGCATTACTTAACCAGAGATCCCAATCTGCATACAGAGAATTAAAATATCCAGAGTTCACGCTGGTCACACGACCACACTTTCATGGAGAGACTGAGGTCAGCACTCAAGACAGATACACTATATTGCCAAAAGTTTTGGGACACCCCTCCAAATCATTGAACTCAGGTGTTGTTTTTCAGGGGCTGGGCTTGCCCCTTAGTTCCAGTGAAAGGAACTCTTAATGCTTCAGCATACCAAGACATTTTGGACAATTTCATGCTCCAAACTTGGTGGGAACAGTTTGGGGATGCCCCCTTCCTGTTCCAACATGACCGCACACCAGTGCACAAAGCAAGCTCCATCAAGACATGGATGAGTGAGTTTGGTGTGGAGGAACTTGACTGGACTGGTCAGGTTGGAGTCCTGACCTCAACCTGATAGAACACCTTTGGGATGAATTAGAGCAGAGACTGTGAGCCTGGCCTTCTCGTCTAACATCAGTGCCTGACCTCACAAAAATTCACTCGTAAACCTTGTGGAAAGCCTTCCCAGAAGAGTTGAAACTGTTATAGCTGCAAAGGGCGGGTCAACTCCATATTACATTCATGTGCATGTAAAGGCAGACGTCCCAAAACTTTTGGCAATACAATGCAACAACAATCAACACGCATTATAACAACCATTAAAAAGAACTTTTCTGTATTTTTAAAACACCTCCAAATGCTGGGGAAATCCGACATTTTATCCGACTTTGGCGCATTATTTCTGCTCCCTGACACCAGCTACTTAGTTAATTAAAAGTTTTTGGGAGAATTTATAAATTCATTTATTTTCTTTATTTATTTTGAAGAATAAGTAAAGATTTATTTTGTTTAATGAAATCAAAATTTGGTTGAATATTAGTTTTATGCACACAAAAATGCATTTTGTATTTTTGATTATTCAGAAAAAGTCTTTTTAGTCATTTTTTTTTAAATGCAAATTTTGTTCAAAGCATGATGAGAATCAAACTTGAAATCGTGAAGGCCAGCATTGCAAATTAAATCACATCATGACCGGAGTGTATCGTTACACCAATAAAAAACAGGAAACAGCCTTTAGAAATACATACTGTATATCTATGATCAAGAGAATTTCAAATTATTTACATGAAATGTCAGTATCAGCCAAATATTTAGTTATGGCCAATGTTTACACAACTACACTCTATATAGAACACTTCAAACCTAGGTTCTCATATACTAACCATTTACGCATAGTTTGGTGCATAAACATACACACACACACATTTCTCCACATAATAATACAATTATATCATGTATTGCTTGTTCATTGTGACTGTATTGGGAGTGCATGTCTGATCATGTGTATGCAAGAACGTTTTGCCTTCATTCATATCGCACGCAACTGTACATTACATTTCCAAAAGCAAAAGAAGGCAAAATTGACCCATTTTCACACCACTGTAGAGTAAATAAATGTAATTCATGCAGTAGTTTTCACACATTATGATTATGCATTCGAAAAATTATTGTGAACGTTCCAAATGTTGACGACTTTTATATTGTTCTACTTCATCAGTAGATGAACAACAGTATCTCTCTACTTAATTGTTGCTCAATTTCATCTTAGACCTTTTGTCATGTTTCATGTCTCCTTAACACGTAAACCACCTGTTACTAGGCTTCTTACTGGCAAGTTGCCTACCATATACGGTGATTTGAGGATTTTTTTTAATTTTTTTAAATATATGAATAAGTGTTGGTGTGCAGGAGCAGATCAATCTAGGATGTATGAGATTTATCAATGGTTATAGCATACGTGTGTGTGCTGAATAGCAATTTTCTTGTTTTTGCGGACAATAATAGAACTCTCTGCGCGTTTTTGATAAACAAAACCCCTGGAGTGTGAGGTTAAAAGCAGCCGAGGATTTACTGGGAAGTGGGGGGAAAAAAAGCTGAAGTCAACAGAAGTCCAATAGGCTGGGGGTTACATTGTGTGCGTGTGTGTTTACAGACTGCAAATAGACTAGACTTCTGGATCTTTCAGGAGGACGAGAGATTGCTTATACTGGGACTGAATGGTCACTTTGGGGATCGTCTTCAAAGTGCAGTGGGGGCCATCACACCGTCTGCATTTGAAATGAAAAACAGTTGTGATGCTCAGGAGAAGACTAAAGCATAATGACACCAGCTGGGTACTTCCAGGTTAACTGAACAGTCCAACACAAAGGCTCTCGTGCAATCTGCATCTAGCACAAACACCGACGTATCACACCTGATCACTCTGCAGACACAACACACACACACACACTATGTGCAGTCAAGTAGCTGCCAGATGCAGTGGATGTGTGTACGCAGTATATCAGATCTATAATAGCATATATTCACTTGAATGACTGTGAAAGTAAAGCAGGGGATGTGAACTGTGAGTGTATTTTGGCGTCCGCAGGGCTGGCTAGCGGGTGTGTGTTTATCTGTGTTAATGACCCTGGCTGCAACTCCTGACAGAACATAGAGGCGAGCCAGAATCATCACGGACACATCTGGACCCGAGAGATACTGCAGCTCAGCTTGCTCTGTCTCTCTCTTACACACACTTACACACACACACACACACACACACACACACACACCCTTACACAGAGCTATAGTGCACTCCATAATAATTGGACAGTGACTTTTTTTTTGTTGTTGTTCAGGCTGTGTACTGCAGCGCCACTGCGCTTTAAATGTGCTGGAGTGCAGAGCCAAAATAACAAGTTAGTGCAGTGTGTCAGCTTTAATTTAAGGCTGTTTACATCTGTGCTGGCTGAGCCACACAAGAATCACAGCTCGCGTCGACCCATCAGTAACCGGACAAATTAAGCATCTTAAATAAACTTTGTCATGTTTAGTGCTTGGGTGTAAATTCTTTGCACTAGATGAACGCCTGAAGCCTGTGACTGGCATGCCTGCTACATGACGAGGCTCTTTCAACCTTTTTTACTACAGCCGTTGTGGATCGCTGAAAAAGAGGTTTTTCCAAAATACCGGTTTTGAGAAAGGATTTTTTTCATTTTATTCCAATTTTCGCTGATACATTATGGGCGGAAACAATGTCAAGATAATGGTTACAATTATTTGTGAATAATGATGCAATTTAATTGTGCTTTATTTTATTTAGAGCTGGACTGATGGTTCAGGTATCAGGGCTTCACTGCACATGCTCCAAAAATCCAGAACATGTCACAGGCTTTCATTATGAACGTGGCATGCGCTGAGGTTTGAGTGATCGATAACACACACACAGAAACTAATCTGCTATCCATCAATTGTGTTTTAAATTATATACGTGCGTTTGTGTGAGACCTCGGAGAAAGTAATCGAGTTCATCAGACAAGAACATTCTAAGTTTCAGCCTTGAAATCCCTATTCTTTCTTAAGTACATCACCAAGGCCGAGTGCCACGATCGGCATCTTCTTCCTTACCTCTGGCTTCTCTTTCAATCACTATTAAAACCCAGAACTCTGAAAAAAGGAAGCAATCGGGCAGATAATTCTACAATTACCGGCTAATTATTAATTACAATATAGCAAAATGCATATAAAAGGCTATGGTTCACCCAGACTGACTGTAAATATCCTCATCACACAAAGTGACTCAACACGCTTGTTTAAATATGAATGAAACTCTCCGGCATTGACTAATGTTTATTCACATCCATGACTAAAACCAAATAAATTAGCAAAAATTTAATTACAGCATGTCTCAGCATGTTGATCACTTACTGAACTCTGCTCTCCAGAGGTGTGAATACGGAAAGTTGCTATTCAGCCTCCGTTCTGAATTTTAATTAAGATGATTAAGGATTCAGCTTGGTACTGCTCCTAATGCAGTGTTGCTCTGTTAATGTTATTTACTGTTCGTAAGGAAAGCTTAATGCGAACAGCTATTTAGAATTTCTGCAAACAGGCATTATCTTTTGTGTTTATATAAAGTTCATCACCTCTAGCTGATGTGTGTGCATGACTACGCTCACAAATTCACTTCACTTATTTTTTCCATGTCTTTAATAAACTGTGCCACATACTTACACTGATCAGGCATAACATTATGAGCAGTGAGAGTTGAAGTGAATGACAATGATGATCTCCTCATCATGGTACCTGTTAGTGGGTGGGATATATTAGGCAGCAAGTGAACATTTTGTCCTCAAAGTTGATGTGTTAGAAGCAGGAAAAATGCGCAAGTGTAAGGATTTCAACGAGTTTGACAAGGGCCAAATTGTGATGGCTAGACGACTGGATCAGAACATCTCCAAAACTGCAGCGCTTGTGGGGTGTTCCCGGTCTGCTGTGGTCAGTATCTATCAAAAGTATCCTTAAAGTTGTGTAAGTCCTTTAAGTCCTGTAAGTTTAGAGGTGGACCCTCAATAGGCAACTTACAGGATTTAAAGGATCTGCTGCTAACATCTTGGTGCCAGATACCACAGCACACCTTCAGGGATCTAGTGGAGTCCATGCCTCGATGAGTCAGGGCTGTTTTGGCAGCAAAAAGGGGACCAACATAATATTACAAATCTGTGATATGTGAAAATCTGATTGTGACCTATCAGAGACACCTTAGTCTGCTTTCACACATTTTTCCCACCATATAACACGTTAGGAAAAAAAAGCACTCACTACTTCTGCCTTCTGATAGTACGTGCTAATCAGCACATCTGTGTAGGATTTTCAACAAAGAGTGATTTCTCTTTATTTAGCTAAACTGCTGCTTTGTTTTGCATATATCTCACTCCTAAATCTCCTTATAGAGTACTCATTTGCTAACATGACTCACTTTTCCACCAGCGCTACGTCCTCTGTGTTGGTTTTACTCACTTGCCCTCTGAGTTGTGACCTGATTGGCTGGGTGAAAAAAAGAAAGCAAGCACTTTGTGCTTTTTTGTAAAGGGAGAAAAAAAAAGATTTCACAATACTTCCCACTTAGTATGAAAGCACTCTTGTGCACCCCGGGGTGGCATTCATTTCAAACACGCAGAAATACATGAAATCTATACTGCATTGAAGAAGAAGAAGAAAAAAAACACAAACTTGTGGCACAGTCGCACGAGAAAAAGCGGAGTGTTATATATCTTAGTCACAAACAACATAAGATTCAGGTATTTGCCCAATCCCACACAAGCAGCATGTAATATGATTTGTGCTAATCTCTGCAGAGCTACATGGCAGAGGCCAGAGATTTGAGACAGTGCTTTTCAGTGCCAAAGAGCAGCACAGAGCAAATTACCATGTCCCTGTACTCACACTTACAATTACCAAGCTGGCCTGCCTCACCACCGTCCTCCTCGCCTTTGTTCGTTTTTCCTTCTCTACAGCTCAGAGCTGATTTTCCGACCGAACTTCAAAAGATAATATGCTAATACGCACGCCCTCGTTTGGTTTACGCACATAACCCGCTTCAGATCTGACACCTAAAGCACTTTGGCGGTGCTGAAAAGGCCAAGAAATTATAAAAGGGGGTAAAAAATAATTAAGAGGGAGATTTATACTCACGCTTAATCGATCAAACAGCTCATCTCCTTCTTGCTTGTTTTGCATAAAAAGCTTGAGGTTCTTGAAAACCTGAGTGACGCAGACACAAAAAAAATAAATATGTTTATCAAACCTGGGGCTTCAGCACATCCAGAGAGACAGAGTTTATTCAGGAGGAGTTGAAGAAAACAGGATCTTGTGGAAAATGTCAAATATAATTGAGAACTCCTACATTTCATTCTCGCTAATGGCTAAACTATGCACAATACTAATTAATCAGACATGTGCAGGGAATAGGGGGGGGGGTAGGTAGGGGGGCAGAAGGGGAAAAACACCAGCTATCTAGCAGACAAAGCTGTCAAGCAGTCAGGGACTTTTTGGCAGGATCTACTTCACTCACTGATTGACCATAGTGCAGCTGTGATTGACTTGTTCATGGACCTGTCAGTCTCCTAATAATGGGTGGTGTATGTCTCACCCAGCCTCACACATCATTACAACACTCACCATAACACTCCACACACACCACATACAAAACACATATATACACACACACAAAACATATACAATAAAAAGTACATACACACCAAATACAAATCACAGATCTATTCACACCCCCCCCCCCACATATACACATCCACATACACAACCCCCACACACACCCCACCACATGCACATAACACACATACACATCCACACAACATATATACACACACCCCACCACATGCACACACCCCGCATATACAGAACCACCACATACACACAACAAACACACCATGTATACACCCCCCACACATATACACATACACACAACCACCACATACACACAACACACACCATATACACACACACACAACCACCACATACACACCATATATTTACACATACACCGCATATACACACACACACACACACACACACACACACACACACACACACACACACAACATACACCCACCCACACCTTTTCTGATAATGGGGTTCAGCAGGCAGTGTATCATTGCGCACGCTGATAGAGGGAATAAACCGTATGACACACTCAGAATCCACTGGCGCCAGATGCCACCATCAGGAGCGCCGATTCTTATTCATCGTGATGGAGGAAAGACGCACGGCTGCAAATTACGTCTTCTCTCAATTACGTCTGACATTTTCCACAACTCTCGTTCACTCTGAATCAACCTGCTAAATATGCAGGGCACTAATTATTACTCACCTGATGACTTTTTGTTTAAAATGTTCCCATTTAAATAATGAAAGCTAGTGTTCTCAAACAGTGCTCTGTAGAAGCAAACATTTTTTTTCTCCCCCTCCACATGTGCTCAGTAAATTAGTGTGCCTTTCTATATTACCATATAAGAAGCAAAACAATAATTACCATATATATTATTACAGCAAAAGGGCCTTGTCTCAAGCTGCTTTCTATAGCAAGATGTTTTAATATGCTTTCTACACTAGACCTCCAGCTGACTCGCAGTGTGAGATGGTATGGACCCGAGCGGCTAAACAACTATTTATTGCAGCTAGGGATGCTGGGATCAGCAAAAATGTTTATGCACAAGACCTCTTACCCTTTTCGAGACAGGAACCTTGTTGTAGTAACGGATGCAATCTTTACCCAGGAAGTCGAACTCCACCACACAGCTGTCTCCATCGAGAGTGTCGTGTAGGGTAATGTGCTCGACACGCAGAGAGCAGCAACCCACTGTATCTGCCGTCTCCCCCTCTTCCTTTTCATTGCCTGCTCTCAGAGCCAGCTGTATGCGCACACACACACACACACACACACACACACACACACACACGTTTGTAACAGTAGCCTGGTCACAAATCCTTTACAGTACAGGTCTCTTCATCTAACAAAAAGTTAGAAGAAAGTCAACTTATGAGTGGGGGATGCAATTTCAGCACCTTTTCAACTATACAATACGGCAAACAATACAATTCCATAATGTTAGACACACTATATGGCCACACTACATGTTTGTGGACGCCGGACCATCACACACACAAATATAGAGGACTTCATTAAACTCTTGCCACAATTTTGGAAGCACAAGTACTGGACATCTTGACATTTCCTTCACAGGAGGAGTCTAAGAGGTTTAAATATGTTCCATGCATGACAGTGCTTCAAGTGCAAGCTCAATGAAGACATGGTTTGTTAAGGCTGGAGTGGTAAAAAAGGCTGGAGTCCTGACCTGATGAACTGGAACGCTGACTATGTGCTACACTCCACCCTAATATCACTGCCTGATCTCACTGATGTTCTCATAGCCGAGGGAGCACAAATATCCAAATTCTATTCCTGGAACAGTGGAGGTTAAAAGTTGGGCTAAATCTGGAGTGAGATTTTCAGTAAGCACATTTTAGTGTGATGGTCAAGTCTCCACATACATTTGGCCATGTGCACTAATCAAACCACACATGCTTGACAACATGTGAAGAGTTGCACAGACGAGGAAAACAAATTTCATGCCCACCTTATGGAAAGGACACATCTTGAATGAATACAAACATTTTTGGAAATTGGATGACAAACGTCCAGATCTTGAGCTGGGTTCCGTGTAAAAGGGTTATAAAAATGTTTAATCCAGGTATATGACTAACTGTTTCTGCTGTGTATTGACTCATGAACCTTGTGATGCTCGTTGTGTCTTCTCAAATTAATTGGTCAGATTTTTCTATATATTAATTTTAAGCACGCAAAACACCCTAAATCTTACGAATCAATGCTGTTCAATAGTATGTATGCACTGCACATGGTACAAAACTCCCTCCATTCCCAACGCCCATATGCCCGCTGTACTCCAGATGTGATGATACATCAACATGGCATTTTTCACAGAACGTGCAGAGACTCTGTATCACTGTGTACGAGAACAGTAATTTTTCACTTGAATTCTAATTCTGCCACATACTGAGCTCAGCACCGACAAAGTCAGAAATTTTATTAGCATTCATAGCATTTGGCAGACACCTATGTGATTCCATCTATGGGAAGCTCATTCCACCAGCGAGTATAGGTGAAAGATCAGAGAAGAGTATTGATGCGAACCTTGACGGTGGGACCAGCTGAGCATTCCTGAAGGATCGGAGGGAGCATGGTGCAGTGAGGGTGTGATAAGTTATTACTGACAGTGGTAATACAGCAGACAGTACAAAAATTTACATATATTTACTAAAGCAATGCAAGGAAGCACAATGTTCGGTGATGCTTTTCATGAACATCAGAAACAGCTGATTCCATCTCCTGGAATTTCACATACAACTGTACACAGAGTTTACTCAAACATCCAGTGACTTGTTGGTGAGAAATGTCAACAGAGGATGGCCAGACTGGTGGGCACAGATGCACAAAAACTGGACAGTGGAAGACTAGAAAAATGTAGGCTGATCTGATCAATCTTGATTTCTGCTGAGGTACACAGATGGTAAGGTCAGAATTTGGCTTCAACAGCATAAATCCATGGATACAACCTGTCTTGTGTTAACAGTCCCGGCTGGTGGAGGTGGTGTAATGGTGTGGGGAATGTTTTCTTGCCACACTTTGGCTGTTGATACAAATCAATCATTGCTTGAATGCCACACACTATCTGAGTATTGTTGCTGATCGTGTACATCCCTTTATTTCTACAATTTACCATCATCTAATGGCTACATCCAGCATGATGCACCATATCACATAGCCATTATGAAGCCTCAAGTTCAGTGTTCTTCAGTGGTCTTCCCAGTCTCTGATCTGAATCCAGTAGAACATCTTTGTGATGTGGTAGAACAAGATTCACAGCATGAAAATTCATCTGAAAAATCTGCATGAATTGCACTATGCAGTCATGTCAGCATGGATCAGAACCTTAGAGGAATATTTCCAATGTCATGTAGAATCCATGCCAGAAGAATTGAAGCTGTTTAGAAATCAAAGCAAGGACATACCCAGGAGCAGGATAGTGTTCCTAATAAAGCGATCATTGAGTCTATTTGAATTCATTTAGAAATAGCTGATTTTAAATTTGCTCTATGCTAACTGTGTGTATGTATTCAGTGACTGCAAAAAAAAAAAGTTTTAGACAGGAGAAGATAACAAACCTTCAATAAGCTCAGGAAAGTGATATAGTACACGAGTTGGTGATAAAAAGAACTGTTGAGGAACCGTTGATCCGAATATTGCACAATACACTCCAGTATCAAAGACTTTAAAGATAAACATTACAGGTTTACATCTGAAGCCCAGGTTGAGAGAAAATGTGTTTGTGCTCGCTCGCTCGCGCTCTCTCTCTCTCTCACACACACACACACACACACACACACACACACACACTTTCATACAAGGCCTGACTGACCTTGTCGATGAAATAGAGGGCTACAGCTCTCTGCCTGATTCCCATCTGTTTGGACTTCAGATCTTGATGGTACTGAGCTCGGATCGCATCCACACACGTCTTCAGCTTGCGAGCCACTTCATATTTCTCCCAGTCCTTCTCTCCCTGAAACAGGTTGCAACACCATGCAGCATATTTAACTAGAGATGAGCAACATAGCAATATAACATCAATGTTGTGATCAATTATGATGCAATACACTCCTTTTAACTTTTTGATATCATAGCTTGTGTGATCTCTAATATTTTTTTTAAGTGAAATGAGAAATTCATCTGATTTGATATGTGAACTTTGCAATGAATCCTTACATTTGCAACATATACATTTATAATATTGCGATGCATTTGGTCACGATACACAGATATCACAAGTATGATCATAACCTAATGATTTTTCCCTACATTTTCATAACTAGCTTTTGTAAAAAACAATTACTATTAAAATTTTGTATTGCATTTTTACATTTAGATCATATATATTTGTGATATCATTTATATGATAAATTATGTCACAACACACTTCAATCTCTGAATAAACTAATTTATTTATTATTAATTATTATTTATCAATTTGTAATTTTTATATTATGCGATATCAACAAAAATTGTTAAATGTTATTTAGAAAATAGTAAATTGATGATATGTATGAATGTGTTTATGTATGCATTTATTTATTTATTTATTTATTTATTTATTCATAGTTTATTTTTAAAAAGCACTGCTTTTTTGCTAGCACTTCGTTAGTGTAAAAAAAAAAAAAAAAATCACACCTATGCGCGCATATATATACACACACACGCACACACGCCAATCAGCCATAACATTACGACCACCTGCCTAATATTGTTTGTCCCCCTTTTTCTGTCAAAATAGCCCTCGAGGGGCACAGGGGTCAGCATGGGAACCCTGACTGGACTGCATTTGGCCTTTTCCGTCAACAAACTGTGATGTACTGTGTATTCTGACACCTTTCAATCAGAACTACCATTGCCTTCTTCAGCGATTTAAGCAACAGTAGCTCGTCTATTGGATCAAATCACACGGACCAGCCTTCACTCTCCACATGCATCAGTGTGTCTTGGCCGCCCATGACCCTGTCGCCGTTTCACCACTGTTCCTTCCTTGGATGACTTTTGATAGATACTGACCACTGCAGACCGGGAACACCCCACAAGAGCTGCAGTTTTGGAGATGCTCTGATCCAGTCATCTAGCCATCACAATTCGGCCCTTGTCAAACTCGCTCAAATCCTTGTGCTTGCCCATTTTTCCTGCTTCTAACACATCAACTTTGAGGACAAAATGTTCACTTGCTGCCTAATATATCCCACCCACTAACAGGTGCCATGATGAGGAGATAATCAGTGTTATTCACTTCACCTCTCACTGCTCATAATGTTGTGCCTGCCCGGTGTATATATTCATAATACACATTTATACATAGCACTGTTATAGTAAACAGCAATAATAATGATGAATATAAAACGTCTATATTATTATCCCAATTAACATTGCTAACAAACAAGCACTGATCATGTTTGCCCCCTTGCACCACAGATCTGGCAACATATGCACAGCTCCTCTAGCCAACCTCCTGTTTGCAAACTCAGCCCTGCAACCAGAAAGGCAGACTCGACCCTCCCCAGCAGTGTACACAGAACCCTAACAGATCAAATGTGAAGATACACGACATAAAGCAACCTTATATTTCATGATGCATCGTGTATTACAGAAATGTCCCAGGTACAAAAGTCCCAGGATACAATATTTTTGTCAAAGCAGCACTTAAACACAAGATTTGCAAAGTGTTGCACTGACTGCACGTAGCCACAGCGGGACTTTTCTACAGTTCCAAGTTATACATATGCTCCACACTGGAAATGTAAGTAAGTAAGCAAGTAAATAAAGTGACCTTTATAGGGCTTTTGTGTTCACGTCAGTTTTTGTCTTTGCCAGTTAATTTCCACCTCTGTGTCAGAGATCAGCTTGTGCTTGAAGCCTGTTAAACGCAGGAATTTAATGGTCTAGGAACATGTCTTCCCTATATCACATGTTGCCACAGTAACACTGACAAACCGACAACATTGTATATGCTTTGGGCTATAAAAAGGAAAGGAGGCACGGGGAAAAAAAGGCAAGAGAGAAAAATAAAGAAGTCACAGGCAGTGAGGCAGAGCTGCAGTAATGGAAGAAAGGAGAAGAGAAGGTGCAGCTCGTAACTCATTCTAAATCTTCAGTCCTGTGGGAATAACCTCGCTTATTGTGACATGTGGGTAATTGAGTAATGATGGAATTGATTGCTTTGCATCCTGATTTGATTGTGTGTGAGAAAGGCGACGAATGGAGCGAGACAAATGACAAGATGAAGCATGTGGCGAGGCGGACGGGATGAAACACGCTGGCGCAGAAAACACTTCGCTCTCTGGTCTGTTTTGATTAACCAGCACCCGGCACTACAGCTAAATGTCATCATAACTAATCTATTAACCAAGGGGTGCAAATACAGATTGACATGCTTAGGGAAATAAGTGAGGAGGAAGACGGGAGAGGAGGGGGGAAAAGGGGGTGGGGTGTGAGGATAGGGGAAAGAAATCATCAAGAGGAAGAGGTGAGATTATACCTTCAGTTTGGAATTTGCGTTCAGCATGATGTATTTGCAGGAACCCTGGACGTTCTCGGTCCAGCTGGCCAACCAGGTTACCGTGTTATCGTGCCGTACCTCTTTCCAGCTGTGACCAGCAGGGGGTACTGGGATACGGGAATCACTGTAGGGCAGTGGAATCACATTCAATGATTATCGCTTGACAACTCACATTTATTTGACTATTAGGTGTGAAGAAATCTGCATGTAGAAATTCCTTTAGTTTAGAAAGCTTTAGACCTTCGTCCCTATTTGATTTGAATAGCAAGAAAAGATAACAGTGCCACCTATCAGGTATGCATCAAGCCTAGAACCTTATACAGTATGAGACAATGGTGTTCACTGTGACAGAATCCAGGTTTGGCCAAAAATGTCTTTATTTTCAGAACACAAATATATTTCAACTAAATGCCATGCAAGTTATGTGAACTACTCTCTTGGCAGTCTGCCTGCAAAACAACCACAGTGGTAAAAACAGTCATTACGTCTAAGCATGTCTGAACCTTTGCCAACTAAGTGAGATTTTCTCGAGATTTCATCAGATTTTCGGAGTGTTACGTGCCATGATTACTTAAGCTGTCACATCATCAAAAGACAGCAGACCAAAGGTTTTAAAGTGACCTCATAAAACAGTGATGACTAAAAATGAACCTAGCAACAGGACAATGCAAATGGAATGAATGCTGATCATCTTCCCAGCAGTAGCGTGAACAGAGGTAATGATGACGGCGATGAGGCTCGTGTTTAAATGCCACGACTGACACTCGTGTGGATGCTGCTGATAAATCAAAGTGAGAAATTTTCCACTGCAAACTTGGTGTTCTTTAGAAACTTAGTGGTCATGTTTTTCCATAAGCGTATTAGGTTCTAAATGTAGATGTAGGCTCCAAATTTTAAAAAACTCTAACTTGTGTGAACTTTATGTGATTGAGAAAAGTGTGAAAGATTAACATACTTGAACCTGAAGTTTTCCCCAACAGTATATACAGTAGAAAACGTCAAAAGTTCATCATTTCAAGGGTTTTTGCATGCTGCTACGTGTATACACTCAAACAAATATGGAGCAGCATCCGTAAAAAAACAAAAAAACTGCAAGAGTAAGCACATAGTACTGTCCTCAAGAAACTTGTGCCAGAATACAGCACAAGTAGAGATTAGCACAAGATCTGCTATCCCCCCCTGCGGCTGAATCCTCTGAGCCTGTGTGCTGTTACCGGCTGCAGTTGATGATAACGTCCTCCGGCTGGAGCCTCTTCTTCAGCATGCCCTGTTTAGGATGTTCTCCTCTGCCTCGGAAGAGACCTGGAGGTTCGATCTTAAAGTTGCCGATGCGCTCGCGATGGTGGTCCAGCATACAGTAGCCGTACTCCTCCAGAACCTTCTGATTGGCCACTTTAATAAGCTGAGGTGTAGAAAAATAAAAGACTTAACAGAAATTTCAATGACAGAGTGGCTTAGTTTAGTTCTGGTCAGCAGTGCTATGTTGATCTGTGCATTTTGCCAGCATAGTTTACTGTGAAGCACTATAAGATTACTGTGTAGTTCATGTCCCCTCTGTAGAGACACAGCTGCTGTAGACAAGTCAAATTTTCAATATTTCAAGACAACAATGCTTGATCCAAAGAGCTGTACATATCACAGTGTAATATTAAATAACAACATGAGACGAAAAAAATGTATATAATTTTGAAGATAAGTGCTAAAAACGGCGCAAACTCCACATTAAAGGGGAGTGAACAAGAGGCTTTCTTGCCCCTTTGTCTTAGTAAAACATTCAGCGACAGATTGAAGGTAATGATTACAAGATCTTAGCTTTTTGGTAGGAGAGTAAGGATAGGAAAAGGTCAATAATGTACTGTGGAGCTAGACAAATTTATACAGAAATAATTTTATCATCAATTCTGAACTTAACAGAACTTAAAGCCAGTGAAGAGATGCCAAAAGAGGGGAAATATGTTCCATCTTTTTGCTCCCTGTTAGAAATCTTGCTGCTGCATCCTGCACAAGCTGTAAGTGCGATAAGGCAGTGTGAAGAAGGCCAGTATTCAGAGAACAACAGTAGTCCAGTAGGGCTGTAATAAGAGCGAGTGGACCTCAGATCGCAGGTCCCGTGACGTACTGTGATTTACGGCGAGTGGAGAGGGAAGGGGTTGAAAATATTTTTTAAGGGAGTAACACTAGGACGCATTGGAGTAAAAAAACTGAATGAAGATTAAAAAAAAAGTAAATAAAAACCTTGCCATGAACAGGTGGATGGGAAAAAATGAACAAGCTTGCAGGTTGCAGCATTTCCTGTTCAGTACTTCTTCTTCTTCTTTCGGCTTTTCCCTTCAGGGGTCGCCACAGCGAATCATCTCTCTCCACCTATCCCTATCTTCTGCATCCTCAACACTTGCACCCACTAGCTTCATATCCTCATTTATTCCATCCATATACCTCCTCTTTGGCCTTCCTCTTTGCCTCCTGCCTGGCAGCTCCATGTCCAACATTCTCCTACCAATATACTCACTGTCCCTCCTCTGAACATGTCCAAACCATCTTAATCTGGCCTCCCTAACTTTGTCCCCCAAACGTCCAACATGAGCTGTCCCTCTGATGTACTCGTTCCTAATCCTGTCCAATCTTGTCACTCCCAAAGAGAACCTCAACATCTTCAGCTCTGCTACCTCTAGCTCTGACTCCTGTCTCTTCCTCAGTGACACTGTCTCTAAACCATACAGCATGGCCGGTCTCACCACTGTCCTGTACACCTTCCCCTTGATTCTCGCTGATATTTTCTGATCACACAGAACTCCCGACACCTTTCTCCACCCATTCCAACCTGCCTGTACTCGCTTCTTTACCTCTTTCCCACACTCTCCATTACTCTGGACTGTTGACCCCAAGTACTTAAACTCCTGTACCTTCTTCACCTCTTCACCCTGTAACCTTACTGTTCCACTTCCCTCCCTTTCATTCACACACATGTACTCAGTCTTACTACGACTGACCTTCATTCCTCTTCTCTCCAGCGCAAACCTCCACCTCTCCAGGTTTTCCTCCACCTGCTCCCTGCTCTCACTACAGATCACAATGTCATCTGCAAACATCATTGTCCAAGGAGACTCCTGTCTGACCTCCTCTGACAACTGGTCCATCACTATAGCAAACAGGAAGGGGCTCAGAGCCAATCCCTGATGCAATCCCACCTCCACTTTGAACTCCTCTGTCTGACCTACAGCACACCTCACCACTGTCCTGCTCCTCTCATACATGTCCTGCACCACTCTGACATACTTCTCCGCTACTCCTGACTTCCTCATACAGTACCACAGCTCTTCTCTTGGCACCCTGTCATACGCTTTCTCCAAGTCTACAAACACACAGTGCAACTCCCTCTGACCATCCCTATACTTCTCCATCAAAATCCTCAGAGCAAAAATTGCATCCGTTGTGCTCTTTCTGGGCATGAAGCCATACTGCTGCTCACAAATTTCCACTACCTTCCTTAACCTAGCTTCCACTACTCTTTCCCATAGCTTCATTGTATTTCCTGTTCAGTACTAATGTCTTTATAAACATCTGTCCCTCAACTATTCGGAGTTATTTCCCTTCTTTGTTTCATATTCTTTGTTCTGTGAAAAAACAAAAGCACCAAAATAACTCTGAGGGCGAGGGGGGGCGAGGTACCTGTGCAGTCATACATGATTAAGACCTGCTGTAGAAGTGACTGTCATAAATAATAAATAAAAGTGAGTAAAAGGCACAGTGTGTATTCTACACTCCAGTCACAATTCGATTCAATTCATGATGCTGGCTGAACGATTCACTTCTACGACTATAAAAATATTCACTGAATATCTTCTTTAATTTCTGAATAAAGGTTTATTTTGTAAATAAATTATACTACAGGTTCACCGAATCTTTAAAACAAATCAATAAATTCTTTTAAAAAAAAAAAATCTGATGGAATATACAAAGTCTGACCCGGAGAAAATGATTGATTGAAATATAAACTCAGCACTCAGTAGCAGCACCTGGAGCATCATTTTAACCACCATTGTAGATCACAGCAGCACGGGGCTGCTGTCACTTGAAAGCTAATAAAGAGCTCTTTTCAGCTGTTATAATATGGCTGTGTAACTATATAACATGTAATGCATGTTGGTTGTTGCTATCCAGAGCGATCAGAGTGCGCTCTATATATTTTATGCCGTAGGCAGATCGGGACCTCTGGTGTTCAAGCAATGCAATTGTTCAAACACATGCATAATTAATAGAACGCCCATACACATGATGTGAATCACACATTCCCATGATGCATAGAGTCACTTTTTTTTTTTTCGTTGTGCATTGCGTCATGATGCATCGTTACATGCCAGGAGTCTGGAATGATGTCTGGAAGTGCAATAAAAGCCTTGACCATAGATCATAGCCAAAACATTTGTCAACAATTTTTTATTTCAAGCTATTTCTTAATAATAGAAGTTGCTTTCGGCTGCTCCCTGTTCGGGGTCACCACAGCGGATCAACTGGTCTGCACAACAACTTGGCAAATGTTTTACGCCGGATGCCCTTCCTGACACAACCCTCCCATTTTTCCGGGCTTGGGACCGGCACTGTATCCAGTGGCATTGACTGGGAGGCATTGGCTGGGAATCGAACCCGGGCCTTCCGCATGATAGGCGAGAAACCTACCACTGAGCCACCAATGCCCCTAAGCTATTTCTTAATAATAATCATAATAAAAGAGTCTAATAATAAAAGAGGATAATAATATGGATGCACATTCATCTTCTCCTTGGGAATTCATTAACATATTTATTTCCCTTACTCTGTATTACTGCAACTAACTAGCTGTCCATACATTATTATCTTATATCATCTAGCACCTTTCTGCATAGTTAATAAGGTTACCAAGGAACTGGGCAGCACATTAGAGCTTTTATATGTCCAGTGGGGCACATAGCTAATAAATGCCTTGTTTGTCTACACTTGCATATGCCTTATGGGTTGCCTTTTAAGGAAAAGATGCAAAGGTGATTGATGTATAATCATATGCAAATTAGCAGATGCCTGAAATGTGAAATAATATCAAAAACTTTTGGATGGCAATGTTAAGAATAAACGACTGGTATTAGTCCGCTTGTCTTTTTAACGAAATGTTCAGATGTTTGTGGAGGCTGGAGTACATACCAGTTTCTCTTCTTTGCTCATGTTCTTCCTTGCCTCCACTTTCTCCCGGTGCATGGCATGCAGCTCACCAAAGTCACACTTATTGAGGTCCGTGATCAGCATCCGTTCTTCCAGAGTCATCTCCTGCATATACACATGCACACACACACACACACACCAATCAATGACTTCAATAATGAGTTACATCCCCTGATAACATAAAAAAGAAACACAGGTATCCTAGAACAGTGAGTCATAGGTAACGTGTCTTTATAAAATGAAAGAGCAGCTAAGGATTTAAAATACGCTCCCTGCATCGGTGTAAAGTAAGGAGGTTAATAGACACCTTAATGGACCACAAATCTTCATGCTAATCCTAACCACCGGAGAAAATCAGAGCACTGACCTGCCTCATCGCTAATGATCACTCCCATCCCTAGAGCATAGGAGGGCAAGGAAACAGAAGGGCAGAAACGGTTTGAACCGTGGGGAAGGTCACGGCTCTGGGGACAATTTAACGTGGTCCTGGTTGTATTATATCACAATGTTTCTTTTTCACATTGCTAAATGTCTCCCTAACAGCGAATCACTGTAATCTCCGTGCCTGGGGGCTGGCACCAGGGGACCACGTACATGCAATTTCAATTTTATTCTCTCAAAAGAGTGACCCCATTCCTCTCTACCTCTGGCTCATGCTGTCCATTTTGCTTGTGTGCGCACTCACTCACACACAAACACGTGCACACACACCCCAATGGCACCCCTGGGGCAGCTCGTGCATAAGCCTGAGAGTGAGAGAGAGAGAGATGGAGGTGCAGAGGACAAGGAGTGAAATGGACTGCAAAGTGTTTGGCCTTTTTGACACATGCAGCAGCTCAAAGAGCCATTATGATGAATGAATCAGCTTTGACATCATCGCAGCATGACCTCAGCATCAATGGATTGGGCAATTTGTATAAATCATACAATGCATTCAATTAGAAAATAAAGTGTATAAATGTATAGAGCAGAGGTCATCAAAGTATTTGGGGGAAGGGGGGGGGGGGCACAGGCAAATAATAAACAAGCTCAGCTTCTGTAGTTGATTCAAACGCATGCATTTTTCACAGTTATTTCACCGAAGGCAGCTCATTGGACCAGAGACTCAATACAGTCATGAGCTCAGGAAGACTTTCATACAGTTTTCTTTACTCTCTCTCTCTCTCTCTCTCTCTCTCTCTCTAGTGTTTGATAAACTGTTTTAAAATATTGAAATGATTGATATAAAGTCAAGAATGTTCAAAAATAAACAAACAGAAGTGTGTTCAATCTCTCCACCTTAATTTTCAGACAGGTGATGTATCTGAAACAAAAAAACTTGTATATAGCAATAAACTAATCATTAATGATAAACTGCTGTCTCTTTTTGTGCTCCTTGGGCACGGAATGCATTGCAAAATACTTCTACCTTACCGAGCTTCATTCATTCATCATTCAGTCATGACAGTCGCTTACCTGTGCCTTTGTGGGTGAAGAATTTGACCTAGCGGATTTCACTCGCATAACCCTGGTGTATAGAGTACACGGAATATCTACCTAGCGGAGAATTTGACCTAGCGGATTTCTTGTGCCTGGTTCTTGTGCATCCCATTAGTGCAAATGGGTCTTTAATGTGAGCTAATTAGCGAGAACACTAAAACACATCGACACATCACCCCTATCTGTGCACACTCTCTAGTGTGCACTTCCACTTAACCTTCTGCTTTCTCATTACTGTTTGCTCAGCGCCGCAGAAGCCGCAGTGTTCAAAAAGCAACTGCGGTGCGCCGCACGTGTGCCGAGATGCATTAAATTCAACAGCAGCTGCGACCAAGTCACGGCACTGAACTAGTTATTTAATCAGGAATTAAACCAAATAGCGCTCATTTAAATACATAAATAAATAAAGGCCCCAATTAAAATTGTCGGATTTAGTATATAAAAAAATATTTAAACAGTGATCAATGCAGGCCTGTGGTGCCGAGTGCTCAGTGGTTCTTACTTCATTTTTGAGATCATGGTTAACATTTTTCAGATTCAGGTTACGTAACGATATCAGGGGCCTGTATATCATTCTCTTCCCTTTGCTCCTTTCAATCTTTCAATTCCTCGCTCAATCTCTTTGACTGACGGCGGAGCAGTGGGCGGAGACTGTGCTCACTGAGGCGAGGCAAAGCTTCGGTGTTATAATAAAAAAGTTAAATTGGATTTGTTCGTGGGGGGGGGGGGGGGGTTGTCTGGATTAGCATATCAATGCCTTTATACAAATCGCATTTTCAAGAGCATTGAGCACTAAGCAGCACGAAATTAATTCTGCATGATAGGCTGTAGGCCCTGTTCGGCTCGGCCCTGTTCGGCTCGCCCCACCACCACCACCACCACCACCCCCCCCTGCCTCTCAGTGAACCATCCATCATCCTTCTCTCCTCACTCAGGCGTGCATATCTGACCAGGAATAGAGAGAGAGAGGGAAAAAAAACTTCCGAAGACGTCTTTGAACTCCAAAAGAATCAATCTGAAATGATGAGGGAAAAAAACTGAAGAACGAGGGGAAATAAATGTAAAGTTCAATAATCTTTCTTGGTCGGCCATACATATAAAGAGATTAATGGAAAATCGTGAAATCATTAATGCTGTACTACTTCAAATGTGATACTGCAGCTTGTTCCAATCCCAAATCTCTATTGTATCTACAGCTTAACGAGAATGAATAGACTTTCCACTTGATCCTTTTTAATGTTTGTCTGCTGAAGAACCAGATTGATTTCATTTAGCTGAAGTGCACAACGCTTCAAGCGACTTTAACCTCTCTCTCTCTGAGAAGGACCTTTTCTTGCAAAACACCATTTTAGTGCTGAAGTTTTACTAACTGTTGTAGTACGGTCATGATAAAGCATGCTCTTTTCCTTCTGCTCACTTTGTATTTTTAAACGAACTACAGCTTTACCAGATGCTTTGAAACATGCGGTGGACTAAATTTCACTACTATGCACAGATATGAAGTATACAACAAAGGTTCTCCAACACATTTCTAAGATGTAGCTCACTATGTTATTCCACACTGCATATACTGCATTTTAAAAGAAACTTTTATAAATAGAGATGGCGCACACACACACACACACACCCCCCCCAATACGAACACCAATTCTGAAAATCCCTGGAGATCAACAGTTATAGAAATAATTAAACCAGCCCATCTGGCACCAACAATCATGCAACAGTCAGAATCACTGCATTCATACACAAGCTCTCATCCTGCCCTCTGCACTTACAATACAGAAAAGAACTAAAAACAATAATACGACCCAAACTAGGGACAGTATGGAAATTATATGAAGCCAAAATAGTATTTAAAAAAAGTGTTAGGGTTAGGGAAATCTGGTCAGATTTTCAAACTATGTAGCAAAGGCTAAGATTTGCAGAAAATGATCCTGAAGAGGCTTCATGGAATAATACTATTAATAAATAAAACAAAAATAAATAGTGAGGGTGGACAAGTTATTACTGAGAAAGCACAAGTTCAATGTACAGCCTAGTTCTAAGAATGGTAATTAATAATGAAATAAAGTATGGCGGGACACAAACTCTGTGTGTGTGTGTATTTTTTTTAGTCTGGCTAGCACCTTTTCTTTTTTTTCCAATGCAAGACTGAAAGGTGGCTGAGTGTCTGGTTATGTCCGGTTTGTGCTGCTCTTTATGTTATCTTGGAAGCTTGTCCAATCACCTACATGTTTCCGCCTCTGAAAAGGTCACATTTCATTTCTGCATGCTAATTAATCTGACTAAAAGGCAATATGTGTTGCAGTAGGCAATGGGAGTCGTAATGAGGAGCGAGTGTTAAAGCTGCAGCATCTCACACCGACTACTCGGATAAAGAGCAGTGTTTTTTTCTTTAACTGAATGTTGTAGAAGAGAAGCCGAAAAGCTCTGGGCGACTACCAGACTGTGACTAATATAAAATTTTCATTTTAATGATTGTTAAACATTAATATAGCAATGAGAGTAGTAAGGTAGTGCGATACAATTACAGCCAAAAAAAAAAAAAGCCAAAAGTGCAGTCTTTTTTAACAGACACCTTCTGAAAGACTAGCCTCTTCACCCGATCTCACATGCTCTCGACTAGACGACTCGTGTGGGTGACTTATGTGATTAATATGAAATCTATGAAATATGAATCTATCGCTGTGTGTTCAAAATAGCTAACATTAAACAAGTACACACAGAGCCCTGACCTCAACCCCACTAATCACTTCTGGAATAAATTAGAAAGCTGACTGAATCCCAGGCCTCCTCGCCAGAAATCTGTGCCTGACTTCACTAATGCTCTTGTGGCTGAATGGACAAATCCCTAAACCACACTTCCAAGTCTAGTGGAAAGCCTTTGTAGAAGAGTGGAGGTTATTATGCAAGCAAAGGGAGTTTAAATCTGGAAAGGGATGTTCTAGATGTGTGCACATGTATGTGTGATGGCCAGGGATACATACTTTTGGCCATACACAGCGCGCATATAGTCAATATATACACATATACGTAATATAATTACATTAATTAGCAGAAGATTTTCAAAATGGTTAAAATCTTACTCATAACATAATTAATGGGAATGAAAAGAAAATATTTAAAACACTTTTTTGGTTCCAGCATTCACAAAAATTGCACATTAATACCTTTTTTAATTGCTGCTGCCTCCAAGCAGTTCCTGACTACACAGCTGGCTGTTAGCAGTTTAAGCAGTTCCTTAAAACTGATGGAAAGGCTCGTTTTTGACTCTTGTTTAGATCATAGTTTATGGACGATTATTTGCTAATTGCAATTCTTTTAATGGTGAATGAGGAAAAGTTAAAAAAAAAAATATTATATCATACAAGTCTATAGCCCAAACACTGTGATTGTAATCGTCTTTTCCTGGGCTAGTGATTTGTCTGAGCCTGGGTAGACTGTCTGTCTTGGTGAATCGGCTCTAGAGCATGATTCTCGCTAATCTTTACTATTTGCACAAAATATACACAAAATGACAAGGACAAAAGTACACTAATAACTGCATTCCTAGCCATTGTGTGTACATTTTCCAGGTTGTCTTTACCTAGCTTAGAAACGTGTATGTTTTCCAGTGCGTGTGAGAATGCTCTAAATCTCAGCACTGGCATGCATCTTTCAGTCCATATGGAGGCGAGTGAATCATCTCCACCTACCTTCCTCCAGTCTGCGAAGAAGTTGTCACGAAACACATCTTTAGTGGTGTACTCATGATCCAGCATCTGAGCAAAGAACAAAGCAACTTCTTCTGCAGCCAAGCTCAGCTTCACAGGCTTGCCTAAGGCACAAATACACACACCGAAAACGTCAGGCTTAACGAGATGCAACGACAAATACGGCGAGGTGAAAAAACGATGCTGACTCTTTACTAAGTGCAAATGATTAGGTGCTTAAGTGGGTCGGCATTTGATATGAAAAAGCTATTTAGGAGTGGAAGCAAGGTTGGCAAAATGGCTCTGATTTATATACCTAATGTACTTCTGAATTCAAAAGCATCAGAAGAACAATTTAGGTTTTATGTCCCTTTGAACAAAATTGACAATATTTTCACTGCAGTAAATGCAGTCTCCATTACAGTCGCTCGCATTTATTTAGCAGTAGTCTGGCTTGATGACTGGGATTGTAGTTTTATTATGCATCTTGCGTTCTGAGGCGGTAACACCATCTTGTGAGTAATATGCTATTTGTTGTTATTTGCATTGCCCTCATGGGTAAAAGACAAGGAGAAAGGATAATACATGGACAAGCCTAACAGCTTAACTGAGCACATATTTGCTTAAATGCATTCCAGGGAGCTGCTCCTGTGACAAGAATAATCAAAACTCCAAATTAAAAAAAGCCAACACGTTCTCAGTAACAACCCAGACAAGACGAATGAGCTTTGCCCTCTGGACTAACCACATGCTTTAAAGGAAGCTTTTTATTGTCCGTGACAGAGTGGATATTAACAGAGGGAGCAAGTCTTTGGAGAGCAACTGACCCAGACCATGGACAGGGCAAACCTCAGATTGGGCTCTGTTCCCAGTGAGAAAAAGAAGGAAATTATGAATTTAAAAAGAAATTGCAGTTCCTCATGGCATATCTTCAGATAAAAGTAAAAACAAATTTTATATTTTCAATATATTACTTATAAAGCAATATACAGTATCATCACTCACAGATCACAGAAACCAGGACCAAATCCTGTTATGTAACAGTCAATCAGTCTATTTACCAATGATGTCCTGCACACATGACGGACATTAACACTGTCGAACCGTTTCTGCTCAAATAGTTTGAACATGTTCCAAAATAGTCAAAATGTGCCCATGATATGCCATGTATTAGTGCTTACTTAACTATAAACTGGTCTAAAGTGTGTTGCTATATTGCAAGATTTTATTTCAAATTAATGGACTCAAAACATTCTCCCATCAGCTTGACAGAAAGTGAGGGTGGAGTTTTAACGTGTCTTTCAAGTGTAAAAATCTAGTCCATACAAGAGCACTGAGGAAGGCGGGGCTTCCATAAACTGTCAATCATTCCAGTTTCACACAGTATGTCGATTGGCTTATTTCCCATAATAAAATTCTGAAGTACACGGATACTAAAATATGGAGTCCTAAATATTCCCCAGATACAGTACAAGAGTGCAAGCTTAGGCTTCTCCCAAACCTGTGCCATCTCAGTGTGCGATGGCAAAAGAAAGTAAAGAAAGTAGAAAAGAAAGATGCACCATCATAGTAGAATTTGATGTTGTCCGGGAGAGGCTGGTACTCAGGAGGAAAATAAGGCCCATTGTGCTCTAGAAACTTCCACTTGACACCATCTTCATACTTCTCCTCCTCCCACCTCAAATAAGAGAAAGTGTGTTTCAGTTGCAGAGACCAAGACCGCCTCACAGACATACACACACACACAAAACACACATTACACAAAACACATTACCAACGCCATCGCTGCTGCTCCTCTTCCTCCTTCTTCTTGATCTTGAGAGCCCTGGCTGCCTCGATCTCCTCCTTCGTCTTTTTCCTCTTCTTTGCTGTGACAGGATGCTCCTCTTCCTCCTTCTTCACCTTCTGAAAGTTTGAAGACAGCCACAACCCATGATGTCTTATAACGCTTGATCACAAAGTTCAAAACTGTTTATTTAAACGCCGTCATACACAAAGGGGTTATCACCTCAGCACCGCCCTTATTCATCAAAGCTGTGTGGAAGGTTTAAGCTCATGGAACATCAAAACTAGCAGTGATTTGAGGGCAATCCCCACTTCTCTCTACGCCTTATTTCCATATCATACACGTACAGCACGCCTCTATTAATCCTCATATACATCTCACTTACACAAAACACGCCCTAACCTACAGAGATCAGGATTTCATCCGAATGATCTTTTTTTTGTGTGTGTGTGCAAGTATAATGAGAAACAGCTTGTGACACTATATCACTCTTTCAAAATACCACTTAAACAAACTAAAAAAAAAGGAGAATGATGTTTTATTATATATATATATATAAACCAACAAAACAAATAAACCAATTAACCGAAAAAGGAGGACAGAAGCAGAGGGATACAGTAACAGAAGAAGGGATGAGAACAGTTCATTACCCCTGCCTCAGACAGGAAACAGAAGGCAGGCTCCTTATTGTATTTCAAACCAGTACGTCTCTCGCTCTTTCTCTCAGACACAATTGTTTTTTTTTACTTAGCAATTTGAACAAAAAAGTATGCATAAACAAATACATTTAAAAAAACAAAATGACAGGAAAATGCAAAAGTGAAACAGCTACAGAGCTAAAAGCATCAAAATCCCTGAATGACGATCAGTTCCATTATACACAAATGGAAAATTCTTGTAAGAAGTCAGTGCCCAGTGTAAAAAGCGACATAAACAGCAAAATTAAAAATGCCCTAATACTACTTTCCTCTCGCTGTGTGTGTGGCCTGTGAAATGCTGTTCTGCTATCCTTCGATAATCAGACTGTAGCCTGTGAGGACAGATGAGGACAGAGCTCTGTGCTCTTTTCTGTATGACCCTACTTCAGCACAGGATTTACAAGCACCAAAGTCAATGCAGGTCTTTAATAAAGTCAAGCAGTGGGGGTCAGGAGAGTTTCTCTTTTTTTGTTAAATTGACTATACATTGTGCCCCAGCTTCAATCAAATGCTTAATGACCGTTTAATTTGTTCATCAAATTGGCCCTTCCTGTAACGCGGTCTGCTCAACGTCCGTCAACGAAATAATTTAGGAAAGAACTGGACAAAACCCCTCGCACAAATCAATTCTAGACACTCATTAGCCTGACTGACTAAATCACTTATTCACTGTGGGGCTCCATGGCAAGAGACTTCAGACGCTATAATCTTTATGGATTGTTTTTTAAGTCTATTAGCAGCAGAGCTCAGTATTTTGTGGCCATGTCTTGATGTCTCAGTGTCTGTTGAGTGGTGCAGTCTACCTTATTTTTCGAAGCCGCCTTTTTCTTTTTCTCCGGAGCAGAGCTTCCGTCTCCTTCCTGTGAGGCTTTCTTCTTCTTCTTCTTGGGCCTGATGGACAGTAAGTAAGGCAACCCATTTAACCCAATACAATACACACAAAAGTAACGGGATTATATCATAGTACATTCAAGGGTGGACAAATTGTACTTTCCTTAGCCATCACACTGAGCACCATGGAAGATTCAGTGTACTTCCACAGTTCAATGTTTTAGTTGCTTAAAAAAAAAAAAAAAAAAAAAAAAAAAAAAAGTGCTAGCTAATGTAACATCATAACACATAGCCATCTAGATATTTAAGTGCATTAGAAGAGCCTAAACAAATAAACTCTTCCTGCAGAGTGGAAATGGAGCTCTGGGTAGACATATCTATATTATATTGTTTCTAGTCGGTCGCTCCACAATTGCCCAATTTTGCAACCATAGAAATTGAGAAATAAATAAAAAAGCAAGAGAAGTCTGAATCTGAAGTTACATCAGATTTTTCTGCAGATTTGAGCCAAAACACATCAGGTGACCAGTTACAGGTCACCCAAGCCCAGACACAAACAGCCTAATAAATCCAGACACAACACAGTCCCACCAGAACCCCGCAAAAAAATAAAAATAAAATAAAAAATGACACCGAATTTGGTCATGTCATGTGTCATCACAACATGCGTTCAACCAAAGTGATCTTCCTTTCACACAGGTCGAACAGGACTACAACTCTCACAGAAAGCAATTCCGTGTGCGTCTTCACTGGTAGTAGTTTAACAGAAGAATCCTGTGCTTGCAGTTTTTACAGATTCAGGCAGTACATTGCATTTATGTAGCATGTTGTATTTATGACCCTGACATGAGTCACTGCTGAAGGTTTTAGCTACCTGTTGTGGCTTTCTTGCTGCATCACCCAGGAAAGGCAATATTCCAGCTAGATTGGTGCCTTTGTCACTCATGTGCTAGCACTTTTTGAGTTCTATTATCAACAGTTATATTATTTACTGTCCAGTGTCACCCAAATGAGGATGAGGATCCCTTCTGAGTCTGGTTCCTCTCAAGGTTTCTTCCTCATATTATCTCAGGGAGTTTTTCCTTGCCACCGTCGCCTCAGGCTTGCTCATTAGGGATAAAAACGGGGATAAAAAGTAACTTAACTTTAAATATATTTTTTCTATATTTCTATACATCTGTAAAGCTGCTTTGAGACAATGTCCATTGTTAAAAGCGCTATACAAATAAATTGAATTGTCTTGAATTAGGCACTTTTTTGGTGCTTGGTTTCGTCACAACTGTTCCTGATTCTGAAAAGACTGTGTCATCCATTCATGTCAAATTAATAACCATTACTAACAATAATAATAATCACTCTACTGTCAGTCAGATGACGCCATGAGGTTCAGAAGTACATGCTGGTTACTTCTAGGGTTGAGTCACAGTGTATAGTCACAGTTACCTCACTGCTGACTTATTCAAAATAAATGCATAAAACTTTCCTGTTATTTCCTGTCTGTTCAGCATACAGTTTCTCTCTGTGCAGAGATCGCTGACCCAGTGTGAATTCATCACAATTACTGCACACTTCATCCAGCATCATGCTTAAAACACATGTCGGGAAAGCTTGTTAAAATGAACTAACAGTGGATTTGACAAAGAGCTTTTTGTTTCTGTTAGTTTTTGGTTCTGTATGTACAGAATGATATGCTGTGATTTTAGGGCAATGTTTTCGTAATCACTTCTATTTTCCATTTTCAGCTTGTGGATTTAAATTGTTGATTATTTCGGTCATATTTTTCAGAGTTGTATCATTTTAACCGAACAAACCAAATGAAAAATTTGTTTTGCATAAGTCAGCATGCAAGCAGGGCTTTTTTTCCCCCGTTTCTCTGTTTATTGAAACTGTGTCCTCTGGTCTACAAATAAAAAAAAATATGGAAAAAAACAATAATAATAAAAAAAAAAAAATAAATTATAATAATAATAATAATAATAATAATAATAAGACAGACACAATACAGTGCCTCCAGGAATGCAGAAATTAACGCAAAATTAAGCAAACTGCAATATTCGGAGGAGCTTGCAATTTTTTTTTAAATTACAGCAGATATTCCACAGATGTGGGTGAGCTAGGACAGAAGTTTGTGACAAGACAGTGCAAAGACAAGTACAAAAAGAACACAAGACAGGACACAAAACATGTGCAATGTTGACAGAATGTGATGTGCATTACATATATGTATGTAATGCATAGCAGCATGACCATTTGTAGTGTGCAAAATGTGATAGCAGTTAAAAATAGTGCAAATAATTAATCTTTAACAGCAGTTGAGGTAGTGCAAATAGGAGACATTATATTGAGAGTCCGCTCATACAGGTGGGGGTGTGTGTGTGTGTGAGAGAGAGAGCTGGTAGTTCTGTTCTGGATGTTAAGAAGCCTGATGGCTTGTGGAAAGAAACTGTTACATAGTCTGGTTGTGAATGCTTCGGTAAGTGGTTTTCCACAAAAGAAAAGCATTAAAAAGGTGAATTGCAAATTTAGGAAAAGGCTACAGCAAAATTGAGCATTTTAGGTCGCACAAAACAATCATTAAAAAAAAAAAAAAGGACTTGAAATCTTGGTGTGATAAAAAATCTTGCCTTAGGTGCCAGGGTGACCCTTTTGTCCACTCCTGACTGACATTACACAGCTACAAGAAGCCAAGACGTCGGTCACAGGAGACTTTCAGCGGTGGAGCCCTGCTATCTCGCTAACCATCCACCTCCCACTGAGGTTATTCTCAGCCGACTATATGCAAATGTGACATGAAGAGAACAGCACATTTTCTAAACAATGCTGCCATTCTTTTGCTGAAATCACAGCAGCAACAACACAACTATGAACTATATGACACACGCCATTTTCGGTATGCCGAGTAAGTCCACGTCAAGCAGAACATAAAGAGCCGCCGCAAACCTGTCAGGTTGAGTGATTTTTCTAAACAAGGCTCAACAGCTGTATTTCTAAGCAGATTCACTGCACCGGTTGACTGCATGCTCATGCTCGCACATTCGGATGCAACGTGGTGGAAACAAGGAGGTTAAGCGAGGCTTCCTGTGAACTGAACGTGCCGATTTAACTCTGCTACGCTGTCGCTACACAAGCCGCAGGAGGTAAACAGGATTAACTGCAGACTAGCGGAAAGCAGAACATGCACTACTGATGCAGAAAAACAAATTAAAAACAAGCTGAGCTAGTTCTCAACAAAGCTGCGAGCAAAAAATGTTTAGTAAAAATGCAGACCCCTGTAGAGGAGGACAAGTTGGTTAAAAAAAAAAAAATCACTTTAGATTCACAGAATACACAATGCTCTAATACATCAATCAAAAGAAAATGAGGGGGAACATTCATCCATCCAGCCAACAATCCCCCCACCTAAATCCATCAATCCATCCATCTACCCATCCATCTATCTATCCATCCACTTTTATCCATCTCACTTTCCTACCTACCATCGATCCATCTATCCATCTGTCCATCCAGCTATCCATCCATCTACCCATCCATCCATCTAGCTATCTGTCCATCCAGCTATCCAGCTATCCATCCATCTACCCATCCATCCATCTAGCTATCTGTCCATCCAGCTATCCATCCATCTACCCATCCAGCTAGCCACCCACCTACCTATCAAGCTAGACACCCACCCACCCGTCCACCTACCCTCCCACCTACCCATCCATCCACCTACACATCCAGGTATTAAACCACCCACCCTTCTAACCATCCAGCCAGCCATCCATATATCTATCCATCTACGTATCCACCCACTCCCACACTACAGACAATGTAAAGATAGCAATCACCCTACAACACGTGTCTTAGACTGGGGGAGGAGGAAACCCCAGAAGCACAGAGCAAACATGCAAACTCCAATCACTCCATAGTAACCTACCTAAAGATTATATCAGATCTAAAGAAGAATCTCTGGATCTGTGGTGACGTACTCAGATTCTGGTGTTGGACAAGAGTCTGTGTTTTGAAATTGTGATTAGATTTACTCACTTTAATTGTTATTTGTTGTAAGAAACAGATTTTAAGCAAGAAAAACAAAAACTGCATACAAAATATTTGTAAAGAATGTAAAGATACATAAGTATAGATCTCACAGAGGCTCTGCTTCTGTGAAGAACTTGGGGCTACATCACTCTGATGTTCACGCACACGCTACCTATACATTTTACAACCATAATGAACGTGCAACCATTTTTCTTTTTGTCAAGGTAGACACTCAATTGTCCTGTGATTTTAAATAGCCAGTGTCATGCTCTGTGTGTCAGGCTCATTTTAGTTATTCAGAGCATTCAATACTTACAGAGAAAGTGCAATGGAAGTGGAAGGACCCTCGAATGACTCCAGCTTTCTTTTTCTTTTCTTCCCTTTCTTTTCTGGCATAAAGTCACCATCATTTGGCTCCTCCTTAAACCTGCCAATAGAGAAAATCAGAACACCCCACCACCACCAAAAAAAGTAGAGTAATATTAAGCAAAAAATATTTATTAGGGGTTCATTACATTTTGGAAAATCTAAAAGACAACCAATCACTGTCTAATGGCAAGAACATAATTACTGCACTTAGACAATATGCTTAACTGGCACTGATAATTACATAATTACAGCAATTAAATGCTTGAATAATCGTAGGAAAGCGAGCTGTTATTGCCAGGTAGCGTGATTTGATGGAAGGGGGAGGCGACTTAATCAAATAACTGAATTATATTTACCATAACAGTGACCCGTGCTACTCGATTCTGGATCTCTTCCGGCAGAGAACTACTCAGAGTGCTTCATCATCTTAATACTTGACCTCGCCCCTGAAAAATCGGCCTCCCTCTGCCAATTACCAGCGGGGTCTGAGTTAAACAAAGTCTGCTCTGATTGTGTCATTCTGTGATTAAAGAATCGTTCAATCACTGTCATAGCAGACAGCAAGTGTGCGAAAGAAAGTGCAAGAGCGACTGAGAGGTTTCTTTCTGTGATGCGTGTCACCACCCCGAACCGAACCTCCTAAAAATAGAGCGTCATCATGTATAGTTATTTCTGCCATGCTGCAGAATGATGAAGAAATTAACGTCCAGAAAGACAGGCAATGTATCCGTTGTTGGTATGGAGGCTGTCCACAACCATAGACGACAAAATCACCAGAATTAATTTGCATCAAGCTCAAGGGCATAAAAGTGTGACTGCATTTTAGTTAGGAAAGGATTCCAAGAGCACATGATATGGATTGTGCCTTGGGCAAGACAGAGTTAGTTCAGTAAAAACCAAAATATGGGGGGGGGGGATTCATTACCTTTTATCATCAGCTATTTCAAAGTCGGTACTCTCCTTTTCAGGACTCTTAACCTGAAGAGAAAATAACACAAAAGCAAGCAATCAAGACTAACTGCAGATTCGATAACACAATCAAAACACTTGAAAATGAAAATGCTTGATATAACAAGTTCACCTATGACAAGGCACGTCTTTCAAAGCTTTTGTTCTGTTTGATAGAGAAAATGAACAGATGTTTACCCGCTAGCTCACACCTTCGGGCAATTTAGTATAGCCAAACCACCTACATGCATGCTTATATGAGTAAACGCACAAAGACACTATCTGTACAGATGATACTCCGAGCGCAGTATCAAACCTGGGACCCTGGAGCTGTGAGGTGGCAAATGCTGCTGGCTACGAAAGTTGTATTTTTTAAGCTGTATTGCAGCCGGGTTTGAACATAAAAGGCCACTATGTTTAAGTTTTGGAGCTAATGTTGAGGCCAAAAATGTACATACAGATTAGTGACGGAATTATTTTCACTTTAGAATTCCAGTTCATCAAAGCTATAAACCAAGTTTGTATAAACAGTCTGAAAGTTTCCAGAAGTTGATTTTAGAGGCTTCTGATTGAGAAATTGCACCAGTGGTTTGAGAAAATCCAAGCAATTGAATCAAAACCTCAAGAACAAAGGAAATACTAGGCACTGAAAAGCCAAACTGAAGCTTGCAAGCGATCACCAAGATACAGAGCCTTTTGGAGGAGGGTTCTCTGGTCAGATGAAAGAGAAATTGAACGGTCACTTGATTCACTGACCACCAATCCAACTCTAAAGCGTGGGGGTGGCTGCATCATGATATAGGGGTGTTTTGCTGGACTGGTGCACTGCAAAATAAATAAATAGACAGATATCATCATGAAACAACACCTCAAGACACCAGACAAAATTGTTTGCAAAACATGGTTTGTGCAAAGAAAATGGTTTAAAACACAGCAGAGTGGACGCTGGAGTGGCCATCACAAGGCCCTCATCTGAACCACACCAAACACCAAACTGAAAAAACAAGAAACCAAACCTGACCAAGTTACACCAGTTCTGTCAAGAGGAATGGGGAGAAACTTTGAGAGTATTCAAGTTTAACGATTCCAAACGCACAATGTATGTGTAAAATTTTAACTCGCTGAAAATCTAATACAGTAAATTAAAAAAAATTATTTAGATGTTTTGTAATGACCTCTAATGGTCAAGCTGATACCTGAAATTCTGCTCACAAATCACAAGTCTGACTTCTTCACTAGTCTTTTTCAGCATGTATGTATGTATGTATGTATGTACACCGATCAGGCATAACATTATGAGCAGTGAGAGGTGAAGTGAATAACACTGATTTTCTCCTCATCATGGCGACTGAGTACATGTGTGTGAATGAAAGGGAGGGAAGTGGAACAGTAAGGTTACAGGGTGAAGAGGTGAAGAAGGTACAGGAGTTTAAGTACTTGGGGTCAACAGTCCAGAGTAATGGAGAGTGTGGGAAAGAGGTAAAGAAGCGAGTGCAGGCAGGTTGGAATGGGTGGAGAAAGGTGTCGGGAGTTCTGTGTGATAGGAAAATATCAGCGAGAATCAAGGGGAAGGTGTACAGGACAGTGGTGAGACCGGCCATGCTGTATGGTTTAGAGACAGTGTCACTGAGGAAGAGACAGGAGTCAGAGCTAGAGGTAGCAGAGCTGAAGATGTTGAGGTTCTCTTTGCGAGTGACAAGATTGGACAGGATTAAGAACGAGTACATCAGAGGGACAGCTCATGTTGGACGTTTGGGGGACAAAGTTAGGGAGGCCAGATTAAGATGGTTTGGACATGTTCAAAGGAGGGAGAATGAGTATATTGGTAGGAGAATGTTGGACATGGAGCTGCCAGGCAGGAGGCAAAGAGGAAGGCCAAAGAGGAGGTATATGGATGGAATAAATGAGGATATGAAGCTAGTGGGTTCAAGTGTTGAGGATGCAGAAGATAGGGATAGGTGGAGAGAGATGATTCGCTGTGGCGACCCCTGAAGGGAAAAGCTGGAAGAAGAAGATCTCCTCATCATGGCACCTGTTAGTGGGTGGGATATATTAGACATCAAGTGAACATTTTGTCCTCAAAGTTGATGTGTTAGAAGCAGGAAAAATGGGCAAGCGTAAAGATTTGAGTGAGTTTGACAAGGGCCAAATTGTGATGGCTAGACGCCTGGATCAGAGCATCTCCAAAACTGCAGCTCTTGTGGGGTGTTCCCGGTCTGCAGTGGTCAGTATCTATCAAAAGTGGTCCAAGGAAGGAACAGTGGTGAACCGGCGACAGGGTCATGGGCAGCCAAGGCGCATTGATGCATGTGGGGAGTGAAGGCTGGCCCGTGTGATCCGATCCAACAGACGAGCCACTGCTGCTCAAATAGCTGAAGAAGTTGATGCTGGTTCTGATAGGAAGGTGACAATACACAGTGCATCACAGTTTGTCGTGTATGGGGCTGCATATCCGTAGACCAGTCAAGGTGCCCATGCTAACACCTGTGCACCGCCAAAAGCAGGTCCAATCCATGGAGGCCCCACCTCGCAACTTACAGGACTTAAAGGATCTCCTGCTAACATCTTGGTGCCAGATACCACAACACACCTTCAACCCAATATTAGGCAGGTGGTTATAATATTATGCCTGATTGGTGCATATTGTATATATTAAAAAACAAATAAACCCTACCATGCGAATATAGCCTAAAAAGAGCATTTGCACCATCTACACTAGCTTATTTGTTTCCGTTTTATGATGTGACAAGGATTGCTTCCAAAAGCAGTCTATCAGTCAGAGAGAGAAATGTAGCTGTGCTTACAAAATATTTAATTATACAGAAATGGAAGGACAGGCACCTTTGCCCGCTGGACTGAAGATTTACACTTTCATATTAAAAATATATTAAATTGGAGCCTACCAAGACCTCTAATAAATGGTGTAGCCATTTTTTGAAAGGGTATTAAGTTGCCTGGCGCTCCTTAGTTATCAAATAACAACGGACTACATGAGCATAACGTCCTCCTGCCTGCTTCTGGTTTTGATTTTCTTTCTTGTAGTGCCGTATGTGTTTTTCAAATAAAAACTCTACCAATATATACAGCAATACTTAAGTTTGGAAATATCTAATAAAGAAAATTTCCTACTAAAAGTAGGAAATATGATGCATGAAAAAGCCAGCACACAGAGGGTTTGTCCCAGGTTTGTGCACAATGTTACAGATCAAACAGAGATTACTAGCTGCAGGCTTTCTCAGCTCCTCTGCTCCAAACACACCTGAGCAGCCATATGGGGGTTTTGATTATTAGCTCATGAGCTGGATCAGGTGTGTTTGGAGTAGAGAAAGCTTGAAACTCTGGAGGGCAGTGCTCCTTTAAGATGGCAGTCTACTTTACGCTACATACACCCACCGGGCACTTTATTGGGAACACCATAATCCTAAAGTAGAACAGTAACAATTCTTTGCAGCATAGATGAAGGAAACTTTTTTTATTTAAGATTCTGGCTCCATATTGAAAAGTCTGCATCGCATATTTCACTTAGAAGGCCAGTGAAGTTCACTGAAGTTCATGTTTCTAAACCAGTCTTCTTCTTTCGGCTTCTCCCTTCAGGGGTCGCCACAGCAAATCATCTCTCTCCACCTATCCCTATCTTCTGCATCCTCAACACTTGCACCCACTAGCTTCATATCCTCATTAATTACGTCCATATACTACTTCTTTGGCCTTCCTCTTTGCCTCCTGCCCGGCAGCTCCATGTCCAACATTCTCCTACCAATATACTCACTCTCCCTCCTCTGAACATGTCCAAACCATCTGGCCTCCCTAACTTTGTCCCCAAACGTAAAACATGAGCTGTCCCTCTGCTGTACTCGTTCCTAATCCTGTCCAATCTTGTCACTCCCAAAGAGAACCTCAACATCTTCAGCTCTGCTATCTCTAGCTCTGACTCCTGTCTCTTCCTCAGTGACACTGTCTCTAAACCATACAGCATGGCCGGTCTCACCACTGTCCTGTACACCTTCCGCTTGATTCTCGCTGATATTTTCCTATCACACAGAACTCCCGACACCTTTCTCCACCCATTCCAACCTGCCTGCACTCGCTTCTTTACCTCTTTCCCACACTCTCCATTACTCTGGACTGTTGACCCCCAAGTACTTAAACTCCTGTACCTTCTTCACCTCTTCACCCTGTAATCTTACTGTTGCAAAATGAATCAAATTCAGATTCACTGGCTGAGTGTGCCTGAGCATGCAAGGAATTTGTTGCAGGCTTATACACATACAAGCACAATTAAGAGCTGGACATAAACAAGACAGCTGCCAGATGACAGTTTTACAGTGATAACATAACACAATATAACCTTAATGACATAAGTTCATATATGCAGTGATTTTGATTTTGTCAGTCATAGTGTTCCCAAAGCTGGTTGCCATGGTAACACTGATCACCATTCCAAATCACCTTTCTTACTGCTAAAATGAAATATTCTGGTCGCTCATCCAAGTCGCACTTTGCATCACTGGACAAACCCACATCTAGTCACCAAAGTTGAGAGCTCTCGTTGTAAATAAACGGTCTCTGGCTGCTTTGTTACTGTGAACGTAGCATTAAGATAAATAAATTCTGCATCATCATGCTTGAAGTAGCCATTAGAAGATGGGTGAATTGTGGCCATAAAGGGATGCATGCAGTCAGCAACAACAGTAACAGGCTGTGACATGCCCACAATGTTCGACTGGTATTAAGGAGATCAAAATGTACCAAGAAAACATTCCCCACACCATTACACAACCACCAGCAGCCCGGGTCGATGCATTCATGCTGTTAATGCCAAATGCTGAGCCAACTATCTGCATGCTGCTACAGAATCTGAGAGCAGTCTACATTTTTTCAATCTTCAGATGTCCTCAAATTCCTGATACTGACTGACCTTAAGGGGAACCCAATGTGGTGTTCTGCTTTTGTAACCCATCGAGGGTCTAAGTGCTGTGCGAGATGCTTTTCGATCTCACCATGGTTTCCCCAATCTCCTCTGACCTCATTCATCGCCACCATGTCCACACCATTCTGGATAAACTCTAGACATTGTTGTGTGAAAATCCCAAGAAATCAGCAACCAGCAAACCTGCTGGCATGACTCAAGCAGACTATTTCACATTTCTACTCACACAATAAAAGTAGAAGTGCGATTTTACCTAAAGGACCAAGTGCACTCATCTAATAAAGTAGCCACTAAGTGCATGCATTTTCTACAATGTCTATTTTTCATTTTTGGATTCCTTTTCCATTTAAGGGAACAGCTTACTTTTTGTCTCATTTTAAGACCTAGAGTTTGCGTTAACATTAAACTCATCAATCGAAAATATCAGGGATGTTTTTTTGCGTGAGTAATGGAAGATGTTAAAATAAACTATTATTATTTATAGATGATTGACAGCTCTATATCTATGATGCGAGGAACTTTCATGGCTGTAGGCAGTATAGTTAATGGTGGCAGTAAATCATCAGAGTCACTTAGATGACAAATGTGTATATTATATTCGAAAGTGATTTAGACCCAACGTATTGTATTAAAGTTTGTGTAAAACTTTTTTTTTTGTTATGCTACTTTAATATCATTAAAAATCGTTAGTGTCATACAGCCAAGTGGCCTTTGGAACCTTTGGATGAGTTTCCCTGGTGGGTCGTCTGATTTATCCTTCGTGTCCCCTTATCCTCATGTAACAGGTCACCGCTAGGACAACACTCAGAGTCTTATGATTTTCCATGTGTGTGGATGAGCACAAGCTAGACAATTATGGACAGAAGGCAGAGAAAGAGAAATGGAAAGGTTGGATAGCATGAAACGATTAGCTAGGGCTGAATAAAGCTGTTCACTTTAATGTTGCCTTTGAGTAGAGTCGTAACTTGTAATTTCCAAACTTCGACCAGAAAATGCCTCCTCAATTCCTAGTCGGGAAATCGGGAACTTCTGTTCTGCTCTTAGTTCTGCTAGTGACTTCGGATCAACGCGTCTGCTCACAGTTCAAACAGTAAACAAAGCAGCACTTCTTACCTTATGCTTTATATACCATATACCTTAAGATCAATCACTGTACAGATATATTAGCATGCTAAACCTATAACACTGACTAACCCTGAGGCGTCTGTGGTTTTTTTTTCCTCCCCATACATTGCAGCTTGAACACACGGCAGCTGACCTCACGACTGCTCCTACTACAATTCGTTTGTTTTTGTTTCTTTTTCGTATTTATAGCCATCCGTACCAATTTCTTTTCACGAGATAGTCATCATTACATATGACAGAGACACTCTTATGCATTGGTCTACAATCCATTAACTTTGAACATTATCTTTATTCCATTCTTATATTCTGCTTATTCCATTCATATCTACTCTATTGGGGTTTATTTTTATTCTATTTTTTTATTTTATATAATGTATAATTGAGTCCATTTTATATTAGATTTTTTATCGTATTTTGACACTCTTTATACTTGATATTCTTTTTATTTTGGATTCTTCGTTTATTCTAGTGTATTTCTCATATTCTAGTTTTACATTTTATTTCCATTATTTCTTACATTTTATATTCTAGTTCTACATTTTTATTTAAATTTTATTTCTTATATTTTTATATTCTAGTTTTACATTTTTATTTCCATTAGAGGACAGTCATAAACATTTCACTACATGTTGTACTGTGTATGTGACAAAAGAAATTTGAAATCCAAGTTCAGAGTTCCCACTTCTGAGGCGAGATGTAAGCAGCATAAGCTTGTTTACTTAATAGCAGAAAAATTCCTAACCAATCAATCGAGTCTATGCTTTATTAAAGTCTACAAAAAATCTTTTGGCATTACTGTTTATTTAAATGCTGTTGTTAACACGTAAGTAGGAAGTGATTTCAAACAAGCATGAAGTCAAGTCAAATGTCAATGCTCATGGATGCACTTTAATTCAGTTTATTAATCTGGAATAAATAAAAGGTGCCAGTTGAAAACATCATGCCAGAGGACTACTTGTTCCTGCTGGTGCAGGTTCCACTTCCTTTCCTTTGAGAAGTGGCAAAGAAAGGTAAGGCTGAGGAGAAAAATGACTAGGATCTGTAGTAGTGAATGCACTAGTGTGTTCCTGAGTACATAATAAAAATGTGAACATCTCTGGTCTTCAATTTCCACACAGGACAAGCAGAAGCCGCAGCTAATAACCGTTTGAAGACCAAGTTCAATTCATTAAACGAGTGGAATCGGGTGATTGGCTGGAATGAAAACCTGCACCCACGCGCACTTTGTGGAAAATACTGAAGGGCCATGGTGTGCATAATGCACATAATATTCCTGAGCTGCTGTGAGTCACTCTGGATATCTGACGATCAGAGCTGTTGGGTTCGAATTTCTGGTACTGCTCACTAAATGATAGCAGGCTGTTAGGGGTGTAACAGCACACACACACCTCACAGCTGATCTGATACGATATGGCATCGATACGACATTTTTAATAGAGCAAACCAAAGCATTGTGTGAATGTGCGTCAACTGAGTAACTTTCAACACTCAACATCATAACAGTGGAAGAATTGAAGCTTAATGAAAAACTCTTAGCAGTAGAGCTGTGCAATAGAGCTCAATATATACACATCATACAACAGAAAAATGCCTAAGTGATAGATACCTTCTGATGAGATGAAGAAACTTTACCTATACTGATGAGGTACTGATCATTTTTTCCATCAGCTTTAGAGAAGAAAAAAATTAAATTATATATACAATGATATACACACACACAAGGCCCTCATCTGAACCACACCAAACACCGAACTGAAAAAACAAGAAACCAAACCTGACCAAGTTACACCAGTTCTGTCAAGAGGAATGGGGAGAAACTTTGAGAGTATTCAAGTTTAACGATTCCAAACACACCGACAATGTACAGTAGGTGTAAAATTTTAACTCGCTGAAAATCTAATACAGTAAATAAAAAAATTATTTAGATATTTTGAAATGACCTCATGGTCAAGCTGATACCTGAAATTCTGCTCACAAGTCACAAGTCTGACTTCTTCACAAGTCTTTTTCAGCATGCATGTATATATGTATATACACCAATCAGGCATAACATTATGAGCAGTGAGAGGTGAAGTGAACACTGATTATCTCCTCATCATGGCACCTGTTAGTGAGTGGGATATATTAGGCAGCAAGTGAACATTTTGTCCTCAAAGTTGATGTGTTAGAAGCAGGAAAAATGGGCAAGCATAAGGATTTGAGTGAGTTTGACAAGGGACAAATTGTGATGGCTAGACGCCTGGATCAGAGCATCTCCAAAACTGCAGCTCTTGTGGGGTGTTCCCGGTCTGCAGTGGTCAGTATGCATCAAAAGTGGTCCAAGGAAGGAACAGTGGTGAACCGGCGTCAGGGTCATGGGCGGGCAAGGCTCATTGATGCATGTGGGGAGTGAAGGCTGGCCCGTGTGATCTGATCCAACAGACGAGCTACTGTTGCTCAAATTGCTGAAGAAGTTAATGCTGGTTCTGATAGAAAGGTGACAGAATACACAGTGCATGACGGGTCAGGGCTGTTTTGGCAGCAAAAAGGGGACCAACACAATATTAGGCAGGTGGTCATAATGATATGCCTGGTATATCATGATATGTATCATTCAGGTGCTTTTTTAAAAAAATTTTAAAAGCAAACCAAAGTTTGTGCATTACAATGTCTCTATATCTACATCTCCACAACTGCACAAAAATTTGTGAAACCCAGACAAAAGGTCACGACTACAAGGTTATGGGATAACAAGCTCACCATGGTACACATGCATTTCTGATTCAGTGCTTCACAACTAGTCCAATGTGAGGTGTCTGAAGCATGGGGTGCTTTATTTCAGATTCTGATCTTAAAAAAAAATCTCGCAGCTTTCTCACAGCTTTCTGTGGCTTAAATGTGTTTCTGAATTCCGTGTTTTTCTCTAAACTTAGTATAGAAACTTCCCAAATATAATGGTGATTTCTATAAAGTAGACTGATTCTGCAAAAAGACGTATGTGTGTGCGCGTGTGTGATTGATATCCGCTTCGATTTCATTAGCTTTCACTAGCTTGAAAGAGCTTCCTGCTTTTCTAAACCCCTGTAGCTTCTCATGATTCAAAATAAAGACCAAGCTACTTTTTTTTTTTAAAGATTTAATGTTTTCAATACGCAGATGTATCAGAAATTAAGAGCTGCGTACCATATGATACAAGCTACACATCTATATAATAAACGTTATGCAATTTAGTTCAAAGAAAGGCCACAGAACCCAGATCAGATCATGAAATACATACACAAAATTAAAAACACACATCTAAAGTGAGCAGGTGTGTCGCTTCTATCCTTTAACTAGACAGCTATTTGCCGCAGAGCAACACTGGAGTCAAAGCCACATGAAGAACTGTGGGGTGCGAGTGAGCTGAAATGGTTTTAAACACTTATTTCACTGACTGATGTGTTAAAACATTATTCTTGGCCCCTGGCAGGAAGCCTAAAGTCCCCTTCAATTAGATTTGTTCTGACACCACCTCTGTGTTTTACAGCTGAAAGACGGTCCATCAAAACAATGCGTTTCCATTTCCTCGTTTCCCACGAAATATACGGTGTATGAAACAGAAAATCTAAAAAAATTTATTTTATTTATGTGGGGGGAAATAATCACTATATATCAGGTGCAAGTGCATTATTCATTCATTCATTCATTCATTCATACATCCCAGGGATTAGGAATTAATACACATAAATTTAAATATAAGCCTAATATTAATCTTGAACGTTTTGCACTATATTTCTTATGTTCTGTAAAGCTGCTTTGAGACAATGTCCATTGTTCTGAATTGAAAAGATGGGATCTGTAACACAAGTCTGTGATGTCCCACAGCATAAAAAATAGATTTTATTTTAAAATTTATACGTTTCTCTATAATTTATCTGTTTCTTGCTGAACAATGAACACACATGCAGTTTGCCAGATAATTCAGGGATTGAAAGGCTGAACAAAGTGTACACAAGTTTCAAAATAACAGCTAGCTCTGGAAACAGAGAAAGACCTGTGGAGAGTAAACTGAAACTGTTTATGAAACGGTTTATGAAGTAAAAGTAGCATTCTTTGCCCCCTGCAGGAAGCCTAATGCCCTTCCTTTAGATTTGCGCTGACACCACCTCTGTGCTTTACAGCAGAAAAATTGTCCATCATATCAACGCTCCTCAAATAATTCCGCCTCCTCATTTTTCTTGGTTTTCGACCAAAAACCTAGACGAAATAGAAAATCTGAAACCCCAGGGTTTCCTCAGTAACCTTCTATAAACTGAAGACTGAGTCTTAACTCGGCGGGGGCCAGCTTAAATCAAGCATGAAAAAGTGGGGCGAGCAAAGAAAACCGAGTCCTGCTGCACAGATAAGACGCTGGATGGTACATTAATCTAACTTGAAAGGACAGCTTACAGGTAGACCACTGAGAGGCAGCTGACTTTGACTCATTAAGCAGAAACCCAACGCTGGAGCGCGCCGGCTGCGTCATTGCCGTCACGAGGCTGGGTCGCTTGCCAAGCGGTGTTGCGTTCCA
Organism: Hemibagrus guttatus; assembly: GCA_033459395.1. Taxonomy (NCBI): domain Eukaryota; kingdom Metazoa; phylum Chordata; class Actinopteri; order Siluriformes; family Bagridae; genus Hemibagrus; species Hemibagrus guttatus. Next base: position 10,679,098 of record JAUCMX010000004.1, read on the forward strand.
GTGTCAAAAATAACTAGCTGGCAGGATACAGCTACATAAGAGGACTGCTGCATAACGGCAACGCTGTGCTGCTTTTACTGACAGCTCCTAAATTGCCTGCGTAGATCAAGGCCGCGCTATCTGTGTTTAACTAATTACGGCTCTGTACAGTTGTCTTTAGGGTATGTCACTCTGGTGCTAAAGTCTAATGTGGATCTACTCATTAAACGAGGAATCCTTATACAAGTCGTATGAAACGTTTAACTAAATGAAAACGAACTCGGGGTAAACCTCAGAGGTCAGAGCTGAGGAAACAGTAAGTGACTCTGACAAGTACCTTGTGCTGCTTTGTGCCTTTCTGGGACTTCCCCATACTTTTGGTCTTCTTGAAGTTCCTACAATGCAGATAAAAAAAGTAACATCAATTTAAATGTAAAGGAAAATTTAAAAAAAAAAAAGGCATAGGTGACACAATATGCTGTTTTCTCTCTTTCACTGGGGTGTGTGACAGGTAACAAGGTGGCAGCTGAGCTCGACACACGACGCTGGTGTTGATGACAGCTACAGGTGTTGATTCTTCTGCCTTTTCGATTAATTACAAGCGCTTGACTCTGCCTACACTTTTTTTTCCTCCCTCTTTCCATATAATGTCTCGGATGTCATGCTAAATTAATTTATTCATAAAAAGACGGAGTACGACGTGGCATATAATGAATGCAATCTCCCACCCACTCGCTTCACACTAGATTAACGATTGCTCGTGCAAATCATTTATTCGGGAGAGCAATCTGTCTCCAGCTCTGACACGGAAGGCGTTTCCCGCCGCAAAACCTACCGTTGTGTACGATAATGTTCAGCTGTTGTTGTAGGTAAGGCTATTAATTCCAAGTTACTTTCTATTGAATAACAAATATTACACCATCCATACAAAGTGCAGGGTACTGACAGAGGCTGAATGAAACATTAATAAAAAAGTGTTTTGCTTTGTTTTTAAATCATATCACACTCATATGTCTGTCAGGGAAAAATAGACAGCATTTCCAGAAACTGAGAAGATATTATCTACCAGATTTTTTTTTTGTTGTTGTTGTTATTTTGATTTAAATGCACTATTATTTTTTGAATATAACACAATCCATAATCGATCTGGTTCAGATGTGATAAACGTCAACTAGAGAAAAAAATAATGAAGACATCTGTAATGCAAGTCTTCTCTGACTATCAGTCAGACTCCACTGTGTAGAAGTGAATGTGTATTTGTTCCAATGTTTATTGCTATATGAACAATGGATATCTCTATAATCCATTACTTTGTTATGTATCCAATAAAACACTTTGGAGCATGCGGTAATAGGAAAATATTCAACAACTGAATTTAATTTCCTGCGACAGTGCATACGGAAGTGATTGATTGCTCTTATACCACAGCAATTTGCCTCCAATTATCATTTAAGATTTATTAAAGAATGAAAGGTTGTATTTTTTAGGTTAACAAAACTTGTTAGGTTACAAGACAAGCACAAAGTGGAAGAAACGCTATTGGCCAGTGCAAATCTCTGACACAAGAAACTCCTTACAGAAAGCTGTACAAACCCAACGGCTATATTATTCTTCGCTAAATAACGTTTTCATTCATTTGTTATTAGGTTTATGTCATGTATTTGCCGTACCAATCCCTGTGAAATAGTCCCTGTAGAAATGATAACCTAATAGAACGAACGCATGAATATAAACCTGTGATTTGCATTAAGGAAAATATAAACCGCAGCTGTGTTAATCAACATCTTCTGAATCAAAAATTCAGTGATGCTCTTGTAAAAGGACTTTTACTGATCTTCACTGATAGTTTTGTGGCTGAACAAAGTGCACAAAAAATTTAAACCTGCATTAGTACATACTGGTGTGCGTCTCCACTGGAAAGGTCATCGGTCAACGCTGCCTTTTTGGCTTTCTTTACTTTAAACTTCTTCACTTTGTCCTCTTGAGCCATGGTTCAGATGTCAGGCTGGAGACAGGTGAGCAATAAATTGCAAGAAAAACTGCATGAAAAAAACCCAAAATAAAATCTGTGTTAATTCAATCATCATAGATCGTGAACATAAATATATAAGAAAAATGATTTATTCAAAAATAAATAAATTTAAAAAAAATAACAAACGAATAAATAAATGAATTAATTAAAAACAACTACTTAGACACACAACAGTCAAGAAACACATTGTTTTTAGTTTAATCGTTTTCTGATTCCCTCATTTCTTCAATATACTTATTTATTTTACAATCCGCTTTGTTCTAAATAAAAATGAACACAACTCGAATTTTGTAGCTATTGAGTTAGTTTTCTGTTAATACGTCCATGTGGCTAATCATCCATGGCTAAATCTTAAATACCGCTACAAACGACATATACTACACTACATAGGGTGTAAAAATCACCGTTTCATGCCCTAGGTAGTGTACCTATCTAGGACACATGTAGGGGTTTAATATTCTACGTGCGTCCCTGTTCCAAATAGTTTATTTTTATTTCTTTAATTAAAACCATTTTTATTCGCATTTAAATTTGTCTTTAGGTACTCATTCGTGACTAAGAAAATCTGTATATATATCAGGATGCATTCATATTTTTTTTTAATTAGCAGCAAAAAGACTAGAATGCCCTGCATTGTGGCTAGCTCAATTAAAGCTAACTAGCTAGATCTCATCGGCAGTTAGCGTGGCTAACACGTCACTTGGCTAAGAATAAAAAAAAATCCTATATTTAAAGGCAGTATGATAAAAAAAAAAAAAATAATACACTGTTACATACTGCTGGAATGTATAACTGAAAATATAGTCTATCTAAAATGTGAGAGAAGCTAAAGGACATGTATAAATTGTACCGAGCTGATCAGCCTCCACTCAGCTTCTCCACACGGCGGACAGGGAGAGCAGCACAGCTGAAACGGATTGTGGGATTGGATGTGACTGTAAAGTACAGACACTCCAATGACAGACAGATAATTAGACAAACTTTATGTGAAGATGTTCGTTTTTTTCCACTTCACACAGTACTACTCTTTTATTTCTAATTTTTAAGGTTTTATGGGTGTTTATTTGTATACTTTGTAAAATGATCTTGATAGATAGATAGATAGATAGATAGATAGATAGATAGATAGATAGATAGATAGATAGATAGATATGACAATGCAATGGCAAAAATTTTGCACTGACAGAAACAAAAAAAATCGCTAGTTCATTTTTGCCGTTTCTATAAACGTACTCTGGACTAAGTAGCAGGTGCCAGGGTTGCCAGGACTGCGATAAATCATTTCTTGGCGTATTTAAGGTATGTGTAAAATTGTGAGCTGCTCTGTTCGGTTGTCTGTTCAAATGCTTTTGGTGAATCTTATTTTATTGGGGAAAGTAAAATTCCCGTTTTTATTTCATTTGCTTAAGTTATATGTGTCTACTTACAGAAAAGTGCGAACGTTTATTTTGTTAAACTCGTGTACCTGGCAACACTGTCAAGAGCGCTTCCTCTTTAAGAACCCGGAAGTGCTTTACAATTCCATGAAGTCAAAGCGGTTTATTTTGGTATTGAGTAGTGCTTTATAAATTGCGTGTGCCATGATAGCAAGCCGATTTTTCGTGTCTACTTTCTCAAGGACCTGGCGACACAGCTGTGTTTCTGATCCTGTCCAGAGCTTCAGACTGTGGACCTTGCGTTCATGTTCCTCCGTCGCAGGACACAATAATAGCAGTAATAATATTAAGAATAATCAGCATCATACACACATGAGGGTCATGGAAGAGATGCTGCGGAGGACTGTGGCTCCGTTACCGAATTACGAGACGAGAGATAAATCCCCTCCACCCCCTGACTCCAACAGCCTGGACTTCATGCATTACTACAGAAACCTGGGAAAGGAGCAGAGACTAATGTTTGTTGAAATGCTGGCCAGGGAGTATGGAGTGGATCACAGAGGAGCTGCAGAGATGGCACGGAAACTAGTGGATACACAGTTACGGGACGTGGCTACTATATTACAGGCAGAAGACAGGCTGCGTTACAGTTTAACCCCGAGATACAAACAGTTACTGAAGCACATTAGCAGGGTGGAGGGAGGGGTGAAGTTTCTGGTGGACCTCCGAGCTGATGTTCTTGACTTTACCTCCAAAGTTACTGACAGCCCGCACTTGAGGGTAAAATTCTCAATTCCAGTCTTTGCACTGACTGTTAACGTTTAACATTGTCGCCTTTCACACAAGTCTTTTGCACCGAAATTACTCTGGGTTGGCGTGTGTAAAAGTGCCTGAGATTGTTTACATAACACCACCAGTGCCCTTTAACCCACTTCAGCTTCTGGCCTCCAGTGTCATGAGGTTGTAAAGTAACATGAGCTCAGACAATGCCTGACTTTTACCCTACTTCAGCAGTGAAAGTTCAACTCTTTCCCCTACTGTGGCATTACACCATAACAAGTGCGGCATGACACTGTAACAAGTTTGGCATTGCACTGTGTTTGGCTTCTGATTACTAATAGAAAAAAAAAAACATTTCAAATGTACTAATATACATTTCAGGTTTTGCTTATTATTATTATTATTATTATTATTATTATTATTATCAAGCAGTCGCATGTGGGTGACTGAGTTTACAATGCATGATTTTTGACAAATTTATGCTGTCAAAGATATCAATCAAAACAACCACATCACTCTATATTACCTAAAAATATTTAATCAATGTTAAAAGAACATTATTATGATAAAAACGTTATTATGGAGGTCAATCTATTGCCTGAAAATATTTAATTAATATAAAAAAAACATTATGAGAAAAACATTATTGTGGAGGTCACTCTATTACCTGAAAATATTTGATTAATATAAAAAAAAATTATTATGAGAAAAACGTTATTATGGAGGTCACTCTATTACCTGAAAATATTTGATTAATATAAAAAAAAACATTATTATGAGAAAAACGTTATTATGGAGGTCACTCTATTACCTGAAAATATTTGATACATATAAAAAAAAACATTATTATGAGGAAAAATGTTATTATGGAGGTCACTCTGTTACATAAAAATATTGAATTAATATAAGAAAAAAAAATTTCATGAGAAAAAACATTGGATTATTTTGCCAAAATCACGTTACTCACGCAAAATGTCCCGTTATTTCAGGAAATATCAGCAAGATACATGTACGAGATAAATGTTATAAAAGAAACATAACTTGTTTTTTTTTTATTTGTTAAAATTTTATTAATATTTATTTATTTATAACGTTAACAGCAATGTGAATGGCACTGCATTCATATACAAACATTATGAAAGATTCTCAATTCACAGTATTTATAATGACCCAAAAATTCTTTAGACCTTTTACAGGTCGCTTTATTCCTAGCTCAGCCACTTAAATGATGTTGGTCCTCATGGTTACAAATTCCAGCATATTGAATATCTGCAGGCTGCATAATGCTGTTATGCAAAATGCTATCTGGCTTCTATTAAAAACTTTGGATACTGAGCTGAGACGCAGGAATCCCCTTTGACGCAGACTGGACAGGATCCAAGGTCCAACTGTACTCTCTGTTTCCTCCTAGCAAACTGAAATTTGGAAAAATAATGCAAAAGGATCTTTTCACATAAGAGCAAGAATTTCTTCTCATTATAATGTGATACTTTCACGTAATAACGTATTATCTTCATGTAATGATGTTACATTATTTATATAATCCTGTGATTTTTCTCATTATAACTAGATATTGATGTGATTTATCTTATTTCATGCGTGAGAGAACAGAGCCTCCATAGAAAGCAATCGCACGTTGCAAAACAATTCTTCGGTTGTGAGTTACAATTTTTACTGATGGCTGATTTGACATCACAACCAGAGACAGTCGACAACAAGGTTTTGCTTATTTCGATCTCTGTGTGTGACCACTGCTGTGGTTTAAAAGCTACAGATTATTTTGAAGGCATAGAATTAGGTGAATTGTCACAGGCCAGCTAAAGATACCGACAAATAAATACTAACTTGCTTATTAGTTATAGGACTGGTTTAGCCCTCAAAAAATAATCTCACATGAGTTTATGATAATACGGTACAATAATTTATTCAGTTTCATGATGGTTTGGGCAAGGTAGAGAAACTTCTGTTGAAGAGCCAGGGAGAATGTTATTTGTTCTGGTTCTTTAGCATCACGTCTTGTTCTCATTTTATAAGAGAATGGGCCTCTCAGTATTTTTCCATGATTACAGTGTGATTTCATTTCGATGCCTTAACCATAGTCTGACATTCAAACTGAATCACACTTAATAATATGCTTAAAAGCTCCATTAAAAACTTGATTGAAGGACGATTAAGATGTGCATGGTCAATAGAGGGGTTTAAACTTATAATTGACAGGGAGGCAAACCCTTCAAAGCAAGCGTGAAATGATTTAAAGGCACTTCCAGAGCAGTCAGTGCATCATCATGCATCATCGTGCATCACATGGCGTCGTTCTTAGAGATGTTAAATTTTGTGCACTGAGGCAAGGGTAAAGCTGTTTGATGTTTTGACTACGTGAAAAAATTCAGAAAATTTTGTTGGGAAAACATTTTGACCTGCTCGCATTGCATATTAAATCCCAAGTATCAAGGCATAATAGGCTTCTACATAGATAATGTTTCACCCCAAGCCTTCTGATGAATTATTATTCTAGTCAGAAAATGATAAGGCTCTCTTATATGTAAATATTTATTTCTATTAATCCAAATCAAATCATATTTTCAATTCATGATATCCAGAAGTGTGTGTGGGGGGTGGGGGGGGGGGGGGGCTCTGGTGCACACCTATACAGAATGTACTGTATTCACATAAGACAATAAACACAGTATACATGTAGGACTCAATATGTATCAAGAGTAAAAACTGTTCCAAAATCAAATATGCACATTAGATGGGCTGTAGTGACCTCAAACAGGACGACAACAATATGTGGGAATCAATACACGACACACACATAATGCAGTAGTGGTACACAAGGTGTATGTGAGCAGTGTAGTATTCAGTAGTGCAAATGGATTACTCATTGTGTGTGTTTTGTGCAGCATGCAGCTGATTTTCTTTTTTTTTTTTTTAAACCATACCCCACATGTAAACATACATATATTTTTGGACACAGAATGCAATATGCTCTGAACATTCATTGGAAGATGTTCCAATATATATCCATGCCAAGACCTCCAGCAATGTCATGAAGTGACATCATGACATGCCATTTGACATTACTGTTGTCAAATGACCATCCTACCCCTGACCTAATACACATTTAGGGCTTCATGTGCATTTTGTCTTTGTAAGAGCTTCGTAAAAGTCTTTAAGGTCAAAGCAACAGGTAAGCACAGCTGCACTGATTATATTTCATCATTTTTTTGCAAATCTGTGGCTTGCTTGAGTTGGGTTCCCTTGTACAATTACTAGCCTTGATCTCTCACGACCATGCAGTTTGCAAGCAAGCTGTGAACTGTTCTTTTGCTCAGTGTGGCACTCATTTCCCACTTCCTTGTGGCGTGTGCCATTCCTCTGTTCTTCACTCAGTCCCCAAGGTCAGTCTGCCCTGGCCCACCACTGGCCTCAGTGTCCACTCTTTCCACCTCTACCTCTGTTTCTGCCATCATTGTACAGAATATTTCATTTACAGACCACAGAGTCCCCTGAGACCTGCTGCTTGTTCTTGTGGACAGAATGCTTTAGCAGCTTCAAATAGATCTATTGTCCTAAATTAAAAAAAATATTTACCATCCTTGGCCAGGTTACCTGTGGGTCAGACTACCCAGAGTGAAAAATAGGTTGAGGATTACTCTTGAATGCAAGAACCTCTGATAAATGTCTGTGTAAGCTCTCAGGTGTTAACTGTTGCAAATGATGCACATCTGGATCAAATGCACTGTCCAGTTTCTAGAGTTCTAGCATTCCCACGCTTTCAGAAAGTCCCCATAATGAATGTGTATGTGTTGCCCATTGCACCATTTTTCACCACAGTTGATTAGGTGTCTCTGGGATCTCATTACTGTGTCAAACCCTTCCAAAAGGTAGCAACGAGCTATCGTCTAACACACTTCCCCAAGAGCCAGGGGTGGGACCTCACCCTTGAACTGGAGTACCTCAAGATCTCCCCTCATGAGCCAGCTAGGATGATCAACTGAAATGTGTCTCTCTAAGGACTGCCTTTTTGCTAGCAGTCCCTTCAGCAAAAAGTGTAGGATGACGACATTCATTGGCGATAAGCTTACTTTTCACATGTTGGTGACCAGATTGGCATCTGATGTGCTTGATTCTGGGGTTCACTTACATATCAGCTGGTTGATTTTGCAGTGTTTAATGAAAGGGAACCAGGACAGGGCTCAGGAATTTCCAGATCCTGAAAATGGATTGTGGTATCTTTGTGGCTTTTTCACATGATCATCAAAAGAGCTATTTATCTGCCATGGATAAAAGATACAAGGAGTTCCCATGTCTAGAAACAGAAACCGGCTGACTGGATGGTGGATGTCATCCCTGATAGCCTACAGGGTCGAATGACAGCAGTGTTCATCATAATGGGCAGATCTTCTAAGGCAAGAATAATAACAGGCACTGGAAAGGGAGGAGGATATGAGTCTCTCGCTCTCTGTAGTCACGTTAAAAGCATGACATGGCAAAAACGATTCAGAAACATTGCCAACGGATTCATCAAGACATAATATCCAGAGAAAAACTTTGCATATATTAGTTACATGACTTTATTCACCCCAATGTGCTATTTCACTTACAGCTGCAAACAAATTCTGAGAGCACTGCAGTTTAGAACATTTTGGCCTAGAGCATGATTTCATATATCTGCTTATGATGCCGTGATCCATCCTCAGGTTCTTGGGGGTGATGAGCCACGTAAGCAAATGCAAAACAGTGATAGGTGCATAATTTTGAAAGTGCTGTCAGTTGCCCTGACGTTTAAAGTGGAATAATATCCTGTAAGTGCTTAGACATCATTTCTCTGTCAAAAGTTGGGTCGATTCTTCTTTCCCCCTTATAAAAGTTAAGTGGAAATGTGGTTAGTGAAGGCTCTGAGGCAGGGACAAAATGCAAACTAGACTTGTGATTGACAGGAAAGAGAAGCAACTTGCAGACTGTACTGCTTTATATGTCTTGGTGCTCAGGGGCTTCTCTTCTGCACGGCTCCTCTGGCTACAGCTGATGGGAAATTTCACTGTTTGGGCTCTAGCGCCTCTGCATTGTTTTGCCTTGAAGACTTGTACAGCTCTAAACGTATCAGCACTAACGGAAAGTGGAATGTCTTCTCACCTTAACTTGATTAAAGAACAGGAATCTGCAGAAGTTGATAATGGGTGTATTATTAATAGTTATGCACTGGTCTTTTACTGAAGTCAGTAGTCAGTACTGATTATGGTATTACCGTGGAGAAGGTGATGAGAAGGTTGCTTTGTGTACTTGCATTCCACATAACTGACAAATTAAATATGTTTTTAAAATAATTATTTCTGAGTGTCTTATTGCTCTGGTATATACACTACACTCACACTAGCAAGTGATAGGAGAGCAGTTATTTTCTCTGCATGTGCATGACATAGAGCCACAGTTGCGGCAACACCGGTATATGACAGAATGGCTGTGAAACGTGACATTTCAATTGCCATTTTCTCAATTCTAATGCAAATTAGGTATGGCATGGAGAAGTGTCAAATGCAAGTGACAGGCTTGAATGATTCCTCTTAGTTCCTGCAGTTATTTCCCATTTAAGTGGTTGCTGAACACCCACAAGGGAATACAAGGGACTTATCAGTTGCTAGTGTGAACATAGACACTTATACATTTATTTATTCATAGATAGATACATATACAGATTTTATTCTTCCCCCAATTTGATCACCAAATCTGGCCTTTACCCACCTTCCAGCTTTCCTCTATCACACACTACCAGCCAGGCAGGGTGAAGGGTACCCTGTGCTCCCTCCAAGGCCAGCCAAAGCTATCTTTTGGAACTGCTGCTCATGGTGAATCACAGGGCAGAGAAACACAGTCGGAGGAAATGTTATTCACGCTCTTGAGCTCATGTTTGCTGTGATTGACGGGGAGAAAGAGTACTCCATTCCTCTCAACTAGAGAATATGGAGAGTTTTGCTGCCTTGGCTCTCAGTCACGGATGTCTGTGACATCATCAGGATTCAGCCTTGCTATTCAGGCTTGTCCGGCTATTTTTTAGATTCTATATAAATACTATATATCTGTTTTCTAGAGAAGTTCTCCTACTGAAGTCTACTTTGAGTCTCCAAACCTGATCTAATACTGTAATGGCATGATACTAATGGAAAACCTAAGGGCAATTTAAGGATGGAATGTTAAAATACAGGCATTTTCCTACCTGTGAGTCAGACTAAAGCGTGTGCCTGTTTCCGGACATTTGTGATGGTGTTTTAACAGTCTCCTATTTTAATGTAGAGCTTAATATCTCTCCTAAGAATCAACATACACACAGGAAGGCTGTTCAAACAGATTTAACTGACAAGAATGCCTAAGGGTTCATGTACAACGATGTTCACTTGTCTGTTCCTCTATGTGATTGTGCACAAGAGTGCAATTCTGTGAACTTCTTTAGATATGAAAGCTGACCCACTGGAGTAGCGTGACTCCTTGCTGAAATTGTGTTATGTTTACTACAGATCTGCTCTGTTCTCTCCCTCCCTCTCTCTCTCTCTCTCACTCACTCTCTCTCTCTCTCTCTGAGCACATCTAATAACATCAGCTGAAGGGCAAACAAACAGGCCTAGAGTGCAGTAGCCTGCAGAGAGAAATCTGATTTGTCTAAATCCGAAACTCAACATGCCAGCCTGCAAAAGATCAGAAACCGGCTGTGAAATATTAATGCGCTGAGGAGCTGTGAGATTTTACATATGCATCAGACGTAACGTAATCCGGAGGCAAATTAAATTAGTGTTGAATTAGTTTACTTGAATAAATTCTTTGATTTCCATACTAGAGAGAGATTTCATTAGCTAACATACACATCCTGTCAACTAATGAAGAGTTGTTAGCTGATTTGGAAAGCTATAGAAACAAGCTCTTGTAGGATTGAATTAAATCTAATTTTGTGTGTGTGTGTGTGTGTGTGTGTGTGTGTGTGTGTGTGTGTGTGTTTTTGTGTGTGTGTGTTGTAGGATCTTAACAGCACTTTGAAGAGCCTCCTGTCTGAGTGGTTCTCTGTTGGGCTTCTCCGGTTAGAGAGGATCACATGGCAGTCCCCTTGTGAGCTCCTTCAGAAGATCAGCCAGTAAGATTCACTCACCTTTGCAGAAAGCTTAGCATGGAGATCCAAGGCCTTGACATAGTGCTTTATTATTGTTATTATTATTATAATTATTATTATTAAATCGGAATCACACATGAAGTCTACTAGCCTTTGCTGATGATGGTGTGCATATTTACAGGTATGAAGCGGTGCACCCAGTGCGTAACTGGACAGACATAAAGCGCAGAGTCGGGCCTTACAGACGCTGCTACTCCTTCACACATGCCTCCATGCCTGGAGAACCTCTAGTAGTCTTACACGTAGCCCTCACGCAGGACATATCGGATAACATCCAGGTTTGTGAACACTAATTCACCATCAGCTAGCACACTGTTTTATTCACACATTGTTTATTCCTACTCGCTATCACTTTACTGACAGTCATCTATTTTGTTCGTTGGGTAGAGTATTGTGAGAGAGTTCACCACATTGGATGCAGTAGAGGAAGTGGATAAAATCAATACTGCCATCTTCTACTCCATCTCCTCCACCCAGGCTGGTCTGCAGGGGGTGGAGCTCGGCAATTACCTCATCAAGAGGGTGGTGCGAGAGCTGCAGGTTAGTGTGACAATGTAGATCAGAGAAAGTCTGGTCAGAGATGTAGCACATGATATATATGTGGTGCTTTTGGAAACTATAGGCTCTCCTGAAATAGGTTTCTTTTAAAAAGTTTTAAAATATTGTTCCTTCTAAAAGAGAAAGGGGAGATTAATTTAATTTCACTGAAAAACAGCAGCATATTGATTGGTTTGAAGTCAACAGCTACGTATTGTGTTATTTGTGCTTTTATTTGATATATGATAAATTAAATCCAAGTTCAATAAATGAGACTATTCACTGACCAGGCATAACATTATGACCACCTGCCTAATATTGTGTTGGTCCCCCTTTTGCTGCCAAAACAGCCCTGATTCGTCATGCACTGTGTATTCTGACACTTTTTTTTTTTTTTTAAGATCAACGTTAACTTTTTTGTAGCAATATGAGCAACAGTAGCTCATCTGTTGGATCAGACCACACAGTCAGCCTTCGCTCAGTTGCCGGTTCACCACTGTTCCTTCCTTGGACCACTTTTGATAGATACTGACCACTGCAGACCGGGCACTAAAGTTGAGGAGTCTAAGTATATTATTGGCAGAAACACCAAGTTTTGTTCCAAACATTTTGCCAGAATTCAGCCCCAGCACCATCCAGTAGGTTTTCCTAGGCTTCTACAAGCATCATATAGACTCAGTTGCCAATTTATTGCCAATTTAAGTACAGTTACTTTATAGAGACACTCATTGCACCTGATGCACAACAATAACACTGCTTTTGTCCCATGTCACCGTCACTACTGTCACTGTGTCACTGTTGCCACTCAAGTGCTATCTGGTCAGCATTCAGTGTATCATGACCACATGGTGGTTCCATGGTGACCAGTGGGGTAAAGGTAATCTGATGAATGACGAATCACAGCAGCTGGGCAGTAATTATATACCTACAAAGCATACCAGATAAAATATCCAGTAAGAGCACGTACATCAGACATATCTAATGCTAAGTTTATCTAGCCTATGGGGTTTTTTTTTCTGTAATGAATACGTACCCATAGTATTTCAGCCTCTGATTGAAAGACAACCTGTTTAGTCATGCTGAGATCATGCTGAGATCGCCTCTCTAAACCATCTAGATTGCAGCTATTGCATATGATCATTAAAAAATAGTTGGCAAAGTGAGTTACTATGATCATGTTTGTCAAAAGTGTCCCAGCTGCCCAAAAAGTGCTGTAACTGACTTCACTGAATATTCTTACTGTGTGTTTCAGAGGCTGCTTGAATGAAATCAGGTTGGGGAAAAATAATGTTGATGTTCAGTGAATTGAATCCTTTCCTCTATAACCTGACTCCTCCACAGATGCAGGAAATAGCTGTCATCTCATGATATCCCCCATGACTAAAGTTTAGATGAAGAAATTAAATAGGTGGAAGTATTGTAGCATGCTGTGTGCATTTTATTACTTTTTTTGCACTTTTTTATTTTAACAATCAAAAGCTGGGATCAATTTTTATTTTCTTTTTTTTTAACCCCAACATTAACCACTTTTCATAAAATTTAGCAGAGTTCTTCTCATATTTTCTAGCTGTTGATGAAATGCCAGCTTGGTGGAGAAACTCTGGTTTTTGTGGCACCTTGCAACCAAATAAATGATGAGGATCACAAAAGTGTCTCTACCTAACCTTCAATCATTTCAAACAAGAAAGCTCTCCTTCTAGCTTTTGCTCTAAAATTCGAGAGGATTTTTTATAGGCTGAAGGCACTGTTATATAGAAACTGCTTTGAGTATCACACCAGTTATCTTTGAACCATAATCATTGACTAACTTGTTAGTAAATGACCCAGAATTCACCAGGAAGATGTGAGTCCAGTAGTGTGTGGCTGTTCTGGCACATGTTCCTATAACAAAATTCAGTTCAATTTTATATGCCTAGCACTTTTTACTATGTATTGATACAAAGCAGCTTTACTGAATCTTTAAACAAAACTGACGCCAAAGGATTCCCAACTTCTCCTGCATGATTCTAGGGAATGTGAATCTTTACTTTTCTACAACTGTATGCTATAAAGATAATCTGAAATATTGCTGAAAGGATGTTTAGTATGAGTATGTTGTGAATAAGGGTTCTATAAGACAATGGTTTATGATTACAACAGCAAATCTTTGGTATAAATCTACAGTCTCTAAGTAAGATTATCAACTAAAGCAGCACTGTCTTGGGCATGAACGTTTTTGGGAAGTACCAACCTTCTACATGTTGTTGAAAGTGAGTCACAAGCAGAAGAAGTAGATCTGGAGGGTGAGAGCAGCCACGGTAGATGAAGTGAGAGTCCCTGAGCACCACCCAGAGTTTAGCGCAATCACATCTTCAATCACCTTCACATTTCATCTGACACTCAGCCAGACAGAAGCACAAACAAACATAAAACTAATGAGATCTCACATAGCGTTTTTACTAATATAGAAAAGTACAGAAGTTCTACCGTGTTGGAGACGTATGCTCACTTTACTGAATTGAGCCAGGAGAGTGCAAAATAAGAGGCACTCTGGTTTATAGATTCAAATATTTTTTTCTTTTGCTTCAAATATGCTGAAGAAATAAAGAGCAGTGTAGATGCTTGTGTAATGGAGGTTAAGAGCTCTTAGGAGAGAGCTGTAGGATTTGCCACTCACTATCCTACAGCTGAATGAGGGGGCAGGGGAAATAGGATGGGGGCAATGGGCTGATGGGTATAATTTCATGCAGATGATCCACATCGGTGTGATTAGTCGTCGTGCTGCAGTGAGGGGGACAGTTGTCTGTATGTCGATTTCGCTGCATGGTGAATGTCATGTTTTCAGAGCAGTGCTCTTGTAAATTGTTCGCTGCATGGCAAGTTGTGAAAAAAAGATATTGAAGCGCTATATCGCTAATTAGACTTCTCATTTCTCCTTATATTGACTTGGATAATCTTATTGTTTCGATCCATACAACAGTGCCATGAAATTCTCGAATCAAGAGGTGTGCATTAATTTTCTATAACAGCACAGCTCTAACTAGTTTCAACTGTAACTTAAATGACAGATTTATATTAATGCACTAGTTTATATTAATACATTATCTTCCTATACTACGTAAGGAATTATCTGGCAGAAGCTCCACCATAATCTAAGGCTAATAATCAAGAGTTTCAGACAAAAATATGGTTAATTGTTGATGTGGGGAAGCTTTCTGTTAGGAGAGGTTTTTGTAATATTTATGGCAGAAGTTCTTTAGTGCTTGCAGTTTATAACAGTCAGTAAGTTTCCTGACACTGGAGAGTCTTCAGGAAGGATATTGCTTTCCGGTTGCTCAATCCCAGGTATAACTTTAAGAGAGAAAATACAGGAGACGCTGGTGAGCGAAGACTTTTTATAGCTTCTATACCTTAACAGTATAACAGGACAGATAACAGGAACTAACAATTAAATGTAGTTATAAACAGTTAAATTGTGTAGTTTATTAAAATAATTCGTTGTCTACCCGGTAGACATTGTCTAGCGGTAGACTCTACCGTTTATCCGATCTATTCTCGGGTCACGGGGAGCCTGTGCCTATCTCAGGTGTTGTTGGGCATCAAGGCAGGATACACCCTGGACGGAGTGCCAACCCATCGCAGGGCACACACACACATACTACGGACAATTTAGAGATGCCAATCAACCTACAATGCATGTCTTTGGACCGGGGGAGGAAACCGGAGTACCCGGAGGGAACCCCCGAGGCACGGGGAGAACATGCAAACTCCACACACACAGCGGAGGCGGGAATCGAACCCCCAACCCTGGAGGTGTGAGGTAAACGTGCTAACCACTAAGCCACCATGCCCCCTATTAAAAATAATTCAATCATATAATCACTGAATCAGTTAATTGAATCATGAAAATAATTCACTCCGCTATTTTTCAGGCCACACCCCCAGCTTGGATCATTTTTATATAACAGCACTGTTTTATCTTTAGTCCTTAAATATATAGATAATAACTCAAAATATTGATACTGAAATATGGAGATATTAAGCTGGAGTAATGAGATATTTAGCCAACATAACTGTATAGACCTTCAACCTTTTCCGCGATGTGTGAAAAAGCTTGTGATGCGTGCATTGCTATGTTCACACATACAGCAGCTCACAGTGACAAAGCACACAGAGATCATTAATTTTTTAACAAGATCTGTCGACTGGATGTGGGCATGCCCAGTGATGAACAAATCCGAGAAAAGTTTGACTTTATGCAAATATATAGCAAGAATCGGAGTGAAGATAGTCGCGCACACGTGATCCGTGGCAAAGAGTACACAGTGCTTCTCCTTAACTTCATATATGATGCATATATACACTGGCAAATGTTATATACAAACACCAAATCTTCCTTTCAGAATATTCCATTTTAGCCACAAGAAAACTTTAGAATGCTAGTTGCACCACCCACTGATGATCATTATTACCATGGCAACCAGTTGTAGGAACGCCTACTGGTAACTTTATAGTACAACAACTGATGACTGATGAAAAAAAAAAAGTACTGTATGTATAGATGTAGACAAGACAGTGCATACTGTATAAAAGAGAGAGAGAGAATTATTATGTACAAGGACAGTGTTACTGTTTGAATTGTGGAGTGTTGAAGGTGACTCACTCTGCCAGTAGGGAATAACTATAGTGACGGATGTAAGACGGAGTGCAAAAAAAAAAACCCCAAAATAAAAGGTTGTGCTGTGATTTAAGAGCAAGACAGATGGGTCAAGTTGTCTTGCAGTGTTGAACTCATGAGGCACCCTCTCTACCCTTACTTTCTTTCACTTTCTTTACATCTCTCTCTCTCTCTCTCTCTCTCTCTCTCTCTCTCTCTCTCTCTCTCTCTCTCTCTCTCTCTCTCTCACTTTCTCTTTCTCTCTCTCTTAGACCTGCTGACTGCTGAGGATTTGCAGTAAATTTAGCTGATGAATAGAAAATGACCCCCAGACACACTTATCCTCACTTGCTCTACAGGCTTGATGGAGAGCATGCTGATAAATGATGGAGAGGCAGAAGGAGGGGGAAAAAACAGATTTAGTCTTTCCCTTCAGGGACCAAGCTGACAGTCTGGCTTGTTTTGTTGTCTGCTTCAGATTCAAATATAGACCAGAGAGAGAGAGAGGGAGAGGGGGAGTGAGGGAGTGAGAGAGAGTTGGAGAGAGTGAGAGAGGGCGTGAGAGAGAGAGTGGGAGAGGGAGAGTGGGAGAGGGGGAGAGAGAGAGAGAGAGAGAGAGGGAGAGGGGGAGAGAGAGAGAGAGAGGGAGTGAGAGAGAGAGGGAGTGAGAGAGAGAGTGGGAGAGAGAGTTGGAGAGAGAGAGAGAGAGGGGGGGGGGGGGGAGTGTGTGAACAAGGGTGGGTATGGCTCATATTAGTCCAAGTGAAGTGAGGAAAAAGAAAAGCAGAGGTGTTGATATGGCTAAGCCAGGTTGTCAGAGTATAGATTCAGAGCTGTATGACAGTCTTGGCAGCACAGAGGAAGCTCTTCTGTGGAGGATCATCCAGTTTGTTTTGATTGTATAAAAGGCTCACATTTCTAATAGCCACACAAAAATACACACATCACTACCTTTTAGCATTATATGTCTATTGTTGGTCCTCTTGTATGTAAACAGCTGGACACTACATGTCATCTTTTCCATGTACATAGTGTTAATCATTTTCTGCTCTTCATTGTAAAGATCTTATTGAAGCAAAACAGCTGAGCATCTGTGACAGTGGAATTTGTTTTATCTCTAACGCAAACACAATAGTTACACCTTCTCGAGTTCTTCGTTGCAGCCTCACAAATCCTGTTCTCCAAATCACAAATTAAGAAGCTCATAGTCTCACATTTTTGTGACAATATAGTGCACAGCACATTCACACTCCCGTATCAAGCAACATGAAGTCACGGACAAATTTTGCACACCCGCAAATCGGTATGTGAATTCATGTGATGAGAGCTGTAGAATATTTTCTCACACATGCAATTTTTTTTTCCTCTGATATTTTTCTAGCACAAACACAAGTCAATAACTCCAGCAGCTTGAATCTACCGCTGTGGGCCTCACCTCAATGCTGTTTTTCACACACAAATGACAGGTTCTGCACACTCTTACTTTTGCACCACATATCTCTGTGAAATATGGAGCAAAATGGATTTGTGCACCTGTAGAGCCAGGGGCGGGCATGGTTTTAGGAAGCAGAGAACTTTTGGCCAATCAGAGCAGCTCGTGTGGGTATGTGATGTGTCCCTTGAGAAGAAGGAGAAAATAAAAACTCCAAGCAGCCTATGACATTAAAGTCAGGCAGTATAAAACTAGCTTTTTACACACTGTTGTTACTTTTGTGACTCAGAAAGGTCTATTAAGCCTAAGGACACATGATTAACACTGGTGACTCAGTGGCTAAAGACGCAGATCAGATACCTATCAGAAGTGTGAAGGTTTGAAGACCAAGGCCTTTATCCCTCTCAGCTTCAGAAGTGCTGTATCCTGGCTGACCCTGTGCTCTGGGAGCAAACTGGGATATGCTAAGAAAATAATTTCACTATCCAACAATATATATGTTCAATTCAGTTCAATGTATTTGTACACTGATCAGGCATAACATTATGAGCAGTGACAGGTGAAGTGAATAACACTGATTATCTCCTCATCATGGCACCTGTTAGTGGGTGGGATATATTAGGCAGCAAGTGAACATTTTGTCCTCAAAGTTGGTGTGTTAGAAGCAGGAAAAATGGGCAAGCGTGAGGATTTGAGTGAGCTTGACAAGGGCCAAATTGTGATGGCTAGACGACTGGATCAGAGCACCTCCAAAACTGCAGCTCCTTTGGGGTGTTCCTGGTCTGCAGTGGTCAGTATCTATCAAAGGTATCCTTTAAGTCCTGTAAGTATCCTTTAAGACTTTTAGGATCTGCTGCTAACATCTTGGTGGCAGATACCACAGCACACCTTCAGGGATCTAGTGGAGTCCATGCCTCGACTGGTCAGGGCTGTTTTGGCAACAAAAGGGGGACCAACACAATATTAGGCAGGTGGTCATAATGTTATGCTTGATCAGTGTATAGCACTTTTAATAATGGACATAGTCTCAAAGCAGCTTTACAGAAGTATAGAAACATTATAAAGTTTAAAGTTAAGCTACTATTTATCCCTAATATTTATCCCTAATGAGAAAGCCTGAGGTGACAGTGGCCCTGAGATGATATGAGGAAGAAACCTTGAGAGAAACCAGGTTCAGAAGGGAACCTCATCCTCATTTGGGTGACCCTGGACAGTAAATAATGTAAATATGTGACAAATAATGGCCGCATTATCTTCTGTTTTGTGGCAACCATCTCAGCTCCCTTTCAAGGTATATATCATGTATGTCACTGTATATAGTAAGGGTCTTAAGCAAAACTTGAAATTCAGGAAACAATGTACTTTATGCTACATTGTTCATCATAATAAATAAGCAGGGACAAAATAACAGCTACTGAAGGTGCATTAAGTGAACAGACTAGAATGATTTGTTAAACACCATCATTTGTATGCCCATCATCACAGTTTCCTGGCGTGACATTTGGTACAGCACATTTCCTCCACATCAGGACTTAAATCATTTTTTTGAGTTGCGGTGCTGCTCGTTGTCATGAAGCACACAATCAAATGTGAAGTTAAAGTTTTGTTCCTTTCTTTGAATTGCCAAAATTAGTGTTGAAGGTACTAATTTGACTTCAAAAGCAAAATTTGTAGGTAGAAAGTCAATTTTGGCAAGTGCTGATGCCTGGCATAGAGGTGTTTACTTTGCAACAGTTTGTAATGGAGATGTATATAAAGTTGTATGAAGATCTAATATAGATAATGTTTGGACATTACAATCAGATGTGGCGTATCACAATGTAACCTACTCTGAAAATATCAAATCAGAAAAAATAACAAGCTGAAACTGACATTACCAAAGGCAATAAAGACTTTATTAGCAATATGTTTCACAATATCCTGCATTTCACTTGATCACAAAGAATCAACTGATTGAAAGCAATCTAGTGATTGATTGATTTCATATTTCCTCCTTTTTTGCTCTTTCTACAGAGTGAATTTCCTCACATGGCTCAGTTCTCCAGTCTCTCTCCTATCCCTGGCTTTACATCGTGGCTGCAGGGTTTCTTGGCTCAGTACAGGAAGGAGGGTCGTGTTACCGAGCTGCTCTCTGAGCATGAGTGGACGGAAGTAGAGGAGGCAACAGGAGCAGTTTCCGGTGCTGCTGCCCTCGATGCCTTGCGTGCCCTCCTCGCCTCTGGAGACTGGCATCGCTCTGAACGCATGACGCGTGCTCTGGAGCCGGTCCTGATGCGCCTGTGTGCCTGGTATCTGTACGGAGAGAAGCGGCGCGGTTATGCCCTCAACCCCGTCGCCAACTTCCACCTCCAGAACGGCGCCACCCTCTGGAGGCTCAACTGGCATGCCGATACAAGCCCCAGAGGCATCGCCAACTCGTGCGGCATCATGGTCAACTACCGATATTTCCTGCAGGATACCGGCATCAACAGCAGAGCCTACTTGCACAACAAAGTCATCACAACCTCGGACCAAGTGCTCAACCTCGTCGAACAGTTTCAGAAAAAAAGCAAACTCTGAACAAATTAATCAGAACAATAACTGTTGCACAAGTTTGTGTTTAAAATGTAATTAAAGGAGCAGGTTATTATTTCAAAGTCCTGTGTTGTTTGGGAGGCAAATCGCAACTGCAATGAAATCGATCCCATATGCGATGCTGTTTTAGAAAATGTGTCAGAGCTAAGAATCGTTCGAATTGCTCTGGCTGAGGCTGAGGGGGAAAAAATGTGGAATGAAGAAATACTGCATGGAAGTATTGTGAATGACGTTGCTTCATGCAAGTAGGGCATTCAGACAGTGACTACTGGTATCAGGACCATTAACCTGCCTAAAATGCCCCAACAAGTGTTAGCCTAACAAAGAAAGTCACGTATATAAGGGTACCTTGCCGTAATATTGCAAACCACATTGTAATATTTTAACTCTGCTTCTAGTCTAGCATGCCATTGCTTCTTAAGAACAAAGACACTAGTCAGACACATGAAGTAACTGTCATGTCTTCAGCAATTATGCTATATTATCATTAATACCCATGAGAATGTAGCAGTTGTTTATTGTTCTGACATCACAGGGGGGTATGGTACAATGGTGTTGAATATGAAAAAAAATCAACATAAATAAAAAAAAAAATAATTGAAATTTCTTGCTAGTTCTTAAAAACAAAAGCTCTGATTTCCTCTCCCAGCATTTTCCAGTGATAGTTCCTGTCCTGTTAATGAGAAATCCTATGGGGAAGTAAAGCAGACAGCAAGCATGGGCCTCATATTTTCAGAATGCAATGCAGTTATACAATATAGTTGCACAGAGACAGCTATGGCAGAGAATCTGCTCAGCTGGTTAGTGATATAGAAGATGAAACGCACAATGGTGCTGAATTTGGTGCATTCGAGTCTTATCTGTACCAAGGAGGAGGTTTGAGAGTGGAGCAGACTAAAGTGCTGCCGCATCGCTGTCTTCAAGTACTGACGAGTTCCCACTGGGATTTCTAATACCTGGTGGTTGAAGGTTTAAGGATCACCCTTTAGAGGGTTTGACTATTCTTAATTTATTAAGTAGATAGAAAACTGAAATGATTGAACACAACTCCATTTAAACTTAACCCTAGGTTTCTCCTTACAAGTTCAAGTTTCAGTTTGTTCTAGTTTAACTTCAAATTGAGTTTTTCTCCATTCAAGTTTAAGTCGAGGCTACTCCATTACAACTTAAACTAAGGCCTCCAAAGATTAAAGAGGTTTTTTAATAATGATTTTCCATAGGCTCAGAATAAGTCAAAATTAACAGTTTTATTTTGCCAGGCAGGTTACACTTAAATCAATCTATTCAATTAGAAAAATACAAAACACACTAACAAATAAAATGATCAGCATAGTATGAAAAACACAAGTTACAGAATCAAAGTCATACCTGGCAATAGAGACACACAATAATAGTGTGGGATGTTCTGAATGCAGATGCTTCCCTGAGTCTTTTGCCAATGCACCCTATATACCCAAGAGAGACAAAGGGTCATAAAATCTATGGGTCAACTAAAGACCTGGTTTTGAATGGGTCGTAAAGACACATCTGGATCAGAGATTGATTGTGATCTGTGTTTTTAGTTTTGGGACCCAGAGATAACACTAAATAAGTGTTATAAAAGGCATAGTAGGATTGTTATCTTGTGACCTGAGAGGGGGTTGAATGAGGTCATAAGGACATATCTCTAACAGGAGTACAGACTATGTGTAAATTTTAGTACACTCTGATTTGGAAATTAGACCTTTTTCACCAATCACACCTTGACCTTTAGAATGACATTAGACATCAATCACATATAGTAAGTATATCATATTTTTTTTCAATATTCTTGAGATTAGAACCTGAAGAGAATGGGGTAAGAGAATGTAAATTAGGGTAAAGCCTTCTTGATAAGATCCAGAAGATAGTTCCACCATTGTCTCCTTGAAGAGGGGAGGAACACACAGGAATGTGAATTGTTTTATGATGCACTCTCCAGAACACCCCAAAGCCCCCAAAGTTTCTGTTTTTTGATTGAAGATACTTCTTGAACTTCATCACACTCAATATTAATACTTTTGCCAGCCACATTACAAAGGTCTAATACCTGCATGTTTGGAGGGGTTGGTTCAGGGTGGATTTTTCATTTAAGTGAGTTAACACAGTCGGCTCTGAAAGCTTCACACTAAGAGATTGAGTATTCGCTTATCTTTCTCATGATTTTAAGCATTTGGTTAAAATGCCAATGATGGTTTTCTTAATTTGGCAGAAGCTTGCAGAGAGTGAACTGTAGTGAAATCATGATTAGACACATTCTTTTTAAAAAGCTGTATTGTATATAGCATGCAGGTTTTATATCAGGCATTATTTAGAGTTTTATATGGTTTGAGCTTCAGTTGTAAACACTAACTAATGTTTCAACATGATTTACTTACAGGTAAAAATATAAACCGCTTATCAGACCATTTGAGATTATCTTGAGTGCTTCCTTTCCGCACTTACACAAGTATTATTTCACTGCAGGCTTGTTGTGTGCTTTTAAAAGACTAGGAGTAATGAGGTGAGAAGAATCTGTCGGAGCCTGTCATGTCCCTGCTTCACATCATGCGTTTGAGAGAATGAGGCAGAGCTAGTGGGCGGAGCCTGCTAGAAGAAATGAGGCTTTGATTTCTTTATTAGAGTGATGTCCATTAGTGTGAAATGCTCGCACCTGTGTTGTGCCAGCCTCTAATTTTTTCTCCTAATATACCAAGAGAAGTATGGTGGATAAGTGAACAATTCATAAGAATGTGTTTTTGCTTCAAACAAGATTTATGTATATATCGATTCATTTGTAATAAATGATGGTCTGCAATCACCTCATTTATTCACTCATTTTTCTCACCCAGCTAACACTAAGTGCTCTCAGTGCTTGATAAAAATTAGATTTAGGAGATGGATTGTAACGTATCTTAAGTAAACCGTACGAGTAAGCAAACACATTTATATCAGCATTAGGCGTCATCCATGACAGCTTTTTCTATCTGCATTTGGAAAGATTTAACACTCTCCAGCCATCTTTATTCCTCCTTCTCTTACAGAGCCTGATGAGACGTAAACGCTCATGTGTTTTTTTCCACTCGATTGTCCTGTAAAAACATGTCAGTTGACTGTGAAATTGAATTTTTGTTCCTATTCTTTAAGCTGCATTGCCCTTGAAACGAATGAAGTTTGAAATAAAGTTGAAATCAATTGACACATTTATTCTATTCACTTTAACGGCGCACAAGGAGAAAGAACAAAGCCGTTGTTTAAAGCATGCCTTTAGGGGGCCTCTCTTACTTGGAGCGGGAAAGTGGAGAGTGAATGTGATATAGAGTTGCAGGCCTAGTGCTGTGTTAGTACACTTCAACACATCAAGGGCTTCACTGAAAGGTAAATGGAGGCAGAGTTACTATGGTAACTGCCAGGATACTCCATCTCATATCCTCCATTCCTCTTCTGACATCAATTCATCCTAAGCTGAGGCCAATTTTTTTTTACGTACGCTGATGCTGCCTCATCCAGCCTGAGTGGTTTCCTTATAATTTCTTTGACATTCTGCAGCTTAATCAAGTGATATTGACGCTCGCACCTTCACCAGATGAAAATTTTCTGTTATTGCATAGCTCTTTTAGTGAAGTGTCAGACAATGCCAGGGAATATTCTCTGTGTTATTGCTGCATGAACAGATCTGTATTTGGGTAAATCCATGGCAGCATGGTGCACATCAGAGACCCGAGCTGTATTGTAGCCTAACAGATCAGTTGAGGATCCAGACAGCAGCACTTGAGAGAGAATCGGCTTATTTGAAGTAGAGCAGTGGAGAAAAGAAGATGTTTTCCTTTGCTCTTCCCTCAAGGATTACTGAGGCTGTCATTCAGCTGCAAACTGTCTCTTTTTCACACACAACATCCTGCTGAGATTTAATAATGAAAGCTGCTTACAGTTGAATTTGTGATGAATTTGTGATTTTTCTTTTTTTACAGCACAAACAGACTACTAAACTTCAATACTGATTCAAGCCTTTGTGCTCTGAAGCACTTTATTGATGAGCTACTGTGTCTTCAGCAGGATCTCGAAAGTTTTTTCACCAGATGCCAAAGGAGTAGCGGTGATTTTGCTAAGCTTTTGCCCATTCGTGTGTGTACGTGTATGTGTCAGCAGCTGTATGTCTGAAGGACAATTTCTATCTAACCCTTCCTTTTATCCATAAAATCATATGAACACTGAACACAGCAAACCAACATGCTCATCAAGAAACGCACAATGCTGTGTAATTCATTTATATACAGTTCAGCACAAGTAACTCTAACTGACAGACAAATAAAGCTCCACTGCAACTACACTTTATGGCCAAAAGTTTCTGACCATTGCACCAATATGTGCATTTAGAATATTGCTTACCACATTTAGTCCCTTCTTTGCTGTTTGTTTGGAAAAGGCCTACATGATGGTCAGTTGTCCCATATCATTATGCATTTAACTCGCTAGCTAATACATCAGTGAGACTAGTTTGAAATGTCTACTACTGCAGAATGAGACCGTTCTTTTAATTTTACAGAATTTAATATCCAGTCATTTTTCATTTTTTTAATGGTAAAACATTTCCAGTGTTATTATTTGATGGTGCTCACTGCTGCTGTGGATAGATCTGCGTGGACAGCCTGTGACCCAGATGACTGGAGTGGATAGAACCACTTGGAGACTATCATGCTGTTTCTGAACTGCCATTGCATCAGTCAGCTTTCGGCAGGAAGGAATTGGTGCTAAGTCAATAATGAACTCAGAAACTACATTGACCTATTAGTTCCTTAAGAGCTCTTGGTTGCTGTTGTAGAAAGGACACTATTTACATTTACATTATTTACTGTCCAGTGTCACCCAAATGAGGATGGGTTCCCTTCTGAGTCTGGTTCCTCTCAAGGTTTCTTCCTCATATCATCTCAGGGAGTTTATCCTTGCCACCATCACCTAAAGGCTTGCTCATTAGGGATAAAATAGTAACTTAACTTTAAACTTTATATATTATAAAAATAATATATAATATAATACATATTTTTTATGTTTCTATACTTCTGAAAAGCTGCTTTGAGACAATGTCCATTGTTAAAAGTGCTATACAAATAAATGAAATTGAATTGAATTGAATTATTACAATGTGGTAATTCAGGGCTCCAGATGTTCTGGCATCCCCAAGGATCCAAAAGGGACAGGGTTGTTAGGATTATCTCACAAATCTAAGACTTTTTAGTAAAGGAGTAAATTATTTAAAAATAAACTTTGTTTCACTCTAGCAGGAACATCTGTACCCCTGGTCAGTAATATAATCCAGTCAGCCAATCATGTAGCAGAAGTAGAATTCATAAAATCCTGAGAGAGACCAGAAAACAATGGCCACTCGAAGGCTATATGAATGCTATAAAGGCAATGGCCACTCAAATAATCTCTTTACAATAATCTCTAAACTCTTTACAACTGTGGTGAGCAGAAAAGCATCTCAGAATGCACAACACATCAAACCATGGAAGATGGCTGCAACAGCAGAAAACCACATCAGCACAGCAGAAGCCTCTCATCGACCACAAGTTCAGCCAACAAAAAATAGCATTAATATACAATCTTCATTCTGTATTACAATACAAAGCAAAGCACTGTGTTATTCCTTCATCTGACATAAAGTATATTTCTCAGAACATACTAAACTATTCTAAGTTTTAAATCTAGGTTACAGCAAAATCTAATAATGAAAGATTATTGATCAATCTCTGGTGAACCTTTTATTTTTGCCTCATAGGAAGTTAAAGCTATTATTACATTACTTCATTCCATGAAACACAAATTAAGAGCAAGAATATTGAATTGGCAAGACATCCAAGAAATTAAATGAACGTTCTGCTTTACGACATCACTATTTATTAGGACCTCATTTCAGCTGATGTCCAGTTCCAATAACTGCTGGAGCAGAATGTGGAGCCAAAAAGAGCAAATGTAGAATAAGGCCTTATAAGATGGGAGTAGACTTCAACAAGTTCATCAGCACAGTTTCTGTAGCCAGCAAACTGCACATTACATTTTAGTGCTCATTTGTTAATAAGTAATTACTGTCTGAATTGATTAGGAGGCGTTTTACACCCATTTTAATGGCTCTGCAATTGCAGGCAAGTTAACCATGTACTGAAGAATGTTCGAATGCCTCATCCCAATGTCTCCCAACAACACATAAATCAACTCTTTTTCCCTTTCACTCCCCATATTACAGAGTGCTTTCTACACAAATGGACAATATTATGGCTTTGCCAGCTACGTATTAATGTCACCTACAGTTTTCCAGATTGTACAGTTTAATCATGCTTTAGGAAGATGTATTCAGACCACGCAGAGTATGCAGCAACATTATGGAAAAGCATGCAGAAGATAGATCGGCCAGTTGCCTGAATGAACAATAAGTTTAATATCTTGGTGGGTTCACACATAAGTCACTGAGGCAGAAGATTTAACTGAAAAGGTTACCATGAAATGAAGGCTTAGGAAATAAAGGTGGGAAAAGAAAATTATTTTTATGCTGTTTAATAAGACTTGGCGGTTGCTCATGAGTAAGGCTGAAATGAAAAGAGAGAAAGGAAAAAAATAGAATAGCAAAAAAAAGGCTTTTCTTTCATTTAAAGGATAAAATGTTTGATTGAAATTATTTATGTGATGTATTCAGGGGTTGTGGTCAGTGATTTAGGTATAATTCCTTTTTAACCTGCATATTACATTCACCTGTAACTCATACGTTTGAACTATGCCTGGGATATATGAAATACTGATCTGCAAACATGGTAGCATGAAACTAAAGGGAATTCTGGTCCCCAGTTTAATTAATATTTATGACTCTATTTCCATGATCAAAACGCAAGCAAAAGATCCTGGATTTGCCACCGTTGGCAGAATCTTTTATTTTCCATGAACGTAAGTGCAGGCAGTAAAATGGCACAGGATGACATTAATTGTAAAAACAGGTGGGGTTTGAATAAAAAACAGTGAGCCTCAGTTTATTCAGAAATAGTTTGCAGGAACATTTGGTATTCATGAAAATCCAGTCTCCAGGGAGTTTTGGGAGGGTGTACTGGTGACGAGAAGCTGAGGTGTGTTAGAGAAGGATGAGCATGTAAGCAAGACTTCTGGCCAGCAGTTACTAAATTTCAGTAATTTTCCTTCACCCTTTTGAGCTGCTGTGATGCTGCTAAATAATATTTTTAAAATTGGTATAGACATGACTCCACATAAATTCCACTTCTGCCTCTGAGAAATTCATTTTCCTTTGGTGCGTTTGTCCTTGTGTCAATAAATACAAAGGAGCTGTGACCTGAACACACTAAGCTTTACACATGACTTACACATGAATATATGAAGTGTGAATATGAAAGAAATCTGTGTTTCCAACTGTCTCTAAATCTAACCCACATTTTTTTTATTTTCATTTGTCCTATGTTGTTTTGTTTTTTTTACAAAAAATAAAAAAATATATATATATACACAGTGCTGTGAACCCATTGAGCTGTTCAGACTTTTCTGTTGTTTTACCTTGATTTTCTTATTTTATCATCACCTGCTTTTTATAAATTAAATGGCAGATGTATGTTGATCAATTGCATATGTTTGTTTAGATGGAATTTTGCGAGTAGCCAAAAAACTACATGAAACATTGAATTATTGTAGGTGCAAAAGTAAGTGAAGCCTTTTATTTAGTAACTTGTGGCACCTCCTTTTGCAGCCATTACTTCAACCAAACGTCTTCTGTAACCACTGACCAGTCTCTCACATCTGTCTTTGGGTTTTTTTGCCCACTCCTCCTTGTAGAACTCAGCCAGTTGAGAGAGGTTGGAAGGAAATCTGGCATGTACCGCCCGCTTCAGGTCTAGCCACAACATTTCAATTGGATTGAGATCCAGACTTTGACTAGGCCAATCAAGAGTGTGAAACTCCTTTCTTTTAAGTCATTCCTCGATGGATTTGCTTAAATGCTTAGGGTCATTTTCTTGTTGCATCACCCATTTTTGGCCCAGCTTGCTGCCAGAGAGGTCTGCAACTCTCTAGAGGTGATGTGTGGGTTGGCCTTTACCTCATTTATTATTTTTCTGGTGCTTCTTGATGATAGTTTTGATGGGCGTCCACTTCTAGGCAGATGTGGTCATGTGGAATGCCCTCCATTTGTAGATGATTTGTCTTACAGTGGATGGATGGAGTTAGAATCTCTTGGAGATGGTCTTATAGCCTTCCCCAGACTGATGGGCTGTCACCACCTTCTTCCTGATGTCTTCGGATATCTCCTTTCCTCTTGGCATTGTTTGACTCCTTGGCACTACAATGGTTTGGTTGGTTTCTTCTCTCTTTTAATTAGTGTTACCCAACCACTTTCCTAAGGATGTCTAATTTGATTGGTCTGCTTAACTGATTAATTAATCACCCAAATGTGTTTCACCTGAATTTGTTACCCACTTGACTACCAATGCACCTCAGGCTTCACTTACTTTTGCACATACAATAATTCAATGTTTCATGTAGTTTTTTGGCTACTCGCAGAATTCCCTCTAAACAAACATATGCGATTGATCAACATGCATCTAACAAATATATAGAGACCAATTATGAAGAAATGTGGTTAGGAAATATTCATTCAATCGGCTCCTCTTAATCCCTTTAACACCAGAGTCTTGTATTTAAAATGCTAACTGATTCGATTTCACAAACAATTCTGAAATGTCGGTATCAGTCCCTGAGAATAACTGACAAGAACGTCTTTCCAAGAGCAGGCCTCAGCTCTCATGTCTCTCATTTGCAAGTAAATAAAGTCTTGCAGTGCAACCTTGTCATGATGTAGAAATAAATAACGTTCATTATCTCCATCATGCCAAGGTTGCACTGTAGCTTCATGTAGTAATAGTAGATCTTGCTACTTAAGGACAAAAGCCCTTATTTCACTCCTTTTGTATCCTTTGACACCTCATAATAGCACATACAGTCATATGCAGATTTGCGCCCAGCAGGCTAAAGGTTTTCCTGTTCCAAAAAAAATATCTTTAGGCTGTAGCATGTCGTGCACTAGATATTAGAATCATTAGTGCAAATATTGCTGCATGCATGTGCTAGTAAGGTTAAAGTGCAGCAGATGCCTGAGCCTTGCTTGATAAATAATTGGGCTGTAGGCCTGCAGGTGTGTCAGATGTCACAGATCTTTCTGCATTGAGTTGCACTCTGGCCCTGTCTAACAATGAAGAAAGCTCAGCTCACAGCAAGGACATTAATTCAATCTATCGGTCCTGCCTCTAAGGCTTACACAGGCTATAAACTGAAATTTACAGCATGTTCACAATTCTTCCAAAACACTCACACTCACACACACACCCACACACACACACACACTAAAAAGCAAATCTATTCGACCTTTCTTGTACCACTCTTGGCTTCTCTGTCACTAGATTTATTTTGTTCTGTGCTCATGACTTTCTAACAATTATTAAAGTGTTAACTCTTTTGCCTATTTAAATGCTGTACTGATTGCATGGCATCATCTGTTTGTGAAAATACCTTAGGTGAGGGTGTATATCTAAATAGGAAGTTTTCTGATGATCATTCTCGAGTTTTATTCCCTTTGTGTGTGTGTGTGTGTGTGTGTGTGTGTGTGTGTGTGTGTTTTGGAAGAATGTGTATCTGTACCTTCATCCTCTGTGCCTGATAGTTATGTGCCAACACTGCATGCTTGAATGAGGTCTAGATTAATTCAGTGACTGGTATAAAATTTATTCTTTTAGGATTAATGCCAGGGATGGAAAACAGTTCTTTGTTTCTACACATTACTCAAGTGCTAGTGTAGAAGATTTATACTTCACTCAAATATGAAATCATTTCCAGAAATAAACTTACACTTTCATTTAGACTCTTTTCATTTTCTTCTTGACTTCAACACACTAGCCTGACCATGAGTCTTGACCCTGAGAAGAACCTGACAAACAGTAGAGTTGATGCACACATTTAATTCTTCTGTGAGTTTCCCAGCTGTGGTTTTAAGTTTTTTTAGATACAATCCGTGTTAGTACTCGAACGTCCCCTTCAGACAGCTTCTTCTTGTTAGATGTGGTTCGTCCTTCATGATGGTATGCAGACATTACCCTGGATACCGTGGCTCTCGTTACACCACAAAGACTTGCTCTCCTGTTCACAGATGCACAGAACAGTTTGTCCACGTTTGATATCTGCTATGTAACTCTGATATGCCTCGTATTATGTTGTATGGATTGCAATATTTTATATCAGCATGCATATACAGTATATTGGCCAGTGTTTCATCTAACTAGTTAGGGTTTGTTTTTGTAAATGTACTCATCATTAATGTTCAGTTATTTAGCTAGTTATGTTTTCTAATTTAGCTAGTTAATTGACTAGTTTGATTTTATAAACAAGCTAACTTGTATCATTCTGTGAAAAGCTTGTTTAATTAGCTAGTTGGCTAAGTTAGGTGGTTGGTAGTTGGCTAAAAAGGTGGCTTTTTTATTGATTAGCATTTGCTTCAAAAGCAAAATTCAATC
The DNA here is from genome assembly GCA_033459395.1 of Hemibagrus guttatus. NCBI lineage: Eukaryota > Metazoa > Chordata > Actinopteri > Siluriformes > Bagridae > Hemibagrus > Hemibagrus guttatus. The sequence goes on from JAUCMX010000004.1 coordinate 10,710,153, forward strand.
TTTGCCAGAGTTAAAATATTTCTCTTACGACTGATTGCTTAAAAAACTATCTAGTAATGTTGAATCAGGCTAAATTAACTTTTCATCTTCATCTATTCATCAGCTACAAATGTTTCCTTTTTACTCTTGAATACTATTTTTTTGACTTTCACTCAATTACAATTACAGTACAATTACAGTACTGTGTCTCTGATCTGTCCCTGACTAATGTTTAGGTTTATTGTGTGCAGACACCAGACACATGACAAAGGATGCATTTTATCAGAAAGTTACTCATCCAGGATACTGAATACATTCTTCAACACATCATCAAAAGGGACTAGGGGTGTTTTAGACACAGCAATCACTCTCTACTTTCCTCTGAGTGTGAGACAATGAAATGAAAGTGCGATAAAGGAAGGACAGAAGGATTTGTTTTGACAGACATGTGCTGGATCTTATGCATGCCTCATAGGGCCTGGTGTCACAGATCTGTCTTAATTACAGGCATTCTCAGAGCAGCCCTGTTTGTTTCTGTGCCTAATGAGTTAGATGGGGATTAAGCACCGTGCTCTGGGCCAATTAGTGCACCGATTCCCAAAGCGCAGAAGTCTTTGGCCACACACAAGCAGCTCTCTAAAAAGTCACAAATAAGAAATCAGAGTGAGAGACTAGACATAACCAGGTTGTAACAACTACATGCTATCTTAAGGATGATCATTCCTCATATGGAAAGATGTTTGTTGTGTTTGTATTTTATGACACTTAATAATCACATAATTCACATTTTTTTAGACATTTTAGTATTCAATTCTCCACATTTGTGCGCATACATTTTTCATTAAAACTTTTTCATGTGTTTATTTATTTATTTATTTTTACCCAATTCATGTATTTTGCATAGTATTTTTATCATCTATTTTCCACATGTGATGCTTGCATTTTCCCCAACAATTCATTAATATTTCACATATAGGACATATTTTTTTATTTTTCCATATGAGTTTTCACATGATTAATTTATTTTCACCTTAGGTTTTCCACATCATGCACATACCCATATGATTTATTTATTTTCACATGACTTTGTCCACATATGGTTTTATAGTTTCACATTATTAACATATAAATTTACTTGAATTCACATGCGCAATTTCAGGGCAAATATGGTGAAATACACCTTCATATTTTTACATATGAGGTCACATATTACTCATATCATCATATGTGAAAAATAGATGAAATGAATGTGATGGGGCAATTCACCACTGCCATGAATGGGTTGCTTTTCTGCTTCTGATTAAAGTGTTGCTGTCCTTCAGCTGCTCCCTGTTTGGGGTCACCACAGCGGATCATACGATCCACATATTTGACACAGGATTCTGACTTTTATTCAGGCTTTTCAGCAGTGTTGAGAGTGAACACCTTGGTGGCTGGGTCGGTTCCCTGCCCTGGAAATCGAACCCAGGCCACAGCAGTGAGAGAACAGGATCTTGCTGCTGGACCTCCAAGGAGCATTTGCTATGGATTAAAGTGTAAGTGTTAAAAAAAAAATCTAGCACAGTGGTTCCCAAAGTGCAGTTTGGGGATCCCAATGAGTCCATCAATCTTACTCAGCAATTTTTCGTTTTTATTACTTAGATACATGAGTATAAGCTACAACCCACTATCATAAACTTTGTATTTCAATTGAATTTAATACAATTTTATTTTTATAGGGCCTTTAACAATGGACATTGTCTCAAAGCAGCTTTACAGAACATAAGAAACAAAAAACGACTTTGGCAAGGAAAAACTCCCTTAGATGGTATGAGGAAGAAACCTTGAGAGGAACCAGACTCAAAAGGGAACCCATCCTCATTTGGTACCAGAGATTGATACCGGAGATTGTGATTATTAATTATTATAAACACCGAACAGTGTGATTATGAACAATGTCCTTTCTGCAGTCATGTGCAGTCAGATGTTTGATGCAGATACAGCATATGTATGTGCATCAAACATAATAAATATATGTATTTATAGGTTTAATCAAAACTGTAATAAATGAAAAAAAAAATAGGCCTATTAATAATGGCCCAGAACTAATGGATAATGTTGGTGGTAAAAAATTCAAGAATGAAAAACCTCTGTGACTCCAATAAATAGGCAGGATATTACTGTATGTTTGAATAATGAGTCTAATATTGAATACTTCATAAACTAAACCTGCACCAAGGTGTCAGAGGATTTTTCTTTATAGTTAAAAGGGTCCTTGTCTGCAAGACATTTGAGAACCGCTGATGAGTAGTAAAAATTTTGTGTTAGATAATTAAAACCACGGTTTAAAGCTGGAATTGTTTGTATACAAGTCAGATTTCACTGTGGCCGTCAGACATCTATTATCCACAATCAATTACTTCAAGGGAAACACTTTAAGTTGTCGCTTTACCTTCAGGAGTAAAACAAAACAATGCCAGATGATTATCTACAAAACACAAAAAACTGTTAGCTATTTGTCAGGCTTTGGCCTCGCTTACTAAGAGAACAGACTGGTCTTTGAAGCAGAACAGATCAGATCCTTGGTGGTCTCAAGAATTACAAGACTAAATGTCCTCTATTCTTCCCTCCTGTCCTCATTAAGTCTCATTAAAGCAGAGATTCGTGGAGGAATTGAGATAGCACAGACATTCATTTGTCAGTGAGCAAGTGACACTATTAGTGTCAGGAGATGGAGCTCATGATTTCCAGGGGCAGGATATGAAATCCTGTTTCATGGCCTTACCCACTTCTCTCTCTGAGATTAAAAAAAATAAAAAATTATGTAGGATTCCATTACCAGCGCTTTCACGCTGGCTTTCTTTAAACGCCAGCATTGCCACGCCGACCTGCCAGATAAATTAAAAGCATTTAAAGATGTCTAATGCGCTCATCTGTGTCTTCATCCATCTGGCTGGAGAAAAAGGAGGTGCTGTTCCAGGCGTGACCACCTTCTGCTCCTTTTAAATGACATATAGTCTGCGCACACTCAGACTCATGCAGGCTGCTGGAATAAGTGGATTTAATTAGATCTATCCTTAGCGTTCAAGGTTAGTGCGGCCTTAAGATAGCAATTAACTAGACACCAAGAGAAGGGTAGACTATTTGACATGTAAGAAATATCAAAAGCGATTGGCTATTTATTAAAGATGGGACAAACTGAAGGGTTAAAGGAAAAGACAGATGGATGCATAATAATACGTCACAAATGAATTTTCATAGCTCAAGGGGGAAAAAAAGACAGATTAACAGAATGAAGAAAACAAAAAAGTCTTACCAAAGTAACCATGGAAATATTCTCCACCATGTGAAAATTCCAGATAACATCCATTTCAAGGCTCTGACTAAATATACAAAATATAAATCTTACTCATGTGCTGAATCAGAGGAACATTGGAAGCTTCTAATATAATAAAGTGTTTGTAGAGCAATGTCTTGAAAACACAATACTGCCTACAGGAAGCACAAGCATGATGGCTGCCTGTAGAAAACTGTTTCCTGCCTTTCGTTTGTGAAGTGCTTTTGTCATCACGCAGCATAAAAGTCTTCTATTATTTTGCACAGCTGAAAACATGAAGAGCTGAGACTCTAATCATTGCATATCAAAACCTGCAAGCCTCTTACATCCCACAATATCTAAAGAGCTTTTTCTCACAATAGGGAAGTTTTTTTTCCTGTTCCAATGAAACAAGTCTATGTGCTGTTCTACTTTCCCACTGATTCATGTTCTCAAACTACAACCAAGACCATGAGATTAACCTGAAGAGTGCAATTATTTGTGTTTAAGTGTTGAAACTCTGTGTAATGTTGGCTGAGATACAATCCATTTTTTTTTACGGTGTTCATTTCCCTCAAGAAAGCTAAAAAGAACCCCTCCCTCTGCTGCCTACTCATCATCTCCTCTTTATTGTGTTCTGTACCTGCACTAGACTTCATCTGGACTTTCATTCTAGTGAAAAATCATTCAGATAATCTTGCCAGAAAGGTCAGAACTGGAGAACAGACATAACCGTAATGTATCATCGTCTACAGCACTGCAGTCTCTCCTCCTTTAAGAGCCTCTGTAAATGCGTCTGGACCACAAATACCACTGGCAGCCTCGAGCTTCCTGTCCATTACAGGAAGAATGGCCCATAAAACATCTGATTCCAATTAGCAGAAGAAAACTGTCCATAATGACTATTTGATTTACATCTTCAATATTGGACTACATGGCCTCACCAAGGTCAATAGCACTCAAAACTCAGAATGAACATTAGATGGGGCTATAACTGAGTTCAATAGAAGGCCATTGACCCTGTTAAAGTGTTCCTTTGTCTTCTTATTTACTTGCCAATAAGCTTGCCTTCAATTGAAAAAAGCTTTTTGGTCAGTAATTAACAAGACATAGTTACTAAAAATAGTGAGAGCTAGTAGGCAATAAATAGTATGTCATTGGAGCTAAGCTTTGCATACATTCAAGACAGAATGTACACGTAACCACAAAGGGATGTAATTTATAGAATAAAAAAGTTTATTTGTTACTAGAAACAAAAATGGCCAAAGAAAGAAACTGCAGTTCCCTAAGTGTAATAGAAAAAGAAGAATACAAAGAAATGTAACATTCAATTTATAGCAACAAGCATTTGCTGTTTTTATTAATGATAACAAAACAGCCAAAGAATATACCGTATGTTAATTCACTTATAAATGAATTATTCAAAAAAACTTTATAAATGTCCACATTTCCTTTTATACATGATACAAGAAGATCACAAAGCAATTTACTTTGAATTTAACTGACAGATGCAATCATTTGCATGCAACCACAAATGTTCTGCAGGAGCAGAAATCTTTTTGATGGTGTAACCAAAATAATTTTTGAAGTAACAGATATGAAATCGTATAGCCGAGACACACAAACCAAGCTTAAAGAAAGAAAGAAAGAAAGAAAGAAAGAAAGAAAGATTAGAAAAGATTACTATGATGAAAAAAAAAAAAAAAAAATCTTTGTCCGTTTTACACTGAGGCTTTGGTAATGCGATTCAGTACAGTAAAATGTCCCTGTGCCATTTCTTATCTACACAGCAGGCAGCAGATACACGGTGGGTTTTTGTGCTCAGTGTTCACTCGCACCGCACTGAAAGCAGAGCTGTGTGATCACTTAAAATCTTTTGAAGAAGACATGAATTGATTCATCCATGCTGTCCTCTATAGCAGAGATGAGCTTTCTGCACAAGAGCATTATCCATTTTTGTGTTATATCTCTTCATTCTCTTCTTTCTTTCTTTGAAATGGCATTGCAGAGCACTCAATGCTTTTTCCTTTTGCCAGCAAAAGCATGTGCACCAACACTACTAAAAACACACATATTCAAGAAATCTGAGTTGAAAAAAAAGCTTTTTAAATGCCCAAAGATGCTCTTGAGATATAATAAATATCCCACGTTAGTGTACATGTTAGTGTGATTCCCAGCCACTGGATGCAGTGCCGGTCCCAAGCCCGGAAAAATGGGAGGGTTGCGTCAGGAAGGGCATCCGGCGTGAAACATTTGCCAAGTTGATGTGCGGACCAGCTGGTCCGCTGTGGCGACCCCGAACAGGGAGCAGCCGAAAGCAACTTCAGTGTACATGTTAGTGTAGTGTGAGGATGATGCTCCAGCAGCAAGCAAATGATGCTTGGTTGGATTCGTTTCTTTAACTTTTTAGCTTATGTTTGTGGGTGTATACATCATGAAAGATAATAACTGAACAAGTTATGTTTTGTATGTAATAATAAAAAGCAGAAAGCTATTATTATGGGTTGTCGAAATCAAGCAGCAAATTGTCTCCTGAGTTAATATGCTGTGTTTGCTTTGATGTGCGATGCATGTTTCTAAAATTATAGGATTATGCCCTCAAGTCAAAAAGCAACATTAGCTGTATAGGTATAGAAATGAAATAAATGCTTAGTGATTAATATATTACATTAAAAAACCCATCTGAGAAACCCATTTGAGAGTTTAGACTTAATTAAATTCCCACTGGAATATTCTCCATCCTAAGTCATTTAGAATTTCATTCTGGGACTAGTTGATGCGGAGAGAAGAAAGGAGCTTGTAGTATATATATATATATGATTTGTATATATATAATGATTTGTATACATATACTGATGTATGCAAGTATTTATACTCATTCATTTTCATGCTTTCAACTAAGGCATCACACAAGTTAACCCATTTTTACCAGAGACAAAAAAATTGAGTTTCTGCCTGTTTTGGGGTGTCCATTTTCATCACTGGACTTCTTTGCCATATCACACTCTACAGTAGTGGTAAGTAGCTCATATAAAACAATCAGGGCTTTTTCTTTTTTTTATTTTATTTTATAGTTTTGTAGTTGTTTTTCTGTTTTAGCTAGCATTCTATAGCCAATATATTCATAGAAAACCACAAACAGTTTGTTTTTCTCCCACACACATGGTTATATCTTCAAAGTAAATAATGAGATCAAACCCATTTCTGCTCGCTGACATTCCCCAAGTGCTTGTTCATGTGCCTCTAAGATTCGAAGGTGTTATCACCTTCATTGGCTAAAATTCTGTATAAGACTATCCCAACAGAGGTAAAAACGTCTCAAAATGAAAGCCTGACTATATCAGGCTTGCGGTGATGAAACAATTCATTTGTTACCACGGATTGAAAATGTCTGATAATTCGACAGTATACCGGTAGAACTACATAACACACCATTCAAATGAAATATAATAAATGATTATATGTGATCATAAGCAGCAACATAAACACGATATTTAGATTAACTGCAGCTATTGGTCACAAATCAAATAAACAAGAATATACACTTCAGTTGGATCCAGAGATTTGATATAATTACTAAATCACTACTTTGCCAAATGTGAATGGCATAAACACGTCAGGAAAACGTCAGCCTGGAAAAAATTAAATAAATTAAATATATTCGGGATGTGCTTAGTGATTCTGGTGTTAATTTGCTGGTGCTGCATTTTCATTTTAATTTCAAATTAGTGGTTGTCTGGTGCAATGCTGTAACTGGGAGACATGATTTCAAACATAAAGAGCAAAAGAGTTAGCTGTTAGCTCCTAATAATAAAAGAGCAATGATGTATTTTCTCACTCATCATTTTTCAGCACTAATTAATGAGAATCCAATGTAGAAGTAGAGAATACTGCAACTGTTGGGATGAAAGTTCTTGGATGCTGCTGATGTTTGTATATGCAGCTATTAAAATGTTCTCTGTGGAGTTCAGATCCTCTGGGCTCCACACTTGCAAAGTGAATCAGCCACTTGACGGCCTTCTGCGCTCTCTTACTTATAAAAAAAAAAAAAATTCATGAGACCAGGATTGAGCACATATGTGGAGCATCAGACAAGCAATTTTGCATTAAATTAAAGCCATTTACCGACGATTTAGTGTAATTTCCTATAGGAATTGGGTCAATTTGCTATAGGATTAAATAGATCGTCATTGAATAGGGTCAATCTTGAATAAGAAAGGAGGGGGTCTTTCCAATAATATTTAGTCAATTTACATAGCATTAGATAAATGGCTGATGGGATTTGAGAGTGCTAGACTCAAATATAGCAGAATAATTGGCAGCAGAGTGTCTCCAGATCAACATGGTAACCTCAGAACTCAGGACACTTTCTTTCACTCCAGTCCATTACAGAGGCATAATTAACTCAGCATGGGTCAAAACCTGAAACAGCACTTGCACAGAAATCTTTTTTTCCATTGCAAACTTTCATTACTGCTAGAACTTCTACACTTGAGGTCTGAATCTCTCTTTTAACTTATTAAGCACCATTTGCAAAGTCGATTAACAGTGCAGAATCTTAACTGTGGTTCTCTTTCCCTTCTGTACAAAGGTGCACCTGAATCTCTTATTCCTCACAGAGACAAAACCAGGTTACTAAATGATCACAGAGTTTTTGATGCTCTTGGCCATTCTGATGTTCCTACAACGAAACCTGATTAGTGACCTGAATAGTACCTGATGTGGACTGTTTATTAAATATGGTCAGCACAACGCAAAAGGCAATAATTTATGTGATTATGGTCAACATTTCATTCAGGTATTCCCGTACATGGACACATCATAACTAATTATATTCTATGGTGGAAGCAACAACAGAAATCCATTTAGATAAATAATGGAACAGCAGACTCCCACATGCTCTCTGTTTAATGTAAGCTTTTCAAGCTGCATTAGTGTATTTTTCTATAAAGGAAAGCCATCTGCCTGTTGAGGTAGGGGAATCGTGTAATGTGATAATAAGCACCAACACAGTGGTGAGCTCAATCCCACACATAAACAGTCAAGTTTAATTTAAAGTACCAGACTCAGTATTACTATTTTGTCCCCAAATTTAAGTATATATTTGGGAATATTTCTTAAGTGTAAATATGCTTTTTAATTACTTAAATTAAAATGGCAAATTTTACCTTTCTTTCTTAGAAACCTTTGTAAAATATTGTAATATTATGTAATCCTTTCATGATGTGCCGAAAGAAAGCAAAAGGAGAAAAAAACCACCAAAAACACAATTTCCATTGTTATTTCTCAGCTGCCAAATTACAAAACATCTTCAAAAGATTCAATTCAAAGAACCAACTCATTCTTAAATGGCACACTAAGTGGATAACTATGGTAAGAAATGTATTATTGCTTTTATTTTTCAGTCTGTGATTCATTCATTCATAGCCGTAACTATACTTAATCTTTGACTTCCAAGTTGTGGTGGATCCTTAGACTATCCCAAGAACACTTTCCATGAGGCAAGAATACACCATGGTTGGGATGCCAATCCATCACAGGGCACAACGCACACAGGTGGGTGGAAACCAGAGAACAAGAAGAAACCCTAAACAATCAGAGTAAAACATGCACAGACAGTAACTTGAACTCAGGATCAGATGTGTTATAAAATCATACCTTTTTGATACAGTGATTCTTTTGACATATATGTAAGAAAGAAAGGTTTTTTGACATCTGACCATCACACTCATATGTGCTTGTTGGGCATCTCATTCTCAGGCAACTCTTCTGGGAAGACTTTCCACTACTTTTTGAAGTGTGGCTATATTGATTTGCCCATTCAACCCCAAGAGCAGTAGTGAGATCAGGCACTAATGTCAAGGCCTAAGGTACATTTGGCATTCTAATTCATCCCAGGTCTTCAGTTGAGATAATGCCAAATCACTAGAAAACCCCGCTTTGTGCACTGGGCCATTGTCATGCTGGAAAATGTTTATTTCCAGTGGAAGGAAATTAGATTGCAACATCCAATAAAACTGTGTGCTTGAACCTTTGTGGCAAATGTTTAGGGAAGAACCACACATGGGTGTGATGGAAAAGTGTATATAGTGTATCTTTTACTTTGACTTAAGTTTGAATACTCTGTATTGAGTATGCAGCCTTGATGAGAGATACTTTAATCCTTCCTCGGCTCTATTAGCTTGTAATGAATGAGTACAATCAGGCTGTGTAGTAGTCTGTATGGCCCTGACTCCTTGACCTGCACATGTACAGGTTAGCTTATTCTGCTCAATAATGGCTTTGTGATAGTAAATTAAGATACAGTGTATAGAGACTTTGAGACTACAGCAGCATAGTTTTGTGCAATCGACACACTAAGACCTCTGGTCCAAGAAAACTCAAACTCAGTCCAGCCTTGATTACTCAAAGTCAATACAAAAGGACCAGAGAATGTAGAAGAAAGAACTAATAAATAGCAAATGTATTACACAAATATAGGCATAGGAGCTGCAGATAAAATGGAAAGAAAAATAAAACTATGAGGAGCAGAAAGGCAAGAAATTGACACCTAAACACATTGCTTAGCTTAAACTCTTTTTGCGTGGTGACCTCTTTGTGATCTCATGGGTCCCCTCTTGAATTAATGCTCATATATAGATGTGATAACAAACCTTCTTGAATATTTAACTAATCCTCAGGCCAAAAAGTCTCCCACAAATATGTTTTGGGTCTTATTTACAGGTCAGGGTTTCATCTTTGAAGAAATGCAGCACTGCTACAATTCTATAATCATGTCAGCTATAGCAAGAAAAATAATCCCTGATCTGCCTTTTCTGCAAAGATCTGTGAGAATGGGATAGAAGGCCAAGGTCTAAGGCTCATGTTGGATGTCTCAGATGTGTGAAGTGTCTAGACTTTTTAGGTCAGTCTTTGTGTATGTGAGACGGTTCAGTGTAAGTGTGGGTGTGCTCAAGATGCTCGAGTTGTTAGATGTTCCCTGTTGGATGATCCCATGCTGAGCCATTCTTTATTAAATTACACATCACCTGAAAGATGCTTACTGTGGGTAAAAGAGTTTTAAAACAGGTTCAGGAATACAAAATTTTGCCATCTTCTCATATATTGCGAGCCTTATAATTTGTCAGGCTCTAGTTTCACCTCATAATCATAGTGAGGTGGTAGAACCTGAAAAGGCATCTGAGATATGTTGATTTTTTTCTCCCAAGCTGTATACTGATAGATCTCTTTTGATGAACTTTCATGTCCTTTTTCTACTGTCTGGCTTCATGACTTTCTAATCATTGAACTGGTTGAAATAACTTAGTATTCACTCAAGGTTTAACATATAACGTAATCAGACGTATAGATTAATGACGCTGAAGTGACCTTCAGTCAAAAAATTTTCACTTTTTTTTCATCAAAAGCCTCATGTGATATAATACAGCTGAGTCTGATCCGGCTATACTTACAACATGATCCAATTTACAGCAGACACAGGACTGTGGGTCAATAAAAACATTTGTGTTTAGTCTGGATAGCACTTTTTCTGAGCTCTTAGCTCTTCATAGACTTTCAGCCCACACAATAAGAATACTGGAATAGATGATGATTTTAAATAAAAGTTCACAGTGTCTGAAAGGTGAAAGTGTGTGTTTCAGTGGGTACAACTCCTACAAAGCTGGTGCCATCTCACATCAACTGCACCTCTTACAGCTCCAGTATCAAATGAAGCGTTAATTAAAACAAAGCAAGAATTTGTCATTTTAAGTGACAGAAATCTTTGCTTTACAAAGTTCAAGTTTTTTGTTGCTCCTCTTCTACACGTTCATGATTGTTCTTTGTCCCTAATTTGGTCACCTGCCAATTGCTACCTACAGGTCACCTCACCATCAGACTGGTAGATAAGTGGTTAAAATGTTAGACTTCTAGTCAGTAGCCCCCATAACTTCCAGGCTGGAACTGCCGAGCAAGATCTTTAACTGCTTATCTGTATAAAATGATATAAATGTGGGGCACGGTGGCTTGGTGGTTAGCACGGTGGCTTGGTGGTTAGCACGGTGGCTTGGTGGTTAGCACGGTGGCTTGGTGGTTAGCACGGTGGCTTGGTGGTTAGCACGGTGGCTTGGTGGTTAGCACGGTGGCTTGGTGGTTAGCACGGTGGCTTGGTGGTTAGCACGGTGGCTTGGTGGTTAGCACGGTGGCTTGGTGGTTAGCACGGTGGCTTGGTGGTTAGCACGGTGGCTTGGTGGTTAGCACGGTGGCTTGGTGGTTAGCACGGTGGCTTGGTGGTTAGCACGGTGGCTTGGTGGTTAGCACGGTGGCTTGGTGGTTAGCACGGTGGCTTGGTGGTTAGCACGGTGGCGTCACACCTCCAGGGTTGGGGGTTCGATTCCCGCCTCCACCATGTGTGTGTGGAGTTTTCATGTTCTCCCCGTGCCTCGGGGGTTTCCTCCGGGTGCTCCGGTTTCCTCCCCCGGTCCAAAGACATGCATTGTAGGTTTATTGCCATCTCTAAATTGTCTGTAGTGTGTGTGCCCTGTGATGGGTTGGCACTCCGTCCAGGGTGTATCCTGCCTTGATGCCCGATGACGCCTGAGATAGGCACAGGCTCCCCGTGACCCGAGAATAGATCGGATAAGCGGTAGACAATGAATGAATGAATGATATAAATGTAAGTTGTTCTGGTTGAGGACGTCTATTAAATTGCATAAATTTAAATATTATATGACAGTCACCAGCTGAGGAGGCTGTACATTTACACATGCAACCAATCACAACTACTGCTCAAACTGTGTCACAGGGTTCATTCAAAGAATAGCATCTGCCCTCTTCCGCATACATGAGATCAAAAACAGCTGTGATTGGCTAGTGCTGCTCTGATTGACAGAAGAGACAGTAATACCCCTGCACACAGTAATACCCTTGTGGCTCTGGGCCACAGATGGATGTGGTATTGTTCAGTTAGGACTTGCACTCTGCAGAAACGGATCACTTTTCTGTAACATTTTAGAGGACAGTCACAATAATTTTTTTAACTGCATAAAAACACAATAGACGAACCAGATTCATTCACTGAGTTTCCGTCCTCTAAACCAAGTTTTGAAATTCTTAAATTATTATTAAGACTGAGGTGGCACGGTGGCTTAGTGGTTAGCATGTTCGCCTCACACCTCCAGTGTCCTGGGTTCCCGCTCAGTGTGTGTGGAGTTTGTGTGTTCTCCCTGTGCTTGGTGGGTTTCCTCCGGGTGCTCTGGTTTTCTCCCACAGTCCAAAGACATGTTTCTAAGCTGATTGGAGTCTCTAAATTGCCCGTAGTGTGTGATTGCATGAGTGTGTGTGCCCTGCGATGGGTTGGCACTCCGTCCAGGGTGTATACTGCCTTGATGACCGATGACGCCTGAGATAAGCACAGGCTCCCCGTGACCTGATGACAGATCGGATAAGCGGTACAGACAATGGAATGGAATGGAATTATTAAGACTTAGTTATTAGACTTATTATTAAGTCTGTTTTTCATTAAAACTAAATTAGCTACTTTAAATTACTATATGATGATAAAAGTTGGTCTAATGAAAGGGACAACAAAAACTTTTTTTCAACACCTAACAGATGTTTTGTCATAAATCTAAAAATATTCAGTCTATATCTTTTTAAAAAAATTTTCAGGGTTCTGAGGAGCATCATTTGGAGATCCCTGATATTTGTTTTCTTTGATGTATAGTGCCACACACAATATGGATGTGCTGAGAGACTGTGGCATATGTACGCTTCTGCAATGAGTCAGTCAGTCAGTCAGTGAATGAAAATCCCTCTTCTATGCAAATGCCTCAGACTGGTGTAATATGAACATTAGGATAAGCTTCTTAAAGGCTGTCAGAAGAACAGAAAAGAAAAAAAACCCCAGTTGAACAGAGTTTGAACATTAATCAGAAAAGAAGGGTAGGGTGGAAGGATATAAAAGAAAGACACAACCTTCTTTAACAAGCTTCCAGAGGAGAGTACGAACGGCTGGATTACACTCTTTCAGAAATAGGTAGCGCCAAGCTCCATTCAAGCTTAATTAACTGTGGATTAGCTGGAGCTTTCAGTGGCTTACTTCCAGACATGACATGAGAATCATTAGGCACTGGCCCAGGAACGTGGACCATGACCTGCTCCATCACCAAAATGAGATGCACTGGATTTGTGGCATCTGTGTGTGTTTGTGTATGAGTAGATCTACATTTGCTCAATAAACCATTAGCATTGCTTTCTTTGGAACATCTGAAAGGAATTTGAGAGCTGTCCTGCTCACATATCCAGCTGTTTGTATTTACACCAAAAAATGAAGAATACATCTCCCATGATCCTCACCTGAAACTTGCTGCAGCACTATTTTTGAACTATGTGTGTGTAACCATCAGTCATGTATTGTTTTTTCGACAGATTTTAGCCATGATAATCTAGTGAATTATTTTCTCCTTTGCTGAATGGTTTAATACATTGTAGCCAGGTTTTTCAATGGATTCTGTGTAAGCACACTCCGAACCAACCCACACTGCAAAGTATCCATTCAGTTCTGTTTTCACAAATGATGAAACCCAAGCCTTTATTTTGTTTAGTTTATGGGCTTAATTCAGTTGTTTTCCTCAATTGATTCAATTTTTTTTTCTTGAAATCCTGATTGTTTATCACCTGACCTCACATCACATCTCTGGAACCTTAAGCATGTCTATAATTTTGGATTTGCTTTTGGTGCCATTAAAAAAGAACTAAATAAAATAACAGAATTACCTGCAACTGTCACTGTCTCTGCTGTCTGATACATGGTCTCAAAATGTCTATCTAGATTTCCTCAAGGTTCCTCTGCCTTCCATAAACATGGTGATAGGTGAATTGACTACATCAAATTGGTCCCAGATGTGAATGTGTAAAGGCATGTTGCTCTCCATGATCTGCAGCTGCTACTATTCACTATTCTTTCTACCCTCATGACTTCAGACTGTTGTTTATCTGCTACAATGGTTTTATTAAAACCAGAAAACATGCACTTGCATCACTTGCCAGTCTACTTAATGACAGTGTTTCCTAATTATAAAATAAACTAAACCAGCAGCTGGGTATTAAAGGATACCCGCTTTCATCCAATCACCAAGTGATTATTGTTAACAAGTAAAAAATGAACATGAAGCAATCAACAGAGGCAGGTGCAAATAGACAGACAGATGACCTTACACACACATTTCACACGCACCCAGAGGTGAGAAAAGAGCGCTGTTGTACACATGGCTCATTTTGTCCCCATGTCTGACTGATGTGAGGTGTCGACATGCAGTTAGCTGATGGTTGGCCTCTATTAGAGGAAACTGCAACTGTTCCTGCTTCCTACAAAGCACTAATAACAACCTACAATTATTTCTCCAGCACACCCATTACCCACCAGTTCTAACAAACAACCACGCAGAAACAAAGGATCTCCTCTACTGCAAAGATCACTGGCAGAAAAACAAAAATGAGAAAAGAAGAGAACGACAAAAGGCAGAGATGGAGACAGAAAGTGCAACGAGTGTGGCAAAGTCTTTAGCTTTTTGATTATGGCTAAAGGGCAGTTTACAGCCGAATGGTGTGACTGCGAGATAGTGTGAGTAAACAGGGTGAATAATTTAGTGGAGGGGATAATGAGAATGATTTTTTTCTCCTTTGTTGTCTCTTTTGGTATGTCTGGTCTTTAAAGATAGCCAGAGCCCTCAATGAAATGTGTGTTTATCACCATGGCGGCAGATACTGCTAGCGCAAATTTTCGGAGGGCCAAATGGACATATGCACACACACATGTACATGCACAAACACCCTCACTTACTCACTCTCTCTCTCTCTCTCTCTCTCTCTCTCACACACACACACACACACACACACACACACACACACACACACACACACACACACACACACACACCACACACACACACACACACCCCACACACACCCCCCCTGAGAGAAATACAATGTTTTTACACAAGTCCAGAGCAGTTCAATAAATGAGGACATTCCTCAAGAGGTGCCATTATCTAGATGCCCTCCAGAGCTCCAGTAGTAACACTCAAGCTACATGCTGACCTCTACACAACCAGATTTCAGTCCTAAAAGAAAGCATGCATGACAGAATTGCTCATGAATGGCATAGAATACAGTCTATAAATAACTCTGCAGTGAAATTATTCAAAATAATATGACTAGGTGATTAACATGCAGACAATTAGCTTCAATTTGTGGCTAGTTATTTTAAAGCTAGCTAAAATATTTGCTGCTAATACCATAAATCGAGTAGTACCATGTTTCAGAGACTCCACCCAGAGCCTGAGTACAGATTTGAGTACCAGGAATGGATCAGTCATTTACATTCTTCCAGTGTAGTTTATTACTTCAGTGCATGCATTACAACCTAACCAAAAAACAAACAAAGAAAAAAAACTCATATTTTTAAAAGGACATATATTTGATTTTTGGCATCCATATCAGTTTATTTGCTTTAATCTGATTTGGTTTGGATTTTTGTGGAAACAAGTGCAACATCAATGATCATAAGAAACAAGAAGCTGGGTCTGAATTCTTTCTACCCCAGACTGTAGATTCATGCATATTACAAGTGAAAGTCATGTTGAGTCCAATGCCTGCTAGACTTAGGCTGGATATTTTTCAGCCTGTCTCTCCTACACATCTATAACACACCATGTGCAGTGATTGTGAAGGCCCATGTGAAATACAGTCGCTGTTGTAACGAATACAATGATTATTTGCTCTATCATGCTTTTATCTTTTTTTGAAACACCAATGGAAAAGAAACACAACATAAACATTATACAAACGGACAGACAACAGGACACATATTTTAGTTGGTTTTTTTTTCCTTTTGGTTTGAACAGAAGTTACAAAAGAGGGAGAATATTTCTGGCTGGTATACTGAAGAAACATAGCATGAACCTTGTTGAGAAGTACAGACATGAAAGGCTTACATTTAGAAATCATGAACGCTGTCTATCTGGCTTTAATCTTGTAACTTTGCAATACCTTACATCATTCACATTGGTCCAGAATAGAGACCTGCATTTACATTTAGTCAATAGATATTAGATTTTAGTCTTACCATCCTACCATCTACTGAATAACCCGAATACATTTTCTAAATAATTATGTGGTTTGGTAAACTCCTTTATGCCTCTAATTCCACTACAGACTCAATATATATATAATTACAGTTCAGTCTACAGTCATGCTGCTGTGTCAATCTCTGCATTTGCGTTCTATTAGAGTGAAGTGAATGAACGAATGAATCCCTGGCAGTTTCTACTTCATCCGCCCTCTGTCACGTTATGGACCATAAACTCAAGCAGAGCTACAGCATGTCATAAAACATTGCGCCTCCCAGCTCACTGCCACACTGAATGATTTTAATATCACTAAGTTTTTTCTGCATTGTCTGCTCACGAGCATTACAATATTGTCCTGTGAACACACATGCTAAAATCTACAGGTGGTTAAAAAGTCAGCATTACTCTTTACTTGACAGCACATTGTAGTTCTGGTTAGGATGTTGATACAGTTCTACAAGTCCTCATCAGGATGAAATATCTCATTTGCTGTGGCCTGACAGACTGGGGTGGGATCGATCGCTCCTATGATGTGTGTATGCAGGCATGGCAGGGCTTAAGCCCAGAGAGATGTGTAATATATGGATTAGAGTTAAGGCTGGCCTCCTGACAGCCTCATTTATCTTCCAGCATGACAGGACTGAGCCCAAGTGCAGCCATTTCTAGTCTTTTAACACTTTTATTTTAACATGTGTCCATGAGAATACTTACTCTCTCTTTATGTGCTTGAAAATGTGTGTTTTGAGTACTTTCTGGCAAGGGCATGATGGATTGCACGTCCTAGTAGAATTCTGTTGAGCTTGTGTTGGCATGGTGAGAGATGATGCGAAGCAGTCCTGTTCCGCTTATTGATCTGTGTTTTTCTCTCTAAATCCCCCACCACATGCTCACAGACACCCATCCCACCTAGAAAAACATGCATGAACGTGTGTGTGTGTGTGTGTGTGTGTGAGAGAGAGAGAATCACTCACACTCTCACACATTCACAGTACACAAATGTAAAAAAGCACAACAAGTTTCACACCTTAATAAATAAAAGAGGCATTTTGGTATAGATACCAAGTAAGACTAGCAATAAAAAGAATGAAGAAATATAAGAAAGTATGCCATGAACTATTTACAATATTCTCTCACAATTCACTACAGACCATAGTCACTAAAGATGCATTCACAAGATCATTTTTTGGCATGTGTAAGAATACTCATTGATATGCATTGCTGGTTTGTTGTTTGCATTGCTGGTTTGTAATTTCTTTTTTCCTGGCAAAGATAAAGGTTTTTTTGTATATTCAATATGAGAATTATAAACAGAGCATGCTGTTCAATTTGGCATAACATGTATAGAAATCTCCTGAAGAAAAATAAGCTAGTTTATCATATAGCTATTAATATTCATTTCATCTCTAATTGCTAGGGTGCACAAAAATAGCAGAAATAAAGACAAAAACAAATCTGTTTTTCCCAGCAGAAGAATTTGCCAAACACTCAGTTAAAGACTAATATGTTTTAGTGTGTCGTTTTAGCATGATGACATTTAGCATTTCATAATTGCTAGATTGCTAAAACACTTTAAGAAAACCCAGACTTCTGCCTTTTTAAAGTGAAGGAGTGTTAATTCTTGTGAATACACTTTATAAGGAAGCAGAGGTAGCCTTTATAAACAGTCCAAATCAGCAGACAAATTTGTGCTCAAAATTCACAAAGAGCTGAACATTAGGCAAACTAATCAATGCAGGCCAATCAATTCAAACTAAAGGACAAAAGCAAATGCTAAAAATAAACCTGGACAAAAAAAAACCTAGCTAGAAATTCACACCATAAAAGAAATCCTCTCGAAAAGAAGGAAGTGAATGAATTGTTAATAAATATTCCAGAGTGAGTGAGGGTTAACAGACAACAGGTGAGATCAATAGTCAGGTGAGTAAGAGCAAGAGTAATATCTGGACTGAATTAAACTGAGGATTCAAGGTGGCTTCTGGAGTGACGGTCAATTCGCATGTGACACACTGACACTGTAAAGAACTGAGAGTGCTTTGGAGAGTTTGTCTGTACAGATGTTGAATTCCTATATGCTTAACATTAATGAGAATGACAGAAGACTGATCCAGAGTCGTGAAATAAGGTCAGATTTCAATTCAATTCAGTTTTATACAATGGACAATGACAATTTTTTAAACAATGGACATTTAAAAAAAGCAGCTTTACAATATACATTCAGAATATAAATGATAAAATTTAAAATTTCAGTTTATCCCTGATGAGCAAGACAAAGGTGACAGTGGCAAGGAAAAACTCCCTGACATGATATTAGGAAGAAACCTTAAGAGGAACCAGACTCAAGAGGAAGCCCATTTGCATCTGTCACCACAGAACATAAAAAATTCCTTTCAAAAACTGTGCTATATGGTTAAAAGTACAATTACTGATCCAGGAGATTAATTCTACTTATAAAATGAAGTCTGTCTTGTTGAAATTATCAGCTAGCTGTTCACTGATGGAGGCTTGAATGTAAAACTAAATGTTGCAATTGCAAAGCCATCTCCATGGACTTTAGGTGGTAAAATCCACAGCAATCCAAAGTATCTCCAGCCTGTCCATGTGGGGCCATCAGCAGCAGTGAGCAGCCTCCAAGTGATTCACTCCAACCAGAAGAAGGACATCAGAATGGATCAGGAAAGTCCGAAGATCAGAGGCGTAGCGTGTGTAGCTTGACAGATAGAGAGAGATATGCATTTTTGTACTGCTATCCGTTAATCCATCAACTCATTGCACTCACTGTACTCACAAGCAAGATATATACATTTTGTGTATACCATTTACATTAGGGTTAAGGGTCTTGCTACTGATCAATAGCCCTTTAGATCTAATCAGTGAGCCTCCACTGCCCATTACCACACTGTCTCTATCTTTGAAAAAACAGGCATTAAAAAAAAAGGTTTCCAGAAATCACTAAGCCTCTACAAATTGTTCTTCTCAAGATTGTTCTGTCTACTTGAGTCTTACTCTACATGTTTGATGTATACTTGAGATGCCCTTGAAAATCCCAAATAGCACCACACAATCAATTCCTGGTGCAATTTAGCAACAAACCACCGAACATTGAATGTACCGATGTTCCTGCAAAACAGTGAGCTTGTGCTCAGTGGTGTGAATTCTCCTCCTGATGGCTTTGATAGAATCACGCTTTCCCATTACTGTACAGGCAGGAGCGTGTAATGTCCTGGGTAGCAAAGCATATAGTGCTTCACTTATCATCCACTTCCACAGCAATCAATTGGCATTAAAATAACACTGCATAGCCTCAATTAAACAAAAATTCCTCCACTACCAGGAAACTTGGGAGCAGGTAGCAAAGTGTTGTTTCCCTCCCTTTCTCAAAGGTCGGAATGACCTAAATGCAACATTATGTCATCCGTGAAGAAGTGTGGAGGAAGTGAACAGGAACAGATTGAGTTGTGTGCTAAGAGATCCTCCATGTTTCTTCACACTCTTAAAAATAAAGGTGGCAGAAATGATTGCGTGTGTGATTGAATTAGGAACCCAGTAGCTGTGAGCTGGCAAAGCTACACTGTACACTGTTCTGCCTGAGCTAAAAAGTTCTGTATCATACATGTTACTTATGTAGAAGGAAATTTCCGATTATTCACTTTATTATGCTGAAGACAATCAATAAATCTGGTGTAAATATAAATAAAAACATACTAGTGGTTAATTAAATAGAGAAATATTATGTAGATCTGTATATGTGCAAAATTTAGCTATTGCAAATACTCCAAATATTTTTTGTCATTATAGCAATGACAAAAATAATTAATGAATAATGGACCAGAAGGTTCTATAGCAAAGCTTAAATGGTTCTTTGGGAACAACAAATCCAGGTTCCCTGGGTTCCTCCCGCTGTCCAAAAACATGCCAGTAGGCAGATGAAGTAGGTGTGAATGTCTACAGTGTACAAACACGCGCTCCCTTCAGTGCAACTTCATACTTTCACATTTTTCTATCTTCTTACCCCTTGTCAAACAGACAAATCCCTAGAATATCAGTGTATTCATGCAGAATTGCACTCTCAATACCTCTAGAGGTCAAAACCTGACATCAGACAATGCCTGTGCAACCTCCTAAAGCAAATTTGTCACTGCCAGCAATGAAACATAAAAAAAATGCTGTCACCAAGCTTACCTGTGTTTCCTACAGCTCACTGCACAAGGCCACTTGGAACCATCGATCAGGCAAATATGTTTGGAAGCACTTATGTGTCCTTTTTGAAATGTTTCCCCAGACACTTGGTTCCCCAGAACATAACAAATGCATTACAAAGCTTATTCCACTGGTCTCTTTATGATTGCACCAATTCTCATTCGAAACACACACCCGAACGTCTCACTCGAACATTCGCATAAAGAAAGCCTCAATTCCTCTGACACACTAAAATAAAAATACTCCTAATGTGCCTACTTTGAATTTGGGATATCTATGTCTGTATTTATCATACTCATGCACCATCGTGGGCCTGAATACCTTCCTTTTATCATTTTAAGATGGTCCCTCATGTGCGTCATGAAGTGTAAGCACTCTGAAAATAAGGCAATAAGACTATAGTTCCAGGGGTGTTCTTATTATTAAAGCATGGCCCTGTAGAGCCAACTTAAATAGATAAAGGAATTGGATATCTTAGTAATTTGTGAAGAGCCTTGGCTACATCTCATTTAATGTTATATAACACTGACAGGTGTGTGTATATTTATGTTTAATTTATTTCACGGTTACTGAGAATGGTTTTTACTGATAGCGATGCCAACTTGCTGCCTACATAATCCGCTCCATGTGACAACTATATATTCTTAGAATAAAATCCAGGCTGTGATGTTCTACACCAATGCACAGATCAGCTTTAAAGAGCAGTCCACAAAACCTGGTCTGGAAAATCTGTGGGAAAATTCTGCGCTCATCAGATCATCGATAAACTAACTTTGATGTGTTGGTATATTTCGGTATATATCCAGTAAATCTTAACAATTCAAGCAGTATTTTTCTGAGATTATGGAAGATTTTAAATTGCAACTGCGCTGGATTTCTCTAATAGGCTGCACTGTTTCGACATCGATTCTGACAATCTGTGTGCATGAGCCCACAATAACACATTTTCCTCTGCTTATATCTCAGTAATATTTCCTATTCGATTTCCTTAGCCGCTAAGATGATTAACGCTGTAATATGTGCCAGCACTATTTGTGAGAAATTGCTTATAGTTTCCTGTTTTCTAACCAGTAGTGAATGGTAATCCATTACAGATGCAAGCGGCAAGTCATACTTGCATGTAATGCTATATAACATGCTGTTATGGAGAAGATAAAAAAATTGTTTCTGTTTTCATGTTAAATGTAGTAGCTAATCTGGGTTCTATGCTTCATTCCACAAAGATTTACATCAAATCAGTGAACACAACAACACAACAAATTCACAAAAAGCAGCAAATCTAGAAATATGGGGTGGATAAGGCTTTAATACATCACGGGCTTGTTGGTGAAATGACATATGACTATCACAATGCAAAAGATTTGAATTTTTTCAGTCTGTTATTTAGTTAACCTAGTGAAAACCGTTTAATGAGAAGTTACTTTATTATATAATTATTTATTTATTAATACTTTATTATAGTGAAGAGGAATTATTTCTTTGGAATACCTCAGCTTTCTTTTCATTCTTAGACTTGGCATGGCTTTCATACAAAGCTTGACTGATCTAAAATATATGATCTTATGAATTTCTTCCATAAAAATAATCACACATAAAAGCATCACTAGATGTAATGAGGTTCATATTTTCTCTTACTGTAAACATACTTTCCATAGTCCCTCAGATTGCATTGTAATGTGATGTTAAAGCCCTACTCTTTATGCATTAATATTGATTTGTTACAGATTTTGATGGTGTGTTTTTAGAGTTGTTGTGGTGTTTTCTTACCAAAAGTGTCAAAAATGAACATTGCAAATAGTTTTATACCAACGTGTATCCCTGCTAGTCAACTTGGATGTGAATTCCCTTAGTACAGTTAGTGACTAAATCCAGCAAGTTCTGTGAAATAGTTTTAATAAAATGTAGTTGACTTTTCTTTATGTCAGTCTTCAAAGTGCCTATAAGAAAATATATAATTATATTATATTATATATGCGTAAATTCTCAGGTTTGACAAGACCATATATTAGTCCTATATTAGTCCTTTTCTTCAAGCAATAGCAATAAAGCAATAGATTTGAATTAATGTTACTATTACTATTAGTATTTTAAAATTTGTGACGGTATTCCTGCATTAGACATTCTGAACAGCCCATGAAATAAAAGTATGGCAAAATCAATGCAATTTTATGTGGAATCATTTATTACCTAAAAACGTTTCAGGAAAAGGCATCAAATTGCTCACATTTTCTCTGTCCAATTAGTTCTTTAAGCCCTTTGTACTATCTTAGACCATTATGTACACTTATATTCACTTTCCCAAGCTTTCAGCTTCTATGATATTAAGTAGAATTTATACTGCTTTAAAAAGGCTCTTCATTCACTCCCAAAGTTCCAAATGAATGCCTGTCAAGTTCTTAGACTTTTGTATTTTGGTTATGTAAGGAGGTTTACTGTTAAATGAAAGTATGATACCGAAGCAGAGGCTGGTGAGGACAATGCTAACGTGTGAACATCATGTTCTCATACACACATCACATGCCACTTAGCAGATTTAAGTAGATAAGGCATCTATCTATCTATCTATCTATCTATCTATCTATCTATCTATCTATCTATCTATCTATCTATCTATCTATCTATCTATCTATCTATCTATCTAGAGAGACAGAGACAGAGAGAGAGAGAGAGAGAGAGAGAAAGAGAGAAAGAGAGAAAGAGAGATAGAGAGATAGAAGATGAGATACAGATGAGCAAAGAGAGAAATGAGAGGCACAGAGTGAGACAATTTATTACTGACTATGTATTAATATCACTTCTTCCTTTTTTCTTCTTTCTATGATGCTTTGGCAACACTGAACCAGTCAAACTTAACAATTCAAATTTTATCGAAGCAATTTGAACTGAATTGAATTGAGAGAAAGAGGAACGAAAACAGAGAGATTAAGAAAAAAGAGAAAGACAGAGAGAGAAAGACAAAGACAGAGAAAGAGATAGAGACAGACAACTAGAGAGAAACTAAGAGAGCATCATGTTTTGTCTCATTAGAGATTATATACTAAAAACATCAGACTGAGACAAAACACTTCCATTTCAATCAAAACGAAAGCTCATGTGGAGACTTACCACAGATGTTTATGGTTCAAAAACATTTCAGGAACACCTTGACAGCCATTATACCCCATTATACTTTCAGTCTTTTTGCATTAGATCAGTTGATGTGTCATTTAAAGCTACATTAATCTACTCTGTTTAATATTTTACAGGCACAGATACAGGTTTAATGGAACTGAACTGCATTAGTTGTTTGGGATGCATATGTGCCTCCATCACAGACACCATTTTAACAGTCGGTGTGACAGGATGGCATTGTAGCATGGGAGTGAAACAGATGCTGGTGATTCCTCGCAAACCAGCAAATGAAGAAAGAATGCTCACATGATTTGATTAGAAGCCTCAGTGGGGTCTACAGAGAGGAGACTTAATTAAAAATCATCTTGATGGAAAATGCACAGGAAAATATCATTTGTTAGGCGATGCAGTGCAGCTGAGAATCTGACAATCAAGGGACACCAAAGGGAAAAATACAACTCTCTAAATAACTGCCTGATCTAAATTGAAAAATGATAATAATTTGTCTGCTCTGGCCACTAGGGCCAAGTTCGGACACAAACTCTATTAAGTTTCAACCAGCTTGTTTCCTCACTTCTCCTCAACATCAAGGGCCGCTGTCACTTATCAAAGTAAACAAATTAAAATCTTCCAGGACTAGGCCCTGCAGCACAATGAGAAGGCCAACAGCAAGAAGTGTGGCAGTCCTTCAGCAGCACAAACTCTTACACAGTGTCACATTATGCTCAAGAACGGATGCAGGGCGTGAGGACACAAGTGCAGTGGGGGTTCTTCTTTATTGACACAAAGAAAATCCAAAACATGCCAAAAGGCAGGTCAGGAAAAGAACAGACTCGGGATACTAAACTTGGCTAAACACAAAACTATGGCTGGGCTATTATTACACAAAACAAAGACAGAAGCATAACAAGAAAGGGGCAAGACAAGGGTACAGAAATCTAATAAACAGGAGGCTAGGTGATGCCATGAACAAATACACATGGAACGTACACTTTGCAAAGACTATGAAACATCCAGGTTTCAAATAATTACACAAATCAAGAACAAAACTGGGTGAAAATGGGTGAGTTCTATCTCGAAACAAGAAGAAAACAGGAGGACAGGATAAGAATCAAAACAAAGACACATGACAACATAAAGACAACAAGGCAGGGAAAATAAACTAATCACATGCAGAACTGAACTCATGCTACTGGCAGCCGAACGCTGTGCGCAGCACCGTAGCGCAAGGTGGAGATTCATGACACACAGTCACACTTTAGTCTCTTGGTGCAGCTGGCCGGCCAAATACAGCATGCTGCTGAAATGGAGCGATTTGAAATACCCATTAAAAATAATGAGCCAGCTATTTTCACCGCCTGTTAGTGGAAAACAATCCATATTGCAGTGCTATCACACCAAGCCAAGTGAAAGAGCAACAATTGCAGAAGGGAAATTTATTTAATGACCTCCTGTTGTGCTTAGCTAAGAGATGCATTATAGTGCCAAATAGAGTAGTTTGGAACGTTTTATGAGGAAATTATGTCTGTGATGTGCAGATGGACTTTAACAAATCACCAGTGATGTGGAAAGAGTGATCACAGGTAATTTTCCTTTAAAGCGACTCTGTCAAAAGACAGTCATGATATATGTGAATATTAACTTGATGTGCATGATAGGGCATTACAGCGTAAATCTTATTTATACACATTATAGTTTATTTGAATAGTATAGCATGTAAATTGTCTTCACCAAGATGAGCAGCCAGAATGATTCTGAATGTTATCAGAATCTGGCATAAAAAAAAAAAGAAAAAAAAAAAAGCTGGTATGTAATTTCTTTAAAAATGTTGAAAATGATAATTGCAGAGATAAAAGTAAAAGAACAAGTAACAGAACTAAAACAAGTAGCTTTCATTAAATATTAGTGTGAAAGTTTTCAAAAAGCCCATTAATTCACAATGATGGCACGTTAAAATATAATAGCTATTAATAGCACAACAGTGACACTTTATTACATGGCCAAAAGGTTGTGGAAACCTGACAATCAAATCCTTATGTGGGTTTTCCCTAACATACTACCACAAAGTTGATAACACACAGTTGTATTTACTGTAGCATTAAAATGTACTCTTTGTAGTTTAGAATTTTGTAGATGCAAAAGGGGTGGCATCTTTGGAAAGGCTTATTCAACATGCACATACAATATGGGTATGATAGTCAGGTGTCCATATACCTTTGGCCATATGGTATATAAAAGTTATATGTGCATTATATCACAAGGCATAACTCATGATATAATGAGATGAATGGTGTGGGGCAAATTAGTACTTATTGTACTTAAATGCAGCTAGGGAGTTTGATCTGTTTTCCTTCAAATTCAGAAATGCAAAACCGAAAACCCATAACACGTTTCTGTTTCTATTATGGGTCTGTTATATGTCCATCTGTGCAATTTGTACTTTGATTGCTTAGTTTACTTACTTTTATTTTCTGCTCAAAGGTAGGAACACACTTAGATTATGCAATCAACCTATATGCCTGGTTTTGGGTGATGGAAAGAAACCGAAAAACATGCAAAATCCCCTAAACACATGGTAAAAAACATGCAAAACTCCAAACAGACAGTAACCTGAACCCAGGACCAAACAAGGACCACAGAACTGTGAGGGGTCAGTGCTTCTTTCTCCATCACAAAAACATAAAAAACAATGTGCTGTTTTCTGTCTTCTTCTTCTTCTTCTTCTTCTTGTTCTTCTTCTTCAAGTAAAAGCAATTTATCATCAAAACATACTATATGTTTCAAATATATATATATAAATTATATAAAAAATTCAAGGTGTATTGTTGCCACACTGTCCCCATATGTTAAAGCTAAAAATACAACAATTACACATTATTCTGTGTACATACATATTTATTGTGCCAGTAATCCTGGAGTTGATTGAATGTATTCACTGAAAGAATGGAGTGCAATTAGAACTCCTTTCATCAAGTTTATTTGTGGCTCAGGCTTAAAGGAAAACATGCATTGCAGAAATAGTTATATCCACCCAAAAGGAACAATAATATTAGCTAGGAAAACTCTCTCACTCTCTAGGGCTTGGATGGAGCTTATGGAAAAGCTCATTGTTTGATTTTCTCACTCAGCTTTATTCTCAGCGAGTGTATTAAACATGCTAATCTCCTCAGTGCTATTTGCCGGAACAAGCATATAAACAGCACAGGAAATCTGGAAAAGGGACAGGGTGGGGAGTATGGGTGTTTGTTAACTCAACTTAAATGAATGGTAACAAACAGCTCATGGATAAGCTGCACGCCACCATGCACATGCACATTACCCAGAATTCACTTCAATCTTCTGTCATCACAAGCAGATTATTCTGACTCCTTTTTGCTGAAGCATGGTTCCCCTCAGGTGCATGACATTCAATTTTAACAATTATCATTATCTTTCAGGCCGGTGACTGCTCGAATGTTGCAGTATGCAATAAATATCACAGTGGCACTTACACCTCCAGGAGATACTTAAACCCTTATCTTTTTACGAGTAAACCTTTCTTTTTTAATGTCTGTCAAAAGTACAATAAAGTTCGTGGCAATTATGGATAGACCCTCAAGGGTGATCCTGGTGGTTGAATTGAAAGCTAAAACGCCATTGTACCCTATTTCGGTTACACATTTATACATATTACAAGCAACCATCGAATCCGATGGCATAACCATCCACAACAAACATCTGATTACAGAAAAAACCTTTACAACCCATGACAGCATGTATATTGTAATTTAAATTCTAAATAAACTTGTGGAATGTGCAAAAACCTAACTAGCTATTTAATTAAGCTAATTCCATACATTGGTTAGCTAGTTAGATACCTAGTTTGTTAGTTATCATTAACATCATATTAACAAAACAAACTCATGAAAATACAGTATGAATACACATACCTATGAGTAACACATAATTATGGATAATTGAATACTGGAGCAGTCAAACAAAATTTTAATCAGACATTAATTAAACCATCATCAAATTAAATCACAGATGAGCCACATCCAGTGTTTTATGACTAGTCTTTACATGAGCCATCTGTAATTTTTATTTTTTTTACTTGAATGTGCACATATAAAGTATAAACTCCATAATAATGCATTGAATTCAGACTTTCCATTTATTGGGAATGTCATATGCACTTAGTTTGTGTGTGTAATTATTATTATTATTATTATTATTATTATTATTATTATTATTATTATTATTATTATTATTATTATCATTATTATTATTTTCAGTAGTAGTAGTAGCAATAGTGGTGGTATTGGTACTAGTAATATTGGTGGTGTTTAACTTGAACATACTCAAAGTACACTTTAATGAAACCTCCAATACAAACTTGAGTCAGAGCAAGAGATATGAACTATATGGAGAAAAAAAATCAATAGTGACATTTCTCAGTTTCAAGCAGATAAAGGCCTGTTAATGCAACCATTTAAAGCAAGTGTGGATTTGTCAGACTGCAGCCTGCAGCACATTTTAGCAGATAATCTTGATTACCTCACTCATATAAATGGGGCTAATAGCCAGAGAAGGTATTCAATGGACACTCTTCCCTGCTGCTTCCAGACGTCTAGCAGATCTGTCATGGAGGTGATTTCAGTAGATTTGTAACAAATGTTTCTCCACTTCTTATTACAAGCTTTTTCTTTTTATTTACTGCTTAACAAGGGGACCTCTTGAATGAAGTATTAATGGGATCAGGACTTTTAGTTTATTTGAATACCAAATATTATTTATTAATAATAACATATGATTATATAATACATTCAGTGATCACATAGGCTAATTAATAAAAATAGTGAGTTCAGTCATTTTTATAAAACGTATTTGCAATGCTACCTTGCTGTATTAACTACTTGTGAACACAGAAACTAATCAGTTCATTAATTTGTCTCTGGTAACCACACTGCTGGTCAAGGTTATGGTGAAGCTAAAGCCTGTCCCAGAATCATTGGGCATAAGGGAGTAATATACCATAAATTGGATTCGAGTCCATCATAGGACACCATGCACACACTCACTGACACCTAAAAGCAATTTAGAGTAGCTGGAGCTATAAGGCAGTACTCACTGTGCTCTATTTTACACTCTCCTATAAGCAGCTGTCAATCTGACATGTGTATAGGCTCGCATCTTAAGTGGAAGTGAATAAATTGTAATCATTATTTTTTCATGTCCTGGCATCTTGGGAGAGAATTAAGCTGTGACCTGTGTTAAATAATGCATTCAACGATGCCACATTTACTGTGTGTTTTCATACTGGACTAGATGCAGGATGCCAAAGATGAAATTACAGCAGCTACAGACTCGGTATAAAGGCTCTGTGAGAAGACATGTTTACAAGGGTAGGTGAGTCATGTTCTCTGTAAAAGGAAAATGCAATACAAAGACAGACACTTTAGATTACATAATTTCACGCCTGGTAGGTACAAAGCTGGCAAGTATCTATTTTATGTTTTTTTTTTTTTTTTAAATTTTATTATTATTGTGGATTTGACACTTTTATTTCATACACAAACCTACATCCCCTAATCCATAACGTAAAGTAGCTTATATATAGTCAAAAAAATTGTCTTTTGATCAATTCTGTGATGGTGTGATGTTTTCGGTCAAGAATAGATTTATATTTCGATCCCTAATAAGCAAGCCAGAGGTGAAAGTGGCAAGAAAAAACTACCTGAGAACTCATGAGGAAGAAAAGAAACCTGTCCAACAACAGACTGGATTCTAAACAATTGCGTGCTATAAAGTAAAAGAGTATTATGTGTGCTGAAGGGTGATGTTCAATTTGAGCATTCTGTAACTATGAGTACTGGGATGCACACAGAACAGTCTTTATGACTACAGCAGAACATTTTCAGTACAAATGTTTAGAATCCAGGTGAATATATCCACTAAAAAGTGTGGGTCTTGGGCATGAACTGACTTTGGGAATTATTTTCTCTACTAAGAAGTCTGAGAGGCTTTTTTCCTCACTGCCACTCACCTATGTGTCAGAGTATTGTGTGTGTATGTGTGTGTGTCTGATAATATGAGTAATCCAGTGTGCTGGCAGTCTCTTAGTGTAGAGAGACACATTACCTTTATCCATTATTAGTTTCCAGGAATCAGACTTACCTGGACATGTAATTAAATCCTTGCAATTGGTTTAATCTCCTCTGCACTACTGATAAGGTGATAAGTGCAAAGGCATTTGATGAAGTGTGTCTCAGTGACGGATTGTGTGTGAGTTGCTAGTTATTGATGCTGTGATCATGTTTGTCACAGTCTTTGTTTTTGCTGATATGACTGTGGGTTAGCATGTGATCTGGTTTCTCTCAACAAAATATACTAACACTGTACATGAAAATGCGAATTGGTCTGTCAGTGTGTGTTGGTAATTGTAGTGGAAGTTTGGTAGACTCTATCCTGGTGGTTTGCTGATTGGCTGGCTCTCTCTTCCCAGGCAAGTAGATAATGAGACGCCTGTCATCAATTATTCATGAGTCTGCGGTGTTCCACTACAGCATGCTGCACTCCACATAACACAAAAATGTTGACGTACTCCCATTCTCCATAATTACCTCCAGCTTGTGTGTGTTTGTGTGTAGGTGGGTGGATGGTGGCTGACACAGGAAGATGGAGAACCATGTCTACACTTCTCTGAGCTAGAAGAAATGCCCAGGCAGAGCTACAGAACATGGTGCCTACACGAGCACACTTCTTTTTTTTTAACCATTGTAAGAGAGAAAGTCCCAGCTAACACATTCTCAGGTGATAATGGAATTCTGACCACTAGAACAATATGCTAACAGGTGTGGAGTCATCTCCCTCTTTCTTGTTCTTGCCTGTCTTAGACTCGATGAAATGTCCTTTTGGAGACCAAGCTCAGGTGTCAGGTAGTGCTCATTCACAGTAGAGAATGGCGCTTCTGCATTCTCAAAACAAGATGTGGTGACTCAGAGGTCCAGACAGAGGGCAGGATCATATAAATATGAGCATTGAGACAGATAAAAGCTTAAAGCCTGCAGACACATGCTCATTGCTACTAGTGATAGATAAAGTCTAAATGGGGACAGAGGGTGACAGATACAGTTCTCTGCATCACAAAATCTCAGACATAGTAAAGTGGGTTCTGGTGTGTCAACTAAATGAACTCCCTGCATTCTCGCTTCCTTTTTCTTCAGGAATTCTGCAGAAATAATGAAGTATCAGACAGCTGTTGCTCATCCCCCAGGGTCAACTTTTTTTGTGGTTTACTGTGGTTATTTCTATAACTAAACAACTGAAGAATATTTGACAATTATGAATATTCTTTTAACATTCAATAATTTTTTATATTCATCTGAAATAAGGGTGCAAAACAATACTATTATATATCTGTATCTGTTTTTTCTAAATGAAATAAAATGTAATACTAACCCTATTCTCAGAGGAAAAACACCATGAGTAGATCATATAGGTAAAGATTATATAATATCATATATTAATAACATAATCTGTGAATACTGACTCCTCATCCTCTGCTACGTCACTTCTTATCGGTCTTATTCATAAATGTGCACAGAACTCCTTTTCTGAATCCCAATCATGCAGTTTTGTTTTGTACCTCCCTGTGATATTTTCCGATGAATTTAGTTGGTTCTATTCCTAAAAAAATAGTAGCCTAAATTAACCCACTACAACCATGGCCAGACAGTAACTAAGGATGAATAAATAAACACAGAATGAAAAGACAGGGTTAATTCATTTATGTTTTTTTTTTTTTGTTTATCAAGCTTTATGTTTAATCTCTTGATCACAAGTCTCTTGGCCATGACTTGCATGACTTATTGTCTCAGCTAGGTGACCTGTGAAAATTTGCCAGCAAACTTTCAAAAAATTCTCCTATTTGTATCTGTTTTTGTATCAATTTAGAACACATTATCTGTTCATTTCTGAACAATGATCCCTAGGCTAACATTATGTGTGAAGATTTACCACATTATATTGCTTAAAGCACAGGTTCCCAGGCTACGTACTAGAGTACACCATGTCCTGCACATTTGGGTGCACTCTTAAGCCATAGTTGATTGATTTATACATTTTTACATATCCAGAACATTGTCTAAAATATTCTGGTTAACACTTTTCAATCCAGTGACCTCTGATTGATTGATTGATTGATTAATTGATTGATTGATTGATTGATTGATTGATTTCTTTTTCTTTCTTTCTTTCTTTCTTTCTTTCTTTCTTTCTTTCTTTCTTTCTTTCTTTCTTTCTTTCTTTCTTACTTATAAAGACTCCTGAGAATGAAAATACCAGCAGGAGATCAGCAGTATCTGAAATGCTATGATCACCCTCTTTGGCACTGTCAACAATGCCACAAACACAAATCAATCAAATTTTACCTACTAATGTTCCTAATAATGTGGTCAGTGTGTACTTGGATCCCACACTAAAATGAAAATCTTTGTTGCAAGTTTCTTCTATGTGTTCAGGCCAAATAACCCCATTCTGGATTTGCCATTTTTTTTCTTAGAGTGAACCCAAAGTGTACAATAATCTCGTACGGTTACTCTAAAAATGTTATAAAACTACAGAAATCAGGGAAAGAAAGGGGTAGTGGAGAAAGATGGAGAAACACAGAAGCAGGAGCTGACAGACTGAAGAGCAATCATGACTCCCATGGTCACTTTTTATGCCCAGAGATGGACTGCTTTTTATTAACTTGTTGCCAGCAAAGTGAGACTGATGTGACCAGAGCATGTAGTCAGTCAGTCATGCTAGACAGACCGACACACACACACACACACACACACACACACACACCACTGACTGAGCTATATCACTTGGTGATGTTACCTTTCTACAGAAGCTTCTTACCTAGTGGTTACAAAAATACAGGTTGAGTTTTGTTCTTTTTTTTTTTATATATATAAAAAAAATCAGCAAGTAAACCATACTACTTCACATTTTCATCCATTTTCAACCATCCTACTTCATCACATTTCACAAGAGACAACAAATAGACAATAAACTGAATATAAGTACTAAAAAAACTTTCAGGGAATGTAGGGCAGCAGTGGATGGTGCAGAAATATGTGTATCTGTAAAACACAGAGTAGATCGGTTGGTAATGAGAGAGGCTTGACTCTCTCTATCATCTTAAGGGTGGGTGCCCACAGAGGATTTCACAGCCCAGGGGAGACAAATCCGCACTAAGTCACCTATGAAAGAGGGATAGAGGGAGGGAGATTCCTTCATGCTACAAATCAGTGGACTGAAAAGTAAGTGTCCTTGATGACAGAGAAGTGAACCGTCACCTCACAGTTACATACTGGAACTAAGCATATAAAACACAGAGAGTATACACTACATAATATAAAACTACAGAACAGGGTCATGTACACTGCATTCCAATCAGAAAGCTGGTCCCTAGGTAGACAGTATTTTAGGGCAGCTTTTGCACACTTAGATAAAAGCTGTCCTATTTGGAAGGTTGCTGCTTTCTGAGGCTCTGTGTGTCAGATTCGTGTCATATCCCATAAATCTGTTCCCTGCACCAGAAGACTTCACAAATTTGGTGGGCCAAACTGTTGATACAATATTGAAAGTGAATTGCTTTTTTGATAACTAACAGGCGCATTTCAGATAAGAGATTATGGAAAGCCTTTTATGATGAAAATAAATCCCTTAAAATCCAATCTGATTTTTCTGTTATCGAAGATTAAGCATATTGTTATATGAAATGTTTTGCAACTACATTATAACTAATAGGAAAGGTGAGCAGTTACAGGAGTGATATTTAAAAGTCTGAACCTGCTGACAAGTAAATATTTAACATATACTGTTTCTTTATAAGACTATACTGTAATGATGAATAGTCCTACTATCCAGGAACACTCAAAAAATAATAAGTTGTCTTTATGAATCCGGATCCTCTCCTCATGTTATCTTGAGTTTTTCCTTCCATCCTCACCTAGGAATTATATCTGTACTTGGATTTATGTCAAGCTGCATGATGAGAATACCTATTGTTAAAAGCGTATGACATATAAAATCGATTTGAACTTAATGCAACACTCTTAGTGCATAGAAAAGTAAAGTTAGGTGTATAAGGCTCTGTTCTAGGGCCACTTGTTTTTTTTATAGACTTTTCTATCTAATCCATTTTCTCCAACTTGATCATCTATAGATCTAGACCTAGAGTTGTGTAAATCTGATTTGTAACAATACATACTGTTAAAAGTTCAGTACAAATAAGTCTGAATTTAATTAAATTGAGACTTGCAATGTCCTGGCCACTAAGATTAACTTGCCAGTTAGCCAACATCAGTCTAGAAATGTCAGTATCAATTACTAGTATGGGAAAGAAAGGCATTAAGCTAACAAAAAGTAGTGAATAAGTCTAAGATATGTGTTCAGTGCTCTGAAGGTATGATCCATGGTACAAGTGAGGGTGACCACAATACCTCCTAAGCATCCCTTCTGGAAAATGTGCTGCCTAATGAAAAAGTTACCTCTGAAAAATGTGCCCACTAAAGCCACCTCCGGAGTGGAATATACTGTATACTGCATGTAACATACAGCAGCTAAGCATTTCATAAACTACAAATAACATTCTCATAAATAGTTAACCACATGATACTGTCACCAGTAGTGGAAAGTCCTAAATTTCTGTGCATCAGCCAGCGGCAAATCTTAGAAGGAATTATGCTTTAGCCATCCCTGTAGCCTGGAAGCAGATCTGAGCATGAACATTTCATAATGCTGGCTCTCTTCCATTGCCTGCAGTGATCAGAATCAAAGCCATGTTCCAATTATGTTTCATTACTCTGATCCTAATGATGCACCATGATCTTTTATTGATTTAAAGTCAGCTTGCCACTGTTCCCATATCGAAATGCTGTGTGCTTTGTGTTCCCATGGAGAATATTTTCCAAGACAGGCCTGAGACTGTATAACATTATCTGAAAAAGGCTCTGGCTCTATTATTTACATAGTGTGATTAAGAATTGATGGAGCACAAAATGAGGGGGAATTTGCAATGAGGCTGCTATTGTAAAGATGAGAGAGCTGTGAAAAAGAAAAAGCATTAATGTGTCAGGGTTTGCCTCATGTTTTTGAGCATTACTCAGGTATAGTAGTAGCTTGCTGGTTTAAGGGATCAGATCATGGTGGACTTTTATTTCTTTTTTCTGATTATATTCCAGGTTTGGCAAAACTGCCCCCCCACCCCCCACCCCATCCAGCACAGGAAAAAAAGAGCTGTAATTTCATTGTACATTAACTATGGACAAAAGAATATATACAAATGCAAGTATTCTGAAATTGTCTTAACAACCGTGTAAACCATCATCAACCCATCATCAACCCATGCTCTTCAGCTTTAGAAACATGTTCAGAAATGGCAATACATGCTTCCTGGACATGTTTTTTCCATCGTGTTCCATGTGTGGATGCTTTTCTGTTGCAGTTCTGTGTCTACATGTGCTTCATGGACTCTTTCAGAATGATGAGGACTGTTCAGGGAGCCTACCTTTATTCTGTGGCCTGACACATCATTGTGAAATTGAAATTGTTCTACAAAGCCGTGATAGCTCTCCCTGTGGAATCTTTTAATTTTCAACCCATTACCTCACCATTAGCTTTTCAGCATTACAATGTGAGTGTGCTCATATTTCATGCTGTTGGATCAGAAAAAAGAACCTCCTCTGCACAAACATACCTCAAACTGTCCTTGAATAAATAAAAAAAAAAAAATCCAAAGTGGTGGGAAGTACAGTAACGGCTTTATTAAATTAGTGCAAAAGACACACATAACTCATTCATAACGTCATTGTTTACTTTGCTTTATAAGGACTTAAGGGGTCTATCCCACAAATCCACAAACATTTTGTTATTTTTTTTTCTTTCTTTTTTTGATCCACTTCTCACAAGCGCAAAATACGAACCGACAAACCGACAGCCTTGTTTGGCCTTTCTGCGAGAGACGAGGGGACACTGAGACAAGTGTCATACCAACAGAGCCATGAAAACACAGGTTAGACAGACAACCAGTCTGTAAACCAGTTTAGGACTCCAGATTCAACTAAACATTTTTTGAAAAAAAAAAACCTGGAGTTAATATATGAAAAAGAGGAAATACATCAACAGCACTGAAAACAGTGTCTAAAATATGCAAAAAAAGATACAGTTTTTTGTCTTTTATTTGGGAGGGGTAATTGACTGCAGTCAAATTACATAAGTTAATCAATAAATTTGTACAATGGTAAAAAATAAAATATATATAGTGTACCCCCACCATTTCACACCGTTACTATAAAGATATATTCCACTCCATAACAACTAATGCAATAAAAACCAAAACAAAAAATAAAGACTCCAGAGCTTTGACTTTAAACTTTAAAGGCTTTTGGCTACCACCTTGCCCTAAGAAACCACAGTCACGGCAGACTAAACACGCCTTACGTCCTCGCCTTACATTAGTAAACAAAGTCGTACAGTACTCTTTGACCAGAGACAAATAAAATACATCAGAAAGTCTAATTGCTTCTTTTCCCCCATCCGGCACATCCTTATCCAGTGAGAGTTCATTCAGGCAGTAGCATCCATGACAGCTTCCAGTAGTATGAGAGAAAGACAAAGCCGGAAAAGGAGATAGAAAGGATGAGAGAAGGAGAGAAGGAGAGGGAGAGAGACAGAGATGGGTAAATTATGATGGTGCTGGACTAAATAAACTGGGGATCTGGAGTTAAATGTATCTTCTGAAATGTGGTGAAAGGTCCTTGCCAGTTGCCTCAGTCTTGGTTTGATGGGGGCACAGACTGGGAGATGCTCGTCAGTGTTGTAAGAGGGCAACAGACAGATGGATCTTTACAAGCCTGAGAGAGAGAGGGAGAGAGAAACAGAGAGAGAGAGACACACACAGAAAGAGACAGAGACAGAGCATGAGAATAAAGAGTAAACAGTGGGCATTTTAAGCAGGACTGAGTTTATCAAAGATCAAAAGGCAATCAAAGCCATAACACTTTAAAGTTATGATTAAAAACCACTGAAGATCTTAAGACTTCAAAAGATTTGAAACTTCTGATGCGCATTCTTAAGAAAAGTTTAGACAGCTGATGTAAACATGCCAATGCATTACTGATGTTTTGACTGTGTGTTTGTATGTGTTTGTGTGTTTGAGTGTGTTGGCTCAGAGGGTGCAGCGGTGGAAGTAGTGGGCTGAAAGTGTCACGTCCAGCTCAGCCCCCGCCCTATGCGGGGCTCGAACCCGGACCTCCGTGGTGCCGCATGCTCCAGCACGCCGTGAGAGCACAGACCCAAACGCAGGATTCAGTGAAGCACTGTTTTATTTACATAAACACAATACAGGGGAAAGACAAACATAACACTAGACTCGTGGTTACACCAAACCATAAACCCCAACCCGACATAACACCCACGGGACAGCTATACACAGAACATTGACCCATGCCACACATGTACACCAGGATCCCTTTTTATAGGGAAACACAACAAGGTAATCAGGGACAGGTGACAATCAGGGTGGAGAACAATGGGCAGGAATCACAGAGACATAAACAGGCTTCCAGGATTCTCCTGCCAGCGCCCTCCCCGGGCCTGGCAGGGAACTGTCCAGCTACTCCTGACAGAAAGTGTAACGAGAGGAATATCTTGAACCTCTTGGGGCATTTAGCTTGTCTAGATTTTTTTTTTTTTTTGCAAACTTGCAGCGTATATCTTTCTATTTCTTTATTTATTGATTGATTTATTGATTGATTGATTTATTTTAAGTTGTGTTTTCTTCTGCGAGTGGTGCTTCACATAGCATTGCCACCTCATAGCTTTGTCCCGGATTCTATCAATGTTTCTCCCTATGTCCATGTGGTTTTCTGCCAGGCTCTCTAGTGTTCTCCCACCTCTCAGTAGGTGGACTGGCTAAGATAAATTGCCCCTAGTTGTGAATGAATGTGTGACTGTGTGTATGCAGGTTGCCATGTAATGGGATATGCACTTGATCCACCATAACACTGACCAGGATAAAGCAGTTACTGCAAAATGAGTGTGTGAGAGATCTGCTGGGATTTTTTTCTTTCTCTACCTCTTTGTGCTGTTTGTGTGTGTGTGTGTGTGTGTGTGTGTGTGTGTTTGTGTGTGCATGAATGGGGAGGAGAGAGCGGTCAAGGGGATTGAACAGGTGCCATGTTCCTGCAGACTGGCTGGTATTTTTATCTCACTCATAAGGTATGCATAAAATTGAAGCAGACAAATGAACTTTGGTGCAAAAAGTCAGCGTTCTATTAAAAACTTTTCAGCATTAGTCTGAGCATTAACGTAAAGTAATAGCAAAAGTGTAAATCAAATTGAAAAGCGCCAGTGGCAATTTAAACGTTTGTTGTGACCTTTGGTTACAATTCTCTATCATATATAACAATTGAACTTATTTATATTGTAAAATTATTTTCATAGTTTCAAAAGAATTGTTCACAAGCCCCAATCCAGAGGGACATAACACTCCATAACTTCTAGTACTAAAAGAATGTTACAACAAATAAAACAGAACTTTGGTAGTGGCTACTGGGCTGACAAATGGATCCACTCATGTACAAAAGTAATATCAAAGGTAGACTTCCCGGATCTTTCACTAGCGCCATTATTATTATTTCTCTTTCCATCTTCCCCTCTCTGTCTCTCGCCCCTGTTTTTCTCCTGGGCTGCATTCACAAAATAAGATTAAGGACCAGTTTTGAAAAATGCAAGCTGTAATTTTGCGAGACGTTCAGAAATGAATTGGCCTGTAGGCCTGAGAAATGCTAGACCGATCGAAGCATGCCAGATCTGATGGGGGGAATATTTAATAGGAAGAACTATTGATTTCCCCCCTCTTTTATGTGTTTTTTTTTCCCATCTAGGCACTTTTGTATTTCGGACTTAAGTGAATATGAAAGGGAAATAAAAACTGAACACTGCTCAGAAGCACAGAGAAAATCTCCTCTGTTTCAAAAATGCTTTTTGCAAATGACTCCTGCACCCTTTATTCACGCATGGAGGCCCAGAAACAAACAAGGTAATTCTTTCAGCTTAGGCAAAAAGTGTGAGAAACATAAAAATACATAAGCAAATCAATTCACCCTACATCTTTGAGATGTGGTAAAGTCATGCGAGAAACAGATCATCCAACACACATGCATAAACCTCACACCTACACACATATCTTCAAACACACACACACTCAACCAGGAGAAGAACAGTGAAGGAAAGTGCAGACCTGATATCTGCCACAGCACTGAGACGTGGAGAAAATGAACGATTGAGGGGGCAGGACGAAAGACTGTTTGATCTAATTAGGATCATCCTGATTGGAAGAAAGTGGTTGTGGCAGCAGTCAGCTGGAGTTGAAGAAAACATGATAACATGTGACCCCTGTGCTCCAGTGCAGCAGCCTGCTCACATGATACACAATCTTTCTTCCTTTTCTTTTAGACAGAGATTTTACACAGTCTATCTGCAGTTCTCAAAAGAAAATACAACAGCAGATGGCTGTCAAAGTTAATGTTGAGGCACGTTGGCTACGTTTCATCTTTAAAACTTTACAGTGAGCCAACTCTAAATATATCTGACTACACTACATTAAAGACACCTTAACATTTTAAGGAAAATGTAACATTTCCACTAATCCATAACAAATGCTCTGTTTTCCATTTACTTTTACCAAATAACACCCTTTACAATGAAACCACAATAAATCCCTCAAGTTTTAACCTGATATTAATTAGGCGAAAAAGTGGTCACAGTGAGGTGCACCATGTGTACCACAGAGGGATTAAAAATAGGGAAATGCTACTAAATGTCATTCTGATGGATTTTTTTTTCCTTCCTTCAAGATATGGTTCCTCTGGAGCCAAAGTAGATTAAAAGCGTAAAAGCGGTTGTCTTGGTAGAAAAGGGGATTTAAAAGTTCAGTGGAGTGCCAGTGGCTCAGTTGTGTGATGGATGGAGCTTGGACTTATTTCCCTGTTTGTGGATTAATTACATTTCGGCCCTCCAAGAATCGTTTATCAGATTAGCAGTGGCTTTAAAAGTCTTGCTCAGTTCTGATCTACTGCTTCTCATTCGCCAGATATTGCCTTTCTGGTATACTTCTGGTACCAGCACTTTGTGTCATACAGTTACTGGGGTTCTTTTTTATCAGCATATAATAGATCATAATATGTGGAAATGAGTTGCAGTAAATAAGTGGAGTTAATAATGTTAATAATACAGTTAATAATGGAGTTAAAGGCTTGGTTGGATCAACAATTTTAATATTATACTTCTGTATATAGATTTCTGTAAAAGCAGAAATCTCCCTTTGGATGTGAGTTACTGGACCATGACAAAGCTAGTCTCAACCTGAAGCTAGGGGCCACTGACATTTTTGAATGCTTTTCTGGCCACAAGCTTCAGAGAACTGAAGGTTGCTATCTTATCGTATCTCTGTACTTCAATGCATATTCACTAAATGAGCATTTCAGAACAGGAAGCAGCCATTAAATTGAAATAAATCAACAGAATAAGAGCTCAGCCATGAAAACTCTCAAAGTAAAGTTTAAGCATTTATTGATGTATTGATGGAGATGGAATGGAGGTAAGTTTGATCTTGGTGGATAGAGCTGCTACACTGCTGCTGCTTTAGTTGCTGCTGCTGCTGGGTGAGTGCTGAGACTGCCCGTGGACCTGCTGAAACACAGAGATGTTGAGAAATGAGCTGGTGCTGAGAGTCAAGCTGGAGGAACCCCCTGTAGCAGGTCTGAGCAGGTGGGTCTGGGAAGGAGGAGAGTGAGAAGTGAATTGCTTTGCTGCACGCTGGGGCGTAGCCCTGGTGTTATCTGTGATAATAAAAGACTATGAAGATGAGGAAATGTGGTGATAGGTTATGCCGAGGGTGTTTGCAGGACCAATTAATGTGGCAGGAAGTGTTTCATGGCTGAACTATGCATTTTTGAAACATTTAGTGATGTGTAAACAAGATAATCTATCATTATTTGATATATTTACCAATGAGCTACTGTTTATATATTAGGTGAATTGCCTCATTCTATGACAGTTTCAGTTCATGTCTTGAAAATGTTTATTGATGATTTGATATAGACTCACATTATATCAACCAAAATTAGACAGCTGAATACTGGAAAAAGATCAGGTGATTTTTAACATTTTTTTGTAATCTTCAACTTAAGTGAATGAGTGGTTGTTTTAGCCTCAGATTCTTCTTGGCTGAAAGGAGTGGAACCTGATGTGGTTTTCAGCTGTTGTAGCTCATCCACCTGAACGTTCTGAGATGCTTTTTGGCTCACCATGGTTACAAAGAGTGATCATACTGAGTTACTATAGACTTTCTGTTAGCTCTGTTCATTCTCGTCTGATCTCTCTCATTGACGAGGTATTCTAGCCTGCAGACCTTCTGCTCACATGATGTTTATTTGTTTTCACACCATTCTGGGTAAAATAGTTGTGTGTTTAAATCCCAGAAGATTAGCAGTTTCTGAAAAATACTAAAAAAAACCAGCATATCTAGTATCTGTAGTTAAAATCACACAGATTACACTTTTCCCCCATTGTGCTCTTGACCTGTATCTTGCAGGATTTTATGCATTCGGTTGATTGGATAACTGGTTCATACAGGTAGGTGTACAGTTAGGTGTATATATAGTTTCTCACATCCTTTCACTGTTTGCCACATAACTATATTGCTCTTACATCAAATCATTCCCTGCTGTGGTGTGATGATGCCCGCTAACTGTTTCCTTAGTGCAGATTCCAAGTATACCTACAGGGGGCACTGTTGCTATCTCTTTTGTGTGTGAGTTCCACAGCACAAACCACCATTCAGCATTTGTGGCCATGTGCACCATCTAGGCTCACAGTGGGGAGAAGCGGCACAGCTTCATTTGTTTGCACATGAGATAACCGTGGTTGCATTCATTGACTGTTCATCAAGACTCGCTATCTGATCAGCCCGTAACCGGTGCTGAGCGATGCTGGGAGGACTGTAATGACTAGCTGCCTGCCTTTTCTTACTGTCTCTCAAACCTCAGCATGCCCAGATTTGGAGTAGTGAACTGCGATAGATCACAAGCTCTCTGATTTCTGAGAACAAATGAATAAAAAAGATACATGTTTGTTTTTGGAAAAAATCAAGTCAATGTATTCAAAGAGCGACAAACCTGCACAGTGGGACCAACAGTGATAGCGTGTGTGGTAGTGTAGCCAGAACTAATCGGTCATGTTGCACAGTGCTCACGATGTGCTGCTGTGTGTAATTAGAGGGCGGCAGGAGCGGCTAAGCTGCAGGATTTGGTGCAGGATTTATCAGCGCTGAAAGAGTACCTCAACAACGAGATACTTATGTATCTTCATATGGAACATGTTTGTGCTGCTCCCAACACTTACATACATTATTTATGGCTCCACAAAAAAGCAAGCGTATTGGAGTGCTTTATCTGTAAGAAGTGGAGGGAAAACAGAAAATATGGATTTTCTCTCTACCGTGGTGATATTCAGGCTTACACACACACACACACACACACACACACACAAACACACACACACACACACACACACAAACACGCACACACACACACGTGAGATTGCTCAGGCAATATCATCAGTGTCATTTGTTAGTTATCACTGTAGGAATGTATGCTTGTAGGCTGCTAGATGTAATGACTGTCCACCAAAGCATAAAGCACAGGCATTAAAAAAAAGTCTCAGTGAATCCCTCAATGCCTGGCAATTATAACATTCAACAGTACAATGACTGCTGATAGAAGTTGCTTTCGGCTGCTCCCTGTTCGGGGTCGTCACAGCGGACCAACTGGTCCACACAACACCTTGGCACAGGTTTTACGCCAGATGCCCTTCCTGATGCAACCCTCCCTGCTGATATTAATGAAATATTACTGATTTACTGATTCTGTAAATTGTGAGAATGGTTATGAATATCAGGTAATAAATGAGGATGAAAAAATAAAACACCAGCTCTGGGTTTGTGTTAGTCCATAACAACATAAGATAGTAAATAAAATGTGAAAGATGGTGACTGATTAGAGGACAGACAATGAAATAGTGATATAGCAAGAGTAAGAAAAAAACAGAGGGTGATAGAAACAAAGATAGAGTGTGAAGAGAGAAAGAAGGAATGATGCCTGTAGGTCATGTTGGGCTCAGACCTCTCAATGCTTTCATTGTGCCATGAATTACAGATGGAACCCGCTTCTACCCAAACCAGGCCTTGGGCATAGAAGCCAGCCATAGAAGCATATCCGCACACACACACACACACACAAAAGCTCACCATGGTATAACATATGTGATGTATAGTTATAGAAATGATTCATGGAAATGCGTGCCTGCACACACACACACACACACACACACACACACACACACACACACACACACACACACACACATACACGAGCACATCAACCAAAGGTAGACCCAAAATCTCAGTAGAACACAAATCTTCAAAACTCAGAAATCTATTTCTCTACTAAATTGCCTTAGAAACAGGTCCATTATGGCCTCCTCTCATGAGCGGAGTAAATTATTCATGCTATTGCAAATGGTATAAATGAGATATACTGCTTATGCCATGTGATATAAACAAGGTAATGGGTAGGCAGGGCAAAAAACAAACACACAAACACACACACACACACACACACACACACACACACACACACACACACACACACACACACACACACACAGGGTTATTGATGGAATGTAGCAAGGAAATGGAGGAATTTTAAACTTTGTCGTAAAAATGTTGCAGCTTTTATGGTTGCTTATTATACACCACAGTCACTCCACCTCTTGGCTGAGAAGAATGAATAGAGAGAAATTTACTGTTAAACATTTAAAACTGTAATAAAATATAAAGACTAGAGCTAACTCAGCTAACAGTATGTCACAGCAGCTTTAACAAATGAACTTTAAGCTGCAGAGAAAAGACTTGCACTTAAATACACTATATATATAAAACTATAAACATTCAGATACAGACTTTGTATATATGCAAACTCAGAAATCAGCCATAAACTATTTGTAATCATACTATTACCATAACATTTACCTTCGGCCATGAGACATTATCCTAGCTGCACGATTTAAAATTCACAGGAGCATGTTTTAAAATAAATTATGCAGATATATTCAGGATTTAACCCAGTGGGCCCAAACAAACAGTAGTTTCTCTGGCCCTGAAGACCTAGGCTTGCTGCCAGTAAACAAGCTAAGGGTCCGAGAGGGGCCTTGATCAGCCAAAAGGTCGGAACAAGACAGACTGTACTTTCATACTGCTTAAAAAAGTGCAGCCAAAATACTGAGAAAAAGAATTGGAGCCTTTGGAGAAATGAAGTGAATATGGGTCATGTTGCCCTATGAAAGGTTGCGTTTGGGAAAAACTAAATGTCTCTAATAACTCTGCAGTTATACATATACTATACAAGCAACTATATTGTAACTACTGAAGATGTGCACATGGTTAGAGGAAAATTAAATATGTGGTTATAATACACTAGAAATAATTTAAGTATGGGGTAATTTGATGCAGTGTGAAGTTATTGTTACACAGAATTTGATTCTCTTCCAATGACATTGAGCTTTATTACAGTTCATGTGGAATGTCATTGGAAAATAATCAGTGTCTCTTACACCAAAACAACTGCAAACATTTAGAATCTTTAGGTTATTAATAAAAGCATTATATTTCAACTGTCTCTCTTTAAGAAGACAAAAAAAACACAGCTTTCCCTGTTAACAAAAAAAAGCAGAAAGCTGAAAGTCTCCTTCCATAAGTGTTCAAAGAAGTCGTCAAATCTCCTCTTTACACCTGCACATTAGTTTTCTCCTAAAATGATCTTGTTCTAGAACTTTCCATTTGTCTCACTCTATAGCGTGATACTCACAGAGAATGGAGAACAGGTGCAGGCCTAGCAGCAGCAGATTTGTTCGAAGAGAGCCGACTCCATTGCAGTCCATTCTGTTCTTCTTACAGGTGCACACTTGCACTTTGAGCTCTGTGTTGTTCGTGAGTGGTGGGAAGCCGGAATCAGTCAGGACCAGGGGCAGGTTGTAGTTGGCTCGTTTCAGACTGTGCAGCAGCATGATCTGTGAATGTGTATCTGGGGGA
This sequence comes from Hemibagrus guttatus, assembly GCA_033459395.1. NCBI lineage: Eukaryota > Metazoa > Chordata > Actinopteri > Siluriformes > Bagridae > Hemibagrus > Hemibagrus guttatus. The sequence goes on from JAUCMX010000004.1 coordinate 10,755,031, forward strand.
GAAGACAATAGTTTATAAAAACACACATGCGCACTCAGGCATGCTTGTATCCTAAAACACTTCCCTGTCTTATTTTCTTCGTGTCAATCAAATAGAATGCTTGAGGTCAGGATTTATTCTCCGTCTGTCAAAGCAGAAGCCTGAAGCATTACCTCTCTTTTCTTCTGTCCCTGTTCTCTTTTCTTCTTTTCTGCCTTGTTTTCTTCTGTTCTCTTTCTTTCTGTCCCTGTTCTATTCTTCTCTGTTCTCTTCAAGTCTTTTCTATTTTTCGTTGTTCTATCCTGTTCTTTTAGAATCAGTTCTCTTTTGTTTAGTTCTCTCCTCTTCTATCCTGTTGTTTCTGTTCATTTGTTCTGTGTGTTCTCATCTATTTGGTTCTCCTTTGTTCTGTTTTCTTCTATTATCTTCTATTTCATTCTGTTCTCTTTTCTTTACTTCTACTCTGAGTCTCTTCTGTTCTCCTTTTTTTTCTGCTGCTGAAAGCTTCAGCTGCCTGTTTTATTTTTATTTTTTATAACTACCACTTTTTGTTTCTTTCCTAGCCTCAAGACAAGAAAATATGCAACAGATAATGCAACAGATAAGTGGCAGGGATTAATAGTGCTAGCACTGTTGCCCGAATGAATTGTTTTGAGTGTTCTCTTACTTTGCTACTGCCTTAACCACATTCCTTATTTCCTGACAAATAATTGCCTCCACTGTCAATTCCCAAGCAGGCTGAAGACCACAATTGTTCTTTGTTTATTACTGAAGGCCTTATAATCTCTGGCTCTCTTTATTCATTCTGATATAATTTTTGCATCACAGCTCTAACTGGAGGTTCAGTGTTAGTGTAGGTTTGGTCTAAACTGAACTGGGACTCACTGTTAATCTTGGACATCCTCCACGTCTTCTCCAGACCCAGCTGTTTCCCCAGCTCTATCTTGAAGGGGTCTGTGTTGGGGTGGATATCTTTGTCCCGTGCTCCTATCACTGCCACGTTCACCTCCTTGGCATCTTCACATACCCGTACTACTGATGGCACCACGTAGGGTGCGTTGTCATTTTCGTCCTCCAGAGTGATGATCAGTGTACCGGTGCCTGTAGCAGGAGGATTACCTAGGACCAAAAAAGAAATTTAGAAATGAACAATTTTCTGCATAGTAGAATGGCTGAACATGGCAAATACATTTAGTCAGAAAAACTCAGCATCTAGCAAATTACTAGAGTAGCAGTACAATAAAATATTTCACTCTTGAAATATCTCTGAAATGCATTGTGAATAATGGGGACGGGTACCATATTTTTTATACTGTGAACTATAAAGCATATGAGGTACAGTGAGGCATTGAAAAAGTTTTAGAGGAAAGCTGACCAAGTAGCTTTAAATGTGTCTGTCAACACATTAGCTTGAATAAAGTCTGTCCCTCTATTAACTTTTATTCTTTTGTCCTTTTTTAAGTTAAAACAATGGCTCAGTTTTCAAATACACAAGAGAACAGTGCCTAATATTTACAGCTGGACTCAGTGTACTGGCTTCCCATGCTGTCTAAAACAAGTAAGTTTAAGTACCTGGTTTGGTCCAAGACAGAGGTTGAAAGGACAAGGCTAAAACAATCATGTACAAAATGAGAAAGAGTAACCGTTTACAAAATCTGACTGTCTTCCTACCTGTTGTTTTTACTGCAAATTTCTTTTCATAACTGCTTTTGTACAAATTGCTGATATTTCAAATTCTCATATAGACTACAGCCAAACAAGAAAACAATTGTATTTTCCTAGTTTTACTAGATAAAAAAAAAAAAAAAACACTCCGCGGCAGTGAACCTGCTGAAGGAATCAAATGTCTTTTTTTCGTGAGCAAATCTGAAAAACTAATTTCATCACCCCCTCTTCTAACATTCATCTTGATTCAGCTTAATAGAAAACAGCAGAAAACAAGCCATGTGTCGTTTCCACCGCAGAGAATCATGAATCATGTGGGTCATGCCTGAGAGTGGTTGTGTGGTTCATGTGAGGTTTTGTCAGCATCTGTACCAGCTCTTGAAGCTACTAACGATGAAATGAACTGCAATACAAAAGATCCTCTATCAAACTCCATGACAACTGACAATCAGTCAGATCTATCCCCATTCCCAATCCCACACTTCTGATTACATGCACTCTTCTTGAAATAACTTGGACTCACTCTTATTCTTGCCGAAGTAGCGCTCCAGATTCTATCCTGTGACATTGCCGATCACTTAATGTCTGTTTCTCTGATTTTGACCTGTCTAATTAATTCCCCATCATGTCTAGCCTAGTGTTTTTCTGTTTGCTTATCACCTGACCTTCTGTCTGTTTATGCTTTACACTTACCACCTGTTCCTTCTGCTTTGTCTGCTTTGATTACTTTAAAACCCAAACCTGAACCTGCGCTCTCCTGTCTGCGCTTCCTGACATCTTTACTGAATACTGCCAGCAATCAAAAGAGGAAACATCCACTTAAGCGAGATATGCTGCATCTTTGAGATTAGTCACTATTGAAAAGCCACTGCTGTTGAAAAGCCTCGCTTTGCCATGAGAGGGAGGACAGTTTGTCAAAATGCTGAAGCCACAAATGTCATTTTAGAAACAGAAATCAGATTAATTTCAATGGTGCTGTTACAGAATAACAGCTAACAGTCCAGGCAGATGTGACAGAGCTTTTGTTGGCATGTTTCATGAATTTTCTGCTCATCTGACATTTTAAAGGCTGACATGTTCTCACTAGAGCTTAAAGAAATCCACAAAATCAAAAGCCTTTTGTTTTATGGTGTTATCACTTATCTACTAATCTATCAGATGAATTAACACTTTCTTACACAACTGTTCCAGAGCATAAATCCATCCTGTACAAACCAATGCTTTACTGAGTCCAAAATTACTTATAGTAGTAGTAGTAGCAGTTACAGTGGGGCAAAAAAGTATTTAGTCAGCCACCAATTGTGCAAGTTCTCCCACTTAAAAAGATGAGAGAGGCCTGTAATTTTCATCATAGGTACACTTCAACTATGAGAGACAGAATGAGAAAAAAAGAATCCAGAAAATCACATTGTCTGATTTTTAAAGGATTTATTTGCAAGTTATGGTGGAAAATAAGTATTTGGTCAATAACAAAAGTTCATCTCAATACTTTGTTATATACCCTTTGTTGGCAATGACAGAGGTCAAACGTTTTCTGTAAGTTGCCACAAGGTTTTTACACACTGTTGCTCGTAGCATGGCCCATCTGGGGTGCAGATCTCCTCTAGAGCAGTGATGTTTGGGGCTGTCGCTGGGCAACACGGATTTTCAACTCCCTCCAAAGATTTTCTATGGGGTTGAGATCTGGAGGCTGGCTAGGCCACTCCAGGACCTTGAAATGCTTCTTATGAAGCCACTCCTTCGTTGCCCGGGCGGTGTGTTTGGGATCATTGTCATGCTGAAAGACCCAGCCACGTTTCATCTTCAATGCCCTTGCTGATGGAAGGAGGTTTTTACTCAAAATCTCACGATACATGGCCCCATTCATTCTTTCCTTTACACGGATCGGTCGTCCTGGTCCCTTTGCAGAAAAACAGCCCCAAAGCATGATGTTTCCACCCCCATGCTTCACAGTAGGTATGGTGTTCTTTGGATGCAACTCAGCATTCTTTCTCCTCCAAACACGACAAGTTGAGTTTTTACCAAAAAGTTCTATTTTAGTTTCATCTGACCATATGACATTCTCCCAATCCTCTTCTGGATCATCCAAATGCTCTCTAGCAAACTTCAGACGGGCCCGGACATGTACTGGCTTAAGCAGGGGGACACGTCTGGCACTGCAGGATTTGAGTCCCTGGCGGTGTAGTGTGTTACTGATGGTAGCCTTTGCTACTTTGGTCCCATCTCTCTGCAGGTCATTCACTAGGTCCCCCCGTGTGGTTCTGGGATTTTTGCTCACCGTTCGTGTGATCATTTTGACCCCACGGGGTGAGATCTTGCGTGGAGCCCCAGATCGAGGGAGATTATCAGTGGTCTTGTATGTCTTCCATTTTCTAATAATTGCTCCCACAGTTGATTTCTTCACACCAAGCTGCTTACCTATTGCAGATTCAGTCTTCCCAGCCTGGTGCAGGTCTACAATTTTGTTTCTGGTGTCCTTTGACAGCTCTTTGGTCTTGGCCATAGTGGAGTTTGGAGTCTGACTGTTTGAGGTTGTGGACAGGTGTCTTTTATACTGATAACGAGTTCAAACAGGTGCCATTAATACAGGTAACGAGTGGAGGACAGAGGAGCCTCTTAAAGAAGAAGTTACAGGTCTGTGAAAGCCAGAAATCTTGCTTTTTTGTAGGTGACCAAATACTTATTTTCCACCATAATTTGCAAATAAATTCTTTAAAAATCAGACAATGTGATTTTCTGGATTTTTTTTTCTCATTCTGTCTCTCATAGTTGAAGTGTACCTATGATGAAAATTACAGGCCTCTCTCATCTTTTTAAGTGGGAGAACTTGCACAATTGGTGGCTGACTAAATACTTTTTTGCCCCACTGTATGAGCGTATTGGTGGCTCAGTGGTTGGTTTCTTGCCTATCATGCAGAAAGCCTGGGTTCGATTCCCAGCCAATACCCAAACACCAGCCACTGGATGCAGTGCTGGTCCCAAGCCTGGAAAATGGGAAGGTTGCATCAGGAAGGGCATCCGGTGTAAAACCTGTACCAAGTTGTTGTGTGGACCAGTTGGTCTGCAGTGGTGACGCCGAAAGCTTCTTCTTCTATTATTATTAGTTGTTTTAGTGAATGCAGATCTAAGTGCAGGTATGCACAGAATAGTTTCTTACATTCCACTCCTACAACTTTCAGAAGGAATTCTGCTCAATCCCCAAGGTATTTTGTGTGTTCCTGCCTACTCTTGCATTTAATTTGCAGTTGTACCTGCCAGACATCCTTTCTAATGGACTTAGTTGGTTCTATATCCCAAAATATAAAAGTCAGTAAACCACAGCACACCCTGAGGAGGATAAAGAAGTTTCTTACACTAGGACAAAGAATTGAATGAATAAATGCCTAAAGAATAACATGGTAATAGACTGTGCTTCACTGTACCATCTGCGCACATGTTCACTGTGCTTACGTGGTGTTCAATCTGGCAACATGGCCATGACTTTTTTTTTTTGAGTTCCTTGTCTTGATAAACACACCTCTAGTTCTGAGTATTGGGTAAACACATAACATATGAATCCAAATTTCTAAACAGCAGTACCTATAATATTAAATCATACTGAAATGAAGCACATTCCTCTGTTACATCCCTCTGGTATATGATGTTATTCCATAAAGGATGGTCTAATTTGTAGTGCATGAATCCATTAACACTACACTGCTCATCTGATCAATCTATTAGTAGAATTTCCCCATTTGCATCCCCATTTGCACATATTAATAACAAATAGAGTTGTGAGAAATACATGAATTCTGGATGATGAATCATGAATGAATATCTACAGAAACGTATTTTGATCTTAAACTAATAAATAATCTTATTTATAATTTATGAAATTTGTACTCTAAGGGCAATTTAAAGTAGCTAATCCACCTACAGGCATGTTTTTGGAAAATGGGAGGCAAACAATTTACCCAGTGGAAACTCTTATGTGTGAAAGAACATATGAAATCCGTCAACACTTGGAGCTCAGGATCACACCCTGAGGCAACAACGTTACCTGCTCTGCCACTGTGCTGCTCAACATCAGATCCTATAAGAGCAATTTAGGAGGCAAAAAGTCAGGACTGACTACATCACTTATACAAAATACTTACACCTACCTGAGAAATTATGCTATTACATAGGCACTGGGGACACACACTAAGTATATATATATATATATATATATATATATATATATATATATATATATATATTTTTTTTTTTTTTTTTTTTTTTTTTTACTGTTTTTTTTATAATACTTTTCCTGATGGTTAGAAACTGTCCATTTCACTTTTCCAAGCATCCTTGCTTTATTTTTTTTATTTGTGCCTAAGATTTTTTTGTAGCTATTATAAAGTTTACAATATTGAGTTTAATATATGCAAGTCCAAAATAGCGTGTCTCTTCATCTGCTTCACAAGTTAATAAAATTTGGTGCACTAAAATAGGAACACGTTCTGATGTTCAGATGCAGCACTAGTTCATTAGAAGAGCAGCAGGACCAACAGCTGCTGATTGTGTCTCAACAAAAACAAGCAGCAGATGGAAAGTAAAGACGAGGCTGAGACGCAAACAGACACATCCACACGCGTGATGCTTTGAGATGCTTTGTGCTGCCATCACGCAGACACATGTCTGAATGTGGATTTGCATGGATTGTTTCTGACCCTTTTATAGTAATCTAATATCTATTTTAAATACCTTTATCCTCTGGTTCACAGAAGGAATTGCAGGGTATATTAAATGTGAACTTGACATACAAAATAAGCAAGACAAATAGGAAAACAATTATTCTACTGGGATTTGCCCACTGGGGTTTGTGTCTTATATCCAAAACATGAAGGAGGTCATTATTATGGATTTAATTGTATTAAGGGCTGCATTGCTCCTCTGATATGGATGCCTCAGAATGTGAATGACAGTGTGATTCACCAATAAATAAAAACATATCAATAGTGTATTCCCACGATACTAAACACTCCACAAACACTATATCTCATGCACTGAGTAAATAGCACTACTATTTGTTTTGGTTTATCAGATCATTTACATTTGTATTTGTAACCACAACAGAAGTGGGTGTGGCTTAAACCTAAAATAAATGTGAGGTCTCGGAAATGTGTTAATATTGAATAATTTAATTATTGGTAGAAGCAACAACAACAACAACAACAACAACAACAGCAACAATAACAGCAGCAACAATAACAGCAGCAACAACAGTAGGTACATCAACAGCAACAACACCAGCCACAACAACAGCAACAATAAGAACAACAACAGCAACAACTACATCAACAGCAACAACACCAGCCACAACAACAGCAACAATAAGAACAACAACAGCAACAACTACATCAACAGCAACAACACCAGCCACAACAACAGCAACAACACCAGCCACAACAACAGCAACAATAACAACAACAACAGCAACAAAAACAGCAACAGCTACAACAACAGCAACAACAACAACTACAGCTACAAAAACAGCAATGACTGCAACAACAACTACAGCCACAACAACTACATCAACAGCAACAAAAACAGCAATGACTGCAACAACAACTACAGCTACAACAATAACAACGGCAACATATTCTTCTTCTTCTTCTTCTTCTTCTTCTTCTTCTTCTTCTTCTTCTTCTTAATATTTAAACATAAACCTTGGTACTGAAATCTAACATTGAATACAGAATAAAGATGATTTGTATTAAAAGCGGCCTAACACTCTATGATATTGTGGCACTGATTACATGTCTAGATCCAGTTTGAATTGAAAACTACACAATCTTATATGTGTCTCAGATCGATGCACCAGATACCAAATGTGTGCATGGGCATACAGAAGAACAAAAGCTAGGGTGCATGAGGAATCACCAATGTCTACGTACGGGATGCATCATCCTGTCCAAAAGCAGTGTGATTTCTAATTTGTAATTTACTGTTATATTTTTCATTCAAAGATGTTGTAAGTAACAGTCGTGTTGATAAGACAAAATATACACAATGCAGGTTAAATTGAGCCCACGTGAGTCACATTGTGTCTGAGCTAAATCGAATCATATTGGAAATGAATCAGATAATATTGAGTCAGATATTGAATCCAAGTGTATCAAATCATACATGTTTACCTGCATTATTTTGTATCATGTATCCTAATACATATTATGTCATCTGAAACAATTTATCACCTCCCATTGCTTTCTCGTCTGTGTTTAAGTCAATTTCTTTTCTGTTCTAGATAGTTATAACCTGCCTATAAAACCTCAAACTCCATCATGTGCATTCAGTCTTGCGTAAGTGAGAAGAAGAGCAAAGTTTTAAGCTTAGCTTTGCAAACAAAACCAAGTCACCAAGAAAAGACATTCAGATGCAACCCACTGTGTTGCTCAGCTAGATGGCATATTTATATTTAGAATGATAAAAAAGATTCTTTTTGCTTCTTTTTCTCTTTTTGTGCTTTCAGCAGCTTCAGAAGATATATGTATAAAAGACAAGGCAAATCTCTCCTGTTTCTTCACACACCAATAGCCACTAAGTTTCAGCTCGAGGGGAATGGTGTTGTTCATTCTTGCATGGGCTCTATAAGGCACACTTGGTTGCCTAATCACCCAGGTTTCATCAATACCCTTCTAGCTCTCATCCTGGGTGTTGCATAAAAGTTTAGATAGACAGCAAAGGGCCTACCTATATGTTGTCTTTTCTTGGTGGGTTGTAGACAGTAAAGAGTTGCAGCAACACAATGTGAAATCTGTTAGTAATATGGTTACCCAGTTTAGTGGTGACAGAAACTCTTTGAACATCATTTTATCTACAGGTTTCTAGTGCAATGCCAACAATATTTAACACTCTCACTTTTAATAACTTTGTCAATTTTAGGATCCAGAGAACGGGCCATGAGGTCGGAATGCATCCCGAACAAGATGGCATCATCACAGGACACCATGCATTCACACTTTCATGCACTAACTCACATCCAGGAACTATATATTATAGACAGTCCACAGGGACATGCAATGAGCATGCATAGACTCTCTGCGAAGAGATTAACTCAAGCTCAGTATTGAACCAGGGAGCTGTACTGCAGCAAAGCTACCCACTGTGATACCATGCCACCTGCTAGCAATTACATTAACTAAAAAAAAAAGAGTGAAAAGAGCCTAGAGAAATCTACCATTCCTGCTGCAAAGCAGCAAATAAATCATTAATTTGTTCCTTAGATGCAAAACTCTACATAATCTCTGAGTAAACTTTTTCACATTCTTAGGTGTGTACAACTCATGCCTGGGAGAAAAAACTTTGAAAACACACTGATTCATCTCATGGGTTAATGAAGTTAAATCATTAAAAGAGCATTTCTTTTGAAATTGCAGTATGCTATAAAAGACTGATTTCAAACATGCGTAAAATAATTCTTCGTTTACTGAGAGACAATTAACAGCTTTATGAATAATAATGGTGGTCTCACTGCAAACAGCCTATTAGTTCGAGAGCCGGGAAAAAACACTCTACAACTTTTTATTGATATACATGGGATGTGTTTCATGAACAGCCAGATATAGTCCAAGAAAATGCCTAAACATGTTTAATTCAGGTATATATTAAAACTTCCATACCTTAACATTTTTAAACACTTGCAATAATGGCTCATATCATTCATGAGAGAACTTAGACAGACATTAAAATGTAAAAAAAAACACACACATTTTTTTTTAATTGTAGGGAAGAGCCACCACATATGGTTTTCTATTTTTCCATACAGCATTCATATCAAACAAGATAAGTCTTTAAATTTGCATACATACATATATATTCATGTTTTTAATATATGTGGTATATTAATATATTTTTAATATATCTGTAACCTGCTGCTTTAATCTAGCCATGGGGGTCACAGTCCCGTGGCTTCTGTGCCAGTCCCAAGCCCGGATAAATAGAGAGGGTTGCGTCAGGAAGGGCATCTGGTGTAAAACATCACCAAATTTAATCATGCGAATCGTCAGTACTCTGAATTTCATACTGGATCGGTCGAGGCCCGGGTTAACAACGACCGACATCGGCACCGTTGACCTATAGGGCGCCGGTGGAAATTGGGCTACTGTTGGTTTGAAGAAGTAGAGGAGGGAGGAGAGTACACAGACAGAGAGAGAAGAGGAAAGGTAAGAGTGTAGGATTGAGAATAGGAACTCTGAATGTTGGTACTATGACAGGGAAAGGTAGAGAGCTGGCTGATATGATGGAGAGAAGGAAGGTGGATATACTGTGTGTACAGGAGACCAGGTGGAAGGGTAGCAAGGCTCGTAGTATAGGAGCAGGATTCAAGCTGTTTTATTATGGTGTGGATAGTAAGAGAAATGGGGTAGGTGTGGTCCTGAAGGAGGAGTTTGGGAGGAATGTTCTGGAGGTGAAGAGAGTGTCAGACAAGGTGATGAGTCTGAAGTTAGAGATTGAAGGGGTGATGTTGAATATTGTTAGTGGTTATGCCCCACAGGTAGGTTGTGAATTAGTGAAGAAAGAGAGATTCTGGAGTGAATTAGATGAGGTGATGGAGAGTATTCCCACGGGTGAGAGAGTGGTGATAGGAGCAGATTTTAATGGACATGTTGGTGAGGGGAACACAGGTGATGAAGAGGTGATGGGCAAGTTTGGAGTTAAGGAAAGGAACCTTGAAGGACAGATGGTAGTGGACTTTGCTAAGAGGATGGACATGGCTGTGGTTAACACTTATTTTCAGAAGAGGGAGGAGCATAGAGTGACTTACAAGACTGGAGGTATGAGCACACAGGTAGACTACATCCTATGTAGAAGAGGCAATCTGAAAGAGATTAGTGATTGTAAAGTGGTAGTGGGAGAGAGTGTAACCAGACAGCATAGGATGGTGGTGTGTAGGATGACTTTGATGGTCTGTAAGAAGAAGAGGTTAAAGATAGAGATAGAGAAGAAAACCAAGTGGTGGAAGCTGAAAAAGGAGGAATGTTGTGAGGAATTTAGACAGTCTGTCAAACTTCTGAAGTTTGCTGACGACACCACCCTCATCGGCCTCATCTCTGATGGGAACGAGTCGGCCTACAGGGGTGAGATTGATCGTCTGGTGTCATGGTGCAGCACGAACAACCTGGAGCTCAACTCCCTAAAGACAGTGGAGATGACAGTGGACTTCAGGAAGGACCCAGCCCCCCGCCCCCCTGTCATCCTCTGTGATTCCCCGGTGTCATCTGCTGAGTCCTTCTGTTTCCTAGGCACCACCATCACCAAGGAGCTCAAGTGGGCGCAGAACATCAGCTCCCTCACCAAGAAGGCTCAGCAGAGGATGTATTTCCTGCGGCAGCTGAAGAAGTTTCTCCTACCTGTAAAGATGCTGGTTAACTTCTACACTGCCATCATTGAATCTGTCCTCACATCCTCCATCACAGTCTGGTTTGCTGCAGCTACAGCCAGGGACAAGGCCAAACTGCAGCGTGTCATCCACTCAGCTGAGAAGGTAATTGGCTGCAGTCTCCCATCTCTCCAAGAGCTGTACTTCTCCAGGTCCCGGAGATGTGCAGCCAAGATCGCAGCTGACCCCTCTCATCCCAGTAATGAACTCTTTCGGTCCCTCCCCTCTGGAAAGAGGCTTCGGTCCATCAGGACCAGGACCTCACGCCACAAAAACAGTTTCTTCCCCACTGCAGTCAGCCTGCTGAACAGTGCCCCACTTACCCCCAGATGACCCCCCCCCCCCAGAACTTACAGACAACCATGACACTCTCACACTCTAAATTGCACTACATCTTTTGCAACTCATCTTCTGTACACAATATTTATTTCATTATCGATTGTACATACAGGATATACTTATTTGGTCAGTCACTCTCACTCAACTTCAAACTTCTGTGTACATATTTATTATCATTCTCATTTGTGTACATATGTTATCTGTATATATGTTTGGACAGTCTCCTTCAATTTCACTTACACTTACATTGTAAATCGCAACTTTATTTAATTTATTATAGTTTATTTTATTATTTTAAAATTTTATCTGTTTATATGTTTTGCACCTGACACCAAGACAAATTCCTAGTACTGTAAAGTGCTCTTCGCGAACCCTTTGCTGTACCTGGCAATAAAAACTTTTCTGATTCTGATTCTGATTCTGACAGAAGTTGAGGCAGGCTCTGGGTGGTCAGGTAGTGCTGCCAGAAGTGTATTAGTGTCGATCTTTAAGAATAAGGGTGACATGCAGTGTTGCAGTAGCTATAGGGGGATAAAGTTGATGAGCCATACAATGAAGCTATGGGAAAGAGTAGTGGAAGCTAGGTTAAGGAAGGTAGTGGAAATTTGTGAGAAGCAGTATGGCTTCATGCCCAGAAAGAGCACAACGGATGCAATTTTTGCTCTGAGGATTTTGATGGAGAAGTATAGGGATGGTCAGAGGGAGTTGCACTGTGTGTTTGTAGACTTGGAGAAAGTGTATGACAGGGTGCCAAGAGAAGAGCTGTGGTACTGTATGAGGAAGTCAGGAGTAGCTGAGAAGTATGTCAGAGTGGTGCAGGACATGTATGAGAGGAGCAGGACAGTGGTGAGGTGTGCTGTAGGTCAGACAGAGGAGTTCAAAGTGGAGGTGGGACTGCATCAGGGATTGGCTCTGAGCCCCTTCCTGCTTGCTATGGTGATGGACCAATTGTCAGAGGAGGTCAGATAGGAGTCTCCTTGGACAATGATGTTTGCAGATGACATTGTGATCTGTAGTGAGAGCAGGGAGCAGGTGGAGGAAAACCTGGAGCGGTGGAGGTTTGTGCTGGAGAGAAGAGGAATGAAAGTCAGTCGTAGTAAGACTGAGTACATGTGTGTGAATGAAAGGGAGGGAAGTGGAACAGTAAGGTTACAGGGTGAAGAGGTGAAGAAGGTACAGGAGTTTAAGTACTTGGGGTCAACAGTCCAGAGTAATGGAGAGTGTGGGAAGGAGGTAAAGAAGCGAGTGCAGGCAAGTTGGAATGGGTGGAGAAAGGTGTCGGGAGTTCTGTGTGATAAAAAAATATCAGCGAGAATCAAGGGGAAGGTGTACAGGACAGTGGTGAGACCGGCCATGCTGTATGGTTTAGAGACAGTGTCACTGAGGAAGGAACAGGAGTCAGAGCTAGAGGTAGCAGAGCTGAAGATGTTGAGGTTCTCTTTGGGAATGACAAGGTTGGACAGGATTAGGAATGAGTACATCAGAGGGACAGCTCATGTTGGATGTTTGGGGGACAAAGTTAGGGAGGCCAGATTAAGATGGTTTGGACATCCATAGAGGAGGGAGAGTGAGTATATTGGTAGGAGAATGTTGGACATGGAGCTGCCAGGCAGGAGGCAAAGAGGAGGTATAAGGATGTAATAAATGAGGATATGAAGCTAGTGGGTGCTTAGGATGCAGAAATTAGGGATAGGTGGAGAGAGATTATTCTCTGTGGCAACCCCTGAAGGGAAAAGACGAAAGAAGAATAAGAATCTGCTGCTTTAAGAAAGAGACACATATTTTCCTTCAATTGATTTATGTTTAATAATGTGCCAATCATCATAAAAAACACCAATGGGATTCATGTGTCTCCCAGCCTGTACTATATTTCACCACTAAAGCAATTAATCTAGATTAGTCTCTGTCCATGCTGAAACCCTAAGCAGTGCTCCACTCGGGTCATTGATTTTACAAAAATAACTATACAATAACCCGCTGCATCATTAACACTACTTGAAATGCCTAGTTAACTCTTCAGTTGTTTCTCTACAACAAAGAAATTGCTTTTCCCATATGCCTGCAAAAGAATAGTCTGTATGAAACGAGGTCATATGCTTTTATTGTATGGATCATTTGTAAGGGTATATAGTGCTAGATGTATAAATAAATTATATATAATAAATTATAAATAAACCGAAAGGTCCCTCTGACAGCCCAGTGGTATTTGGCTGCAGGGTAACCATTAAAATAATGAAAAATACACCACATCCTCCCAATTTTCTAACTGTGATGGCATTTACAGCCTAACCATAATGCTTTGCTGTGATGGTACATGGCCATATCTCTCACAAAGACAACCTGGCAGCTTCTGTCTCTATTTCTTGCTGCTGGGAAAACTGACTGTTTCAAAACCAAATTATCTTCAAAACTTACTCTGAGAAACTCAACTAGCAAGGTTTACACAGTTATTTAGCTGATAGCACCTTGCCTGGCTTTTCTTCAGAGCTATTTTGTAGTGACATGCTGTGAAATTATTCCAGGAAATGGTATGTGAAGTGAGAAACCTTCGTAAGACTGATTTAAAAGTTTTATGATTGGGAACTGTTTAAACTATTAGCTTTTTCCACCCTCTGCATTTGCATCATGAAGTTGTTAGAAATACTGCACGTTTTATTGCACATTATAGATTCAAATTTCCAGTTATGTTTAATCACATTGTACATCAGTCTTTCCTAATGAGGTATGGCAAAAAGTGTTTCATTTATTCAGGAACTAAAGAGAGATGATATGATAGAACTAGAAAAGAACAAGATAACTGTACCAATTTCTTTAAATTGCCAGAAAGTGCCAGCTAGACTATAATCTAATTCTACAAAATACTTTGTGCTATAGGGGCTAAAGGCATTTACACAACCTTCTAGTCGAGTATGTACTATGTTTGAGCAAATCACACTCAAATAGCATACGAAATGCAGTTGTCCTTAAGACTTATAAGCCATGCTGATTTTTATGCATTCTTTTTTTGGATCCATTTTATGATGCCCAAACCAAGACTTAAACACTGTATAATACTGTATGGCTGCTGTTACTAAAGCCACTGATTATGATTGCTTTCTGAGACTGAACATTTAAATAGGATGTACTGAGAACTAAGAGTGTTAATGCTTCCCCAGCTATGGAGCAAAGTGCTTGGTTTAGCACACAAAAAAGCATTCACATGCTCCTCAATCAGCCCGACCTGTCAGGCACCATGCATATCTCGAATAAACATGACTCCACCTCACAACAGACATCATCTTCAAAGAAAAGAGAGAGGAAAACTGATCTGCAATTAAACTCAGGTCCTGCTTTTTCTCTAGAGAATTGGCTGGAACTTGCACAAGTACCCAATTAAACCTGCACCTCCTTGCAGAACAAAACTGACTGATTAGCCTCCTGCGTCCTCTTTAATGAGAGACTCTCTCTCTCTCTCTCTCTCTCTCTCTCTCTCTCTCTCTCTCTCTCTCTCTCTCCAATAGCACCAAGCTGAGCCTTTCATCAGCCCATCTCCTAGGTCTGACTTTGCGCTGCCGGTGATAGTCTTCTTAAATGCATAGAGAGAAACCATGATTAAACTCTATTTCCTCCTGAAAGCTTTGGAACAGAAAAGTGACAGGCTGTATGTTATTAGGGACAATGATGGTCTTATGACAGCCCTTCTAACATCAAGGTACAGGGTCAAATAAATAGATAAATAATGCATTTCAGAAAGCCACACACTGTTAATTTAGCGCAACGGGAGCTGACTGACGTTTCCACTGTTTTTTGTTGACTTGTCTGTGGTGAAATAAGCATCACATTTTCCACTAGTATAGATAAAATGCATTTGTCCTTCTGACATATTTGACAGAATAGAACAATCAACTGACACCATTTCCCATTTCTCTTGATTGTACAAGCACATCACCTTTTTGTAAGTGGTCTTGTAATATCTTTGGCTTGGAGTTCCAGACACAGAGGCATATGTTGGCCAGGGGTGAGTTAATAATACAGATCAGGGAGTAAAAATACAAAACCTTAGACAGGGAGTATGGATTGGCCATTATAATGTACCATTATTACAATCAGAAGAACAATTATAGCCCCCATGGACCTCTTTTTATGCCCAAAAGCCATGGGTTCAGGGTGCAGTTGCCAGCAGAAAAACCTAGCTAATAGTCACCTGTGGCTCTGCTGCTGAAGAGAAGCAAATTATGGTCTGAACTAAGCAGTAGGTGCAGACATGTTCCAGCATGTAGGCTCTAATCAACATTGGTGGAAATAAGCAGGTATTGGTGGAAACTATGGAAAACTAAATACCTGTGAATACAGAGTTTCTACACCAGCTAGGTGATATGAATTTCCAGAGTACTGTGCTTCCTGTTTAGTTTTATACCCTCTCGTTTCTGAGTCTCTCACAAAGCTATGCATCATGTCAGTGTGCATTACTGAGCCCTCTTTCTGATGCTTTTCAACCTCTGCTGTGGATTGTCATGATGATCCTTAATAAAACCCATGCTGACTATCCACACATGCGTCATGCCAACTTTATATGCATGTAACACTAGGCTATTCAAGTTCAGACACAGACCAGAGATATTATAGTTTAGATAAAAAAAAAAAAAAAACTAAACATGATCACTATGTGCAAAAATGTAGTATTCCAGTATTATTTTGGGAAGTCGGAATATGTAGAAGAACTGGTATTTGTTATAAATAATGACATAATCATCAAAAGAATGAAGCCACAACAAACTCCTACACACAAACTGACATTTCTTGCTCACAGATGATTAGTAGTCATAGCAAAACTATACAACAGAGAAGCATCGCATCATTTTTTAGACCAATCTACGGTATATTTCTTTTTTGCTGGATATTTATAGAAAATGTGTTGTCTTTTACCTTGTCTTGCATCTTATTTTATGCTCTGTCTAAGCTGGCGTAGTTCGAGTCAGAAAATCAGAGCAATTCAGTGCAATAAAGAATAATTTCATTTAGTGGGTGAGGGGCTTGACAACCTGGGAGTGCCTGAGAGTAGACTTGCTGTTCCTCTGCATTGAGAGGAGTCATTTGAATGAATTATTTAGTTGTTTCAGATTGTTTTCTATGGTTTTGTACAGCTCCAGATCTTCAGCCAGGTTTTTTTTTGCTTTCTTTGCCAGCAAGTCAATTTTTCTACCTCCAAGGTAGGGACATACAAGTGCTTATGTCACAGCTCTTCTGGCACTGGATCCTCAAACTGCTTCATTATGTTTTTGTGCTTGTTATGTCTTGCTCAATCAACCAAGTGTAGCCTTATACATGGCACAGAGTCGCTGCAGTTCGTAATATCCCTGGTTTTACAGTAAACACATGTTACTGTCTTTGTGGAGTTTCTATGCATGTTCTACCATGCTTGAGTGGGTTTTCTGCATGTTCCCCAGGTTCATCCCACTTCCCAAAAAAAATATCAGTAGGTGGATTGGCTAAGCAAAAATGCCTCCAGGTGTAAAAAAAAAAGGAAAAAAAAAAGTGTGTGGGTGTGCATATGGTGTCCTGCAAAGAACCAGTGTCCCATCTAACATGTGTTCCTGCCTCACTCCCAGTGCTCCCAAGATAAAGCATTTCTTTTAAAAATAAATGATGAATGAATCACAGAGTGACACAATGTCCTGGAACCTCTGCTGGCTCTGTAAGCTATGCCAGCTATACCTGCAGCTTTTTTTAATGTTGTTGTAGGTCTCTTGACAGCCTCCTTGATAAGTTTTCATCTTATACTTTTGTCAGGTTTGGAGAGGCATCCTGTTCTCAGTAATGTCTCCGTGGTGCCCCATTTTCTCCATTTATTGAGGATGATTTTCATACTGTTTGATGGTACATCTACTGCTTTGGTAATTCATTTCTTTCTTTTTTTTCTTGATTCATCATTTTCGACAGTGAGATCCGGTACATGCTTTGTAAGCTATTTGCAGACCATGGCTTTTTGCAGGAATATGTAGACTTTTTTATATCCATTGTATACCAGATGCTGTAAATGTATTATATTTATTGTGGAAGTGTCATACTCTTCATATTTAGCTAATCACAATATATAACATTGCACACACTGCTTGTAGAGTAAAATAAATTCTGGGAGAGATCTGTTGGCTCTGGTCAGTTAAAAAGAGGACTGAAGAGATACATATATACATGCTACCTAACATATTACTGTTTTATATATAGACAGTACATAAGACAGTAGCACATGCTCTAACAGCATGCTGTCCTCTTATTCTCAGTGACTGATGCAAGCCAAACTCTCACCATATGCTAGTGCTCTTGATAAACACTCGTTTATTCTAACTTAAACCTGAAGCCTATGCTACTGTACACTTTCCATTGTTCATGTACCATCACTGCTCTATATGACAAGCCAAGCATACTGGGGAGTCATTTATTATTATATTAAGAAGCCACTGACTACCCAGGCAGCCTCCAACGTGGCAGGAAAAAAAAAAAAAAAAACCCCAAAACAAAACATAAAAATATGTGCAGCTGCCATTTCTCAACGAGTGAGGCAGAGGGGAATCCAGTCTGATCCATGTGTTAGAATAATTTCAGTGACAGTGCAGCACATCTAATAATGTGGAAATGTGCAATAGATTTTAATATGCCACTTTTCATCTCTGTCACTGCTGATATAAAAATAAGACATCTTAAAGATGACGGCAAAGAAAAATAGGATCGAGTTAAAAAAATACGAAGAAGCAAATAATGAGTAGCTTTCGAGCACATAATCACGCAAGACAAATATGAGTGCATGAGCATATGTACACACACTCATGTACTCACTCACACTCTAAGAGGAATGGACTGAATGAACATCTGCTGGCTCAGTAGGGAATATAGGAGCGGGAGACAAATGTGTCTGAGCTTCAGACCAGAATTATATGCTCACACGATGGAACCTGTGTCTATGCTGAAACAACAAGGTGCCTCTGTGGATGAGAGATGAACAAGTGTCGATGAAGTTACAAAAGTTGGCTCACCAACTCTGACTTTTTGACACAAAGCTGCAACTTCACACAACATCTGTGAAATGGAGCTGTTTGTTTCTGCACATAGAAAAAGGTCATGTGTGTCAGACAGACCTTTGGGAACTGTAGGGCTACACAGACACACACACACAAAGCTTCACAGTCTCACCTATTCGTTCACCTTAATCCTTCCTTTCACTTCCTCCTCTTTTTGTTTTATCTATGTTGTTCTGCTTTGTTCTTTCCCGTCTTTTCCCAGCTTCTGTCAGCCGTCAGCTCTGTCCCCCTCTGTGGTCACCGGGGGAGCAGCAACATTCATCTCCTGAGCTCTCCAAATAAAGACATGGCAGACTGGACTGGATCGATAACCTGTTAGTGACCAGCAGGACTCTCGTGTCATGCAATCATCTGACAGCTCATAGCAGGCCTGGTCTGTTATAGACTATGCGTTATAAGGGATAAAAAAAAATGACCACAGAAAAAAATTGAGTCAGTACAAGTGCTAACACCCCCCAACATTATACACTCCTCACACACTGTAAAGGTGAACACAGTGTTCAGATTCAGGCTGACATCCCTGCACTGGTTCACAGGACATACCAATGACATTTGAGAATGATTACAAATACTGGGTTTGTAGCTCCATAAACAGATCACAGTATTGCTCTGGAGTTTTTCTTCTTATTCTTCTTAAAAATACTACTACTACTACTACTACTACTACTACTACTACTACTAATAATAATAATAATAATAAACACCTCTACATGTACACTCTAGTCCCTAACTTCTATTTGTCAAGTTTAGATCGATTACTTAAATCTGACTTAATTCAGCTACTTAAGTCAGAAAATTACATCAATATTTTAGCAAGGAAAGTCAATCATCTTCAAAGACGGTTTACTCAGGTGTGTAAGCTGAGTTTCTTAAAGGCCCATTAAAATGACCTGCACGTAGATCACGTAGATCGTGAGTAGAGGTGACCAAGACAGCATTTCTCTTTAAACTTTTCTTCTTCTTCTTCTTTCGGCTTTTCCCTTCAGGGGTCGCCACAGCGAATCATCTCTCTCCACCTATCCCTATCTTCTGCATCCTCAACACTTGCACCCACTAGCTTCATATCCTCATTAATTCCATCCATATACCTCCTCTTTGGCCTTCCTCTTTGCCTCCTGCCTGGCAGCCTCCATGTCCAACATTCTCCTACCAATATACTCACTGTCCCTCCTCTGAACATGTCCAAACCATCTTAATCTGGCCTCCCTAACTTTGTCCCCCAAACGTCCAACATTTCAGCATTTCTCTTTAAACAATGTCTAATATAGTGTCTTTAAACACAAGCACATACCTTTAACCCTTAAAATCAGGGGACAGAAACTGCAGGATGAAAATGCAGTCAGTTTTTTTTTTAAGCGATATGATGAAACATAAATGCACGAGACTTTTCAAAAGATATAATTAAATATCTTTAAACAATGATATATAAATAAGAAGAAGGTTTGAAATAAACTTAAAGGAGTTTAGTAGGTTGCCTGTATAATGTCTTGCTGTATTATTAGTTCTAATTGTAATCAGCATATTAATCACTGCAAATTTGGTTTAATTTAGCAATATTGCTTCATCCCTTATTATTATTTATAAGCTTACAAAATAACACTTTGATCCAGCATATCCAATTAGGTTGCATTTTCATCTTTTATAAAATGCAGATATGACTTTACTTCCCCAGGAGGTTAAAGTCCTTTAACATCTGTAGAAACAGATGTTTTCCGGCAGTAATGGCCAGTGCCATTCATGCTGTGGTGTGCTGGGGCAGCAGGATTAAGGCAGCTGATGCAAACAGAGTGAAAACTGTGCTGTTATTGGGGAGGGACTCGACTCCTTGGAGAAGGTGTCTGAGAGACGGATGCTGCACTAGACAATGGCTCTCCTCCATTACACAGAAGCATTGTCAGAGAGGAACTGAGGTCACCAACATGCTCCACAAAATGCCACAGGAAGTCATTCCTACTAGCTGCTATCAGACTCTACAACACCTCTCCCTTTTGTCTGAGTGAGCTTTTTTGTAATTTGTCTGGAGAAGAGTGTGTTTTTTTGGCTGTACTACAACTACCTCTGAATTTTTACTGACCTGCACTTTAGAGTAGACTATATAAAACTTGACCCTGCAACAGGTATATATTTAAAGTTTGGTAGACTGTAACTGGCAGGTTAACCTGTCACTTTACTACATTTAGACAATTTGTTCTGCCCAGTTATCATAAGTTATAGCATTGCAACAAGGATAATAACACTATATTCCTATATTAAGTGTTTCACTTAACTTAGTTTTATTTCCTTATTATCAATATTGTTTTTCCAAATTTTTCTTTTTCACATTTGTTTCTGTTTGTAGTAGCCTGTTTTCTTCTGTTCCTGTAACTATATAGAGCAGCCGCTGGCATGAAATATCCCACTGGGATGATTGTAGTTCAATTGTAAGTTAATTTGTAGCCACAATACACTGATTCCAGGTCATGAAATCTTAATGTGTGTGTGGTATGCAGACCATTTTATTACGTTTAATTTGTTCTTTAGATTTATTGAATTAATATAAAAATATTGATGTTTTGGTTAACTAGATGTTCTCTTTATAAAGAAAACATGCCCATGCTTTAAAAGATGTGCTGAACATTTTGTTACATGTTTCTTTATAATCTCTGGGATGGATCTTAAATTTTATGTATATCTAGTAAGTATAAAATAGTTTATGTTTCTGTTAATGTTTGTCTCTCTGTGTTCTCTGTAACTGCACACATTTAGAAAGGAGATATTGTTGTTTCCTCATAGCTCTGGTTACTACTGTTCAGGAGTTTATCGTGTTTTCAATATGTCCACAGTTGTTTGCTTCCTAAAACTTTCCAGTTGGTGAATTGGCCAGATTGGCTCAGATGAAAAACTATGTGCAGTTTTCTTTCAGTTTTCCCAGACTGACTTGTGTTATCTAGAGGTTTCCAGCCTTGCACAAGAGAAATGAAATGGCGCAGGTTTGAACTTTATTAAAACATAAATTGATAAATTTCAAATAATACCTGCTGACTAATGAGCATTGTGCTGAACATAAATGTCTTTTTCCCCAAACTAACAAGGCCTGCTTATCTTTTACAGTCCATGCACACACTTCACTTCTCTGTCTCGGATTTTTCAGGCTGCTTTCAGACTTGTCACAAGAGGACATTTTAGAGCATGTCTCATGAGAGTCCTGTCTAGTCCCACTTATACCCTCATTCGACATAAGACAAATGTACAGAGAAGGGGGTTAATGGCATCAGAAACACCTGGGCACCTGGTGCATTCATGTAGGAGAGGGAAGAGTGACAGAAGGAGCGATAAGGAGAGAGGAGGTGAGGAAGATGATTCTTTCCTGCTTCATTGTCTCAGATTTGTACCAGTCTATGCCATTGGCAGACCCCTGCTGCTAAAGCAATATCACACGTCTGTTAATGGAGCACTTCCAAAGAGTCATCTTTCTTCTTCCTTCACCCACAGAGAGGATGGAAGAAGTGGCAAAAATGCCAAGGTGAAGAAACCGAGTGAGGCCCGAAACGACTGACACACATGAGAACCCTTCTCAACCCTCTTCCCAAACACCAGATCTCCTTGCTCCCATCTGGAACAACCCACTGCAACAATTAGGGACACCTCATCAACTTCGGGTTAATTTAATCTCCGCAAATTCCAAGCAAGAGGAATAACTACATTACCCAGAGATCACTGAGACTGGGGCCTTGTGTTCTGTGCCTGAGACGGTGTAATTTTCTGTACCGAGAGGATAATGCATGACCCTGACTGAGCTCTAAGCTCCACTGATGACTTGTACAAATAACTCTCCAAAGGGTTCCAATGTGATATTGGCAATGGTTCTGACTGCAATTTAAAAGACAAAGCAGTTACCACTTAGTATTCATGACATTCTTCATTGCCATTTACAAACGTTCAGGGCCAATTATGGCACGGGTGCCAATTCATTCCACTAGTAAGTCAGAGTTAAACACATATTGTGCCAATTACAGTACTGAAATTGTGCCTTTTTAGGAAGGTGATAAAAAAATTAAATAAAAAAAACAGCAAACATGCCTTCAAAACAATTCACAACAATTTATTCTGCATCAAACAATAAGAACATTGTAATGATGTTCACGAATATCTGCCAAACCTGTTAGAAGAGCGAACACACTATCATTAGGAGACCAACAAAGGGACATTATTTAGATGGCAAGAGTTCAGAAAACTGAAACAGTTGAGTCGTTGTGTAGAGTGAGATGACACTCTTACCATTGTCTGTGGCCATGAAGACTGCACTGTAGCGGTTATTGTGGACATGAGGAGACTCACGGTCCAGCGTGCCTGTAGTGTTTACTGTGCCTTTCACCGGGTTTACACTAAGCCACCCTGCTGGGTCTCTCAGCACTGCAAACCTGAGGAAAAATTCAACAAAGCACATACAATTGACATGCAGCACTGTAATAAATTTCCTTTTCCCAGCTCATACAAGTTAACAGAACAGGAGAACAGGCATCATGTGCTGTTTGTTTTATTCTTTTAAAAGCAAGAGAACTGTTCACAAAAAAAGGTGTATGAAGCATTTATCACTGTGTATTCTGTGTTTCTGTACTTTATAATAAATTAAATGTCATCATTTAATTGACAAGCATGGAGAGTCTTTAGCATGTTGTGTACCGACCTTGAAAAAGTAACAAGCTATCAATTTAAGCATGCGTGTGTGTACGTGTGTGTGTGTGTGTCCATCCATTCCTTTTGTCAGTTACATAACTACACATCTTTTCTATTAGTTGAATGGTAGTCACTGAATAATTAATAGTAGTAAATGAATTATATGCTTTCAAATGAATGAATTAATAATGAGTTGGGATTTTAAGGGAATATAAATGTGCTCCTGAATGCCCTCCATGTAAGGAGCACAATGTAGAGTGCTGTTATAGCACAATAATCAGTGACTGGGTGGGTTGGTTGATTATTTTCCAAGAACAGTAGATCCTGAGGTGCTGTATTTGTATTATTCCATGAAATTTGCCCACTCTGAGTATTTTTTTAATCATTATACATTGATCAAATCAACGATGACAATAGATTCCCCACTTATCCCTTTACCCAGAAACCCTTGCCCATACTATCTAGAAGCAATCAGAGACAGAACTTATACAATGCTGAACAAGAAAAACATCCTGAAGGTGTGTTTTCATTCATTTAACTTGTCACTGATCCTCAAGTTCTCAACTTATGTTGAATGAAAAAAATCAACTCAGTGATAAAACGAGGTATACCTGATTTCATCTACATCAACACTATTTGTAGGAGAGGCTATGATTTTGCCACAGTACATCATTTATATTTGTCAGTGCGATCTTGTGATTCAGGTTTTGTATAAGAATAGATGAACTGATCTGAACCTCATTTATCGTCACATAAAAAATGATGAACGTTTGACTGGTCGTTGTCATGCATCCGCACAGCACAAGCATTTTATTGAGTAATGACAGAGTGTAAAGACACCATGTCCCAAAGGTCCATTTTTTATAGACATGCACGCTTAAGGAATAGCACATCAAAGTGAAGACTTGGAGGATAACTGCAGGGGGACTGTGTGTTTTTTTTTTTTTTTGTGTGTGTGTGTGTGTGTGTGTGTGTGTGCGTGTGCGTGTGCGTGTGCGTGTGCGCATGCGCATGTGCGTGTGCGCGTGCGCGTGTGTGTGTGTGCATGTGTGTGTGTGTGTCTGGGTGGGAATTGTTTGATCCAAAATATCCTGACTATACAGGTAAACCAGAATCAGGACAGCAAGTTAAAGACATTTTTTTATGTTTTATGTTTTTTGAGGAAAGCATTTCAGGATTTTTCTCCATATAGTGGACATCAATGGTGCCCGCGAGTTTGAACTTCCAAAATGCAGTTTAAATGCAGCTTCAAAGGGGCTCTAAACAATCCCAGCCAAGGAAGAAGGGTCTTATCTAGCGAAACTATCGGTCATTTTCTTAGAAAAATAAAAAATTGTATACTTTTTAACCACAAAAGCTCATCTAGCACTAGCTCTGGGATGCCCGTAAGCAACGCTATGTACCACGCAATCATGTCGAAAGGTCCTCATTCATTCATTGTCTACCGCTTATCCG
Source organism: Hemibagrus guttatus (assembly GCA_033459395.1). Taxonomy (NCBI): domain Eukaryota; kingdom Metazoa; phylum Chordata; class Actinopteri; order Siluriformes; family Bagridae; genus Hemibagrus; species Hemibagrus guttatus. The sequence goes on from JAUCMX010000004.1 coordinate 10,779,583, forward strand.
AACTATTCTCGGGTCACGGGGAGCCTGTGCCTATCTCAGGCGTCATTGGGCATCAAGGCAGGATACACCCTGGACGGAGTGCCAACCCATCGCAGGGTACACACACTCTCTCATTTACTCACGCAATCACACACTACGGACAATTTAGAGATGCCAATCAACCTACAATGCATGTCTTTGGACTGGGGGAGGAAACCAGAGTACCCAGAGGAAACCCCCAAGGCACGGGGAGAACATGCAAACTCCACACACACGGTGGAGGCGGGAATCGAACCCCCAACCCTGGAGGTGTGACGCAAACGTGCTAACCACCAAGCCCCCTGGGGAAAGGTCCTCAAAAAACATAATTTCTTTACGACTGAGAAAGAAAGACATGAACATCTTGGATGACAAGGGGGTGAGTCAATTATTTGTAAGTTTTTGTTCTGGAAGTGAACTTCTTTAAAAAGTGTGTGTGTGTTGTTGATAGCACTGTACTATGACACCTGAACACATTTATATTTTCATAAGTTATATTTAGCAGCTCATTAAACACACTGAAATTTCCTCTAGGATTTATTTTAACACAGATTGTGCTATGAAAATGAATCATGCTTCTGCACCAATATGAGCATTTAGGGAATATTTTAGAGTTGAGGTTCTATGTCTATATGTATATCACACATTTTATACCACTACTGGGAGCTAGAGCTACTGTGGCGTGGCGTGTGTGTGTGTGTGTGTGTGTGTGTGTGTGTTTTTTTTCTGTGGCAAGGTGATACAACTCTCAACAATAGATTAATTTATAGATTCACAGCTCTCGTACACATGCCTTACAATCATACACATGTTTTTTTATTGAGAGGAAACAGAAATAAATATTAAAAATCAGACAACAACAACAACAACAACAACAACAACAACAACCCACATCAGGTTAATTCCTGAGATTTCAAAGACAACTTATTCTTTTGTCACATACATGTGATCATTTGTTTTGTCATTTGTGTGCAAAGTGCATGAGTGAGAGGTGAGAGGTGGGAGGCTGTCTGTGCGTGAATCAACAAATCAAAAGAACATTGTCTGTAGAATAGGTTAAAGTATAGGTGGGCTACAGTAAACTGGGATAATCCATTATTGAGGGGAAAAAAGGTCAAAGGACACATTGACACTTGTTCAATGGCAAGACTTCACAACAAAATACAGAAAGAGTAGGGTTTAAATAGTCTAGGTATTTAAGGCTTAACTGCTAACAGGTGAACACAATGAGTAACACACAAATGACAGAACAGATGCAGTAACCACATGGACAACAAAGAACAAGCTCAAAGAGGGGGGGGTTTGTGACAATGAATTGATTCTGAAAAGCACATGAAGGTACATTTCAATCTCCCATGCCTTGAAAATGTACATTATAATCCAATATCCGTGTGAAATCATGATAATAGCATGTGATCACATGTAAAAAATAAATTAACATAAGCCCTACAAGTGAAGGAAATCACACGGTGCATATAAAACCCCATGCAATTAACATCAACAGTATAAATTGTATGCAACATAACATGTGAAATGTTTTGACTTTGTTGTCTGCTACATGTAATCTAGGACACTTACACAAATTCCAGTTCCAAATGATGTTATTATTATAGGATATTGCAGCTGCACTCCTCTTGCAGGCAATTAACCTTACTATTTCATCTCTCTTTCCAGAACAAAAACACATCTCCTGCAATGCGTCTCTACCTATCAACGTTTTATCCCAACACTTCCTGAGGAAATATGGTCGTATACACGAGGACAAGCTCGTCTTTGAGAAACAAGCAAGCGTGAGATTATCATCATGCTGCTCTGGGCACAAATAACTCTCTCTTGCTGCTGAACTGTTTGCAAATTCATTTGTTATTCACTGATGAAATCTTTTCCGTTTCAGCATGAGCTCTAGCAAAGCTATAAAATTCACGCTATGTAGCCTGCTTCAATGGGTTTTCTTTTTATATGGCTGAAGTAGACAGCAACAAAAAAGCAAAATGATTTATACAGATGATACCGGCATCCAGCTGAGTGTGACTTTAATTTGAATTCAGAGAGAAGTTGATGCAAACTCTCCTCATGGGAACACACACACACACACACAAAATACACACACATACACACGTACATACACACGTATCCTCATTGTCTCTTTATACTGTACCAAGCCCCAATTACAAGGAAATCTCACAGCATGCAGAGTTCATCAAAGTGTGGTTTAATGCAAGGAGTCAGGCTCAAACACTGACTCACACACTGACTCACATACTGACTCACAGTGGCTATGTGGAAATACACACCACCTCCCTCTGTACACACACACAGCTCTGGGTCATTAGCCTCCTGTCAAGGTCATTAGTGCCTCGTTAAATCCACATTATGCAAATTGATAGCTTACCTATATGTGATACATGATAATTAGGGCTACCACCAAATAAGTAAAGACGTTTGTTCATATTTGGAGAGGTAACATGTGTGGATTCACTTTTTTTGCACGCACACACACACACACACACACACACACACACACACACACAGACCTTGTAGCAAAAGTCATCTGCACTTTTTGCTGGCTTAGTGAAAGATACAGCAGAAAGGTGATTTGCCAACGTTTCTGCTTGAGCGGTACAATTTCTGCCTGCGACGCAAGGCAAGTCCAGATCTGACCCTGAGAACCCCAAAGCTGCACACAATTCTTTTTCCATCTGACATTAGCTATGATAGATCTCCCCTGTGGGGAAAAAATCCATAGTGAACAAATAAAAACGAGCTTAGTTACACAGGAGTCTGTTCATACTTGTTTCTATGTGTGGCTGTGTTTCCACTCCTACGAATATGGGTCTATTATATTTCTGTAGAAATGCCTTTGCTTTATTGGATTTCTGTATTGTGAAATTGTATTCTGTTAGATGTGACAATCAGGGCAATGCCACCATACCTACAATCTCAAGTGAACAACAATGCTACTTATTTCAGGAACTTCTTTTGTATTGTAGTTACTTATATTTGTCTGTTGCATAATAACACTGTTTTGGATGTTGATCTGAGGCACAGAATTGAACCGAAAGCACAGGATGTACACTTGGTAGCATATTCACACACTCAAACACAATCAAGAAGAGACAAATAAACAGCACACCACCAAACATCTTGCTCATTCCCCCCAATTCATCCCAATCATTCACGAGGGACGAGGATTTCCACTCATGCATACAATTTTATTAAGCCTATTCTTTCTTCTTATGCCTTTTTGTGTTGTGTCAGACCCAGCGAAGGCGTAGGAGTGTGCTGTGTATTTATGCTGCTGTGGTTCCCGACAGAGAAGCTGGAACTCATATGCTTTCCTCTACGAGTTGAAGCAGCTGTAGCATGGCCTCTCACTGCTTTCCAAATGACTTCTAATCCTCACAGCTACAGCGAGTTAAAGCGACTAATGAAATACCCGAGCGCGTTACTGTGGAGGCCACAGGGCTTTTGCAGCATGCTGCAACATCCCAAATCCAGATGTGTACTTGTAAACAAGTGTGCAGATTCTTGTGACCCCCTCAAAATCAGCTGAATGAGCTGTCAGGATGATCAAGAGCAAGATCAGCAGGGAGACACGCTAACAGCTCTCTCCATCAGAACACCTCATGCAGGAGACACGCTCGAGGGCAGACTTTAAGATATTTGCCTCGGCCATTGAAATTCTGCATGCTTCACTTTGGCTGTCAAAGCTGTAAACTGCTTTGACTGAAGACACATTAAGATGAAAAGGTGGTGGCAATATCCTCTAAAAACAACTGAGGAAAAGACTTTCTTCTTTACCATGGCATTCTTCTTCGTCAACATCACTCATTTTGTCCTTGTGCCTTTGTATGGATGAAATATTAATGTTTAGGACAGGTTCAAAGGTTGATGTGCAGAAAGTGACAGATTTATGAAATGGGAATGGAGATAAATAAACCTGAGGCATGTCCTTTGGGTACCACAAACCGCTTTAGGGAACCACTGTTCTTCAATTTAATGTGTAGCAAATGCATTTTGCAAATGATGGGACAATTATCACAAACTACTGAGGTAAAAATAGAGAAACATGTTGATTCTTGAAACTTACATATAATGGAGATCTAAGGGACGTTGTCGAAGTTGATCATTGAAGTATATATTGGGTGAATGTTTTCATGGTTACTGGATTTTCTTGCCTCCAGAGGTCGAAAAATGGACTTTTTGCGTGTAACGGTGTTGCACTTTTCAGCATTGAATGTCTTTGTCATGCCACACTCCACAGTGGTTGTTAATGACACATATGAAAGTAGACAGTCAGTGCTTTAAGAATGTGAAGTTTTTCATCTTTGTACCTAGTCTACTAGGGGCAATATTTTCATAGAAATGTTCCAAAAAAAACCCCAAAAACGATTTGTATTTTTTCCCCACACACATGTTTCTATCTTCTTAAATGTAATTCAATCTAAATCTTAAAATATATTTGTGGCAATTTGTTACAAACATAGTCCTGATTGCAGAATGATCTCACAAAATCCCAGTGCTAATCATTAGACAAAACTCCTTTATACCAACATTGTTTGAAAACATGTTTTATTTAGATTACAACTAGATTACATTGGTTGTAGTTTTGGGCTGGTTTCAGCATTTCAGAAACCGCTGTTCTTTTCGGGATTATCTATATGAAAGACCAGACAATATTTGGACAAGACTGGTTCCAGATCTTCCAATCTTTAACTGTCCAGTGTTGATGAACTTGTGCCTAATGTAGCCTCAGATTCCTTTTCAGGGCTGGAACCTGGTGTGGAGTTCTGCTGTTGTAGCCTATCCACCTGAAGCTTTGATGTGTTTTGCATACTTAAATGCTTTTCTGCTTGGCACAGTTGCAAAGAATGCTTTTTATTTGCGTTACTGTATAGCCATCCTTTCAGATTGAACCAGTCTAGACATTTTATTCTTATCACCAAGGTGTTTCTATGCATAGAACAACTGTGGGTGAAAATCTCTACAGATCAGTGGTTTCTGAAATACTCAAAACAGCCTGTCTGGCACCAACTACCATGCCACGGTTAAAATCTCTGAGATCATATTTTTTCTCCATTCTGCTGTGAAAGTTTTTTTCTTTTTAAACCATTTGATGTGAACATTAACCTAAACTCTCGACTTGTACCTGCATGGTTTTATGCATTGGATTAATACCTCTTGATTTGGATAATCGCATGAATGATCAGAGGTACAGGTGTTCCTAATAAAGTGGTGAATAAAATGTATACGCATGTATTTTAAATATTTATTTAACAATGACCTTTAGAATTCCATTCTGAAATGCTGAATCAACTGGTTTTCTGTTATATTCTCTGTACAGGAAATCCTTTCACGTTGCATATGTGATATAGATGCTACTGATATACTAGAGTGAAAAATGTTGAATTATTCCTTTAATGTCAGATAAACATCCAGTGTTAGGCCTGCATTATTGGAATGAGCAGCAGAAAGCTGTGCATCGAAAACATAAGGAGCAGTCATGCAGTAAAATGTAAACATACCAAGACAGCCCATCCATCAGCGTCTGATGTGACTTCTGAGGGATTTGTGGTAAGAAGTACCGTCTGTCTATTAACTGATCGTTAAAGTTCGCACTGTCATGTGCTGTCCATCTGTCTCCCATTGATCTGCAGCTTTCTGACAGGCTTCATACAAGCATCTGTCACTGTTCACACAACCACACAGAATCTGATTCTGAAAGCTCACAGGGAAAGTGGATATGTTTTTAAGCTCCAGCAGTTCTTTTCAGAAAATGCATTCATTCAGAACGATGTGTGCTCATACTGGGTCGACATTATCAAGAGGTCTGTAGGCCAAAGTATATTATCATCCAAATGACTTTTAATGTCCAATTATTTCCTTTAAATATTACATTGTCTGCCTGATGTGAGTCTGATGCGTGCATGAAGGAATATACTTGTGAAGAAAATAAGTCTGGCTTTCAGGTGGCTGCTACTAATATTTTTAGCTATGCAACCTCCTTTAGTTTATAACAACATGTCACAGAGTGCAAGTCACCTTAACAAGACACAGATTTTGAGTCAAGTGTGTGATCATTTAAACAAACAGTTACAAGCTTTCGCTAACTTACAAAAGTGAAGCGAAATGAATACTTTTGTTTGGTTGCTGCTGGGATTGGTTTCATTCATCACTGCACAAAATTGAACAGACCAAATGACAACAACAACAACATTGTTTGTGTGGTGTGTATATCTGAAGAACTATTCTAAAAATATAGTTGAACGATTTAAGAGTTATGTTAAAACATTTGGTGACATTCAGCATATTCTTATTTTGTCTGACAACAACATAATTGTGTGATGTGGTGTGTTGTGTAGGTCTGAAAACCTACTAGTAAACATTTTTCTGGCCATTCATTGGTTAGAAATAGGACAACAACCACAAAAAAGTTTGCAAAAGTGCATCTAGAGATAAAAAAGGTCACTCAATTATAAAGAACATGGAGACTGTGCTAAATAAATGATTGGATTTATATTATAATAATAACTAACATTTGATCACATTCAGCATTTATATTCTCATTTTGCTCATCTGGCCAAATATCCAGAATGCATTTGTGCAGCACTTTTGCTCAGTTTGCATTTCATGGGTCAGTTTAGCAGAAAATAATACCCCATGCAACCCCAAATATACATCATGTTTGGTCCATTTCCTGCAGTTGGGTCTATTTAGAAACAAATCGATTTCTCACTGTGATTGAACCATGCAAGATTTCGGCCCTTGACCAACTCGCTCCACACCCGAATGTAATTCTCACCTGTTTGATTCAGATTAACCACTGCAGATTCTTTGGTTCATAGTAAAATTATGCCAATTTAACTTTGTGAAAATTGCACTGAGATGGTGTTCTCCATGTGGAGAATGCCAGGGAGCTACTTTCACCACCTGGTCTTCAGCAAGACCCTGTGGCCTTTTCGACAGGGACAATTAAGCTGCACATGGTCCGGTGCCAGGGCCTTTAAGAAAAATTAGTGGCATATCCGCTAGACTCTCCCTGAAGCAAAGATGTGACAAGCCGAGGAAAGTTTGCCAATTCATTGAGGAATACGGAGCATGTGGTTAGACAAGTGTTTGACCAATTACAATACAGCAGAGTCAAAGCCTCAAGCTTATTACACCAGCCAAGTAGGGCAATAGCATTAATGTAAATACATAAACATTCAGGCACTAACACCAACCACATAACAACCCATTCTTTCAGCAATCTTTTAGCTTTGTGTCTAAACTCACCAGATGAAATATTAACTATAGAATGGCTGTAATAGAAATCACAGCATGCAGATAATTTCCATAAATTATCATGCCTCAGCAATGCATCACATAAAATCAAATTTATTATCATAATAAGGCACAAAAAAGCTGTTCTTTGCATCAGTTGAAAATCATAACCCTGTAATTAACACAGAGAAAAGCAATTTATCCCTGCTTCACTGGGGCCATGCCACTCTAACTCTCTTCCTCTTGGCACCTTTTGAATTGTTTTAATTATCGCAACCCATCATGGCTGGTAGTGTCTCCTCCCTCTCCTCATCACACACTAGAATTCCAAATGATAAATCCCACTATTCCATAAGCAGAACTCATTTATAGTTCTGAAGCCAAAAATAGCTACTTGGCACCAGAGGGCAAGGACTTATTTTACATTTTAAACGTATTGTAAATCAGCCTTCATATATAGAAATGTTGGGATTTCACTACTAAAAAATGCTCGTGGGAAACAAAAAGCTATGAAATTGTAGAAAAAATGTGAGATGCCATTTAGAACCTCAGTTTGGTCAAATTTGTACATCGTACATGGTGGTTTGTGGTTTCTTATAGTCTAATTGGTTACCCTGCTTCAATGAACAAATTTTGGTTTGCATTTTTTTCATTTAGTTTTCACATTCTACATTATTACCAGATCTAGTTAGGTTTTGGTTCTCTGGTGGACATTGCAACATGTGCACATAAACAAATAAAAGCAGCTTGGTTAAGAAAAATACAATGCAGCGCAACTTCCATCCATACATCTATTCTCTGTAGCGCTTTTCCTACATAGGGTTGCGGGAAGCCTGGAATCTAGCCCAAGGGTCTCAAGGCACCACCTTGGACAGGATGCCAATACACTGCAGGGCACAATCTCACTCTCACACACATACACTAAACATGAACATGCCAACTCTGTAGACCCAGGGCAGAGGCTAGAATTGAATCCCCAAACCCAGAGGTGTGAGGCAAATGTGGCAACATCTAAGCCACCATACTCCTCCATTTTGCAAATTAAAAAGAAAAAACAACCTGACATTGAAAATTTGACATCATACACAATTAGACACACAGACCTTCAGAGCTTGCCTAAAAACACTGAACTGAAAATTGCTGCCTCACTGCCTTGATGATCCCACTTTAGAGTTTATTAAGACGTTTTGTTAAGTTGTTCAAATGCCAGCCCTCCTAAGGATGTCACCTGCTGTTACATTCGGGTAATAAAAAAACAAACCCCAAACAAAACAAAAAACCCTCACAAACTATTTCCAAGGGATTTAGAGACCATCTCATCTGATTTCTCAACATGACCCACATCCACGACCCCTTGATGGATCAAAACCTTGTTGTTGTGAGGGATATAAGCTTTCGGATAAGCATGGGCCAAATACAATGAAGGGCAACACTTCTAGCATTTACAATAAAATGTGCTGGCCTGGGAAAAGCCTTCACATAGTCCAATTTTGACATCTTCAACCATATATGGACCTGAACAGTACAAGCTTTCCTGAACTGAAATATACTTCTCTTTTATATGTATCTGAACTGGAATTTAAGGTCAAGCATTTTGAAGTCCTCCAAAATAAAAAAGAGAGAGAGAATTCAGAGAGCATTGCTGTCATTTTGACAGCTGATATCTGATTACAAAGTGCATTGATTAGACCTTGCTTTTGTGTCTAGCTATCCAAAAGCTTTAAATAACTTTCTAAATAAAAAAGTGGTGTTCTCAGTGTGAGAAAATCACAGTTTTAAACATATTTATACAGATTGTTTGTATAATCTTCAACATGTGTTAAATTGTCTCCTCACCCAACATGACCTCCAAATGAAGACAGGCAAGACAAGATAAAAAGTAAAATTTTCATGCGATTTTAATAATACAGTGGGGCAAAAAGGTATTTAGTCAGCCACCAATTGTGCAAGTTCTCCCACTTAAAAAGATGAGAGAGGCCTGTAATTTTCATCATAGGTACACTTCAACTATGAGAGACAGAATGAGAAAAAAAAAAATCCAGAAAATCACATTGTCTGATTTTTAAAGAATTTATTTGCAAATTATGGTGGAAAATAAGTATTTGGTCACCTACAAAAAAGCGAGATTTCTGGCTCTCACAGACCTGTACCTTCTTCTTTAAGAGGCTCCTCTGTCCTCCACTCGTTACCTGTATTAATGGCACCTGTTTGAACTCGTTATCAGTATAAAAGACACCTGTCCACAACCTCAAACAGTCAGACTCCAAACTCCACTATGGCCAAGACCAAAGAGCTGTCAAAGGACACCAGAAACAAAATTGTAGACCTGCACCAGGCTGGGAAGACTGAATCTGCAATAGGTAAGCAGCTTGGTGTAAAGAAATCAACTGTGGGAGCAATTATTAGAAAATGGAAGACATACAAGACCACTGATAATCTCCCTCGATCTGGGGCTCCACGCAAGATCCCACCCCGTGGGGTCAAAATGATCACAAGAACGGTGAGCAAAAATCCCAGAACCACACGGGGAGACCTAGTGAATGACCTGCAGAGAGCTGGGACCAAAGTAACAAAGGCTACCATCAGTAACACACTACACCGCCAGGGACTCAAATCCTGCAGTGCCAGACGTGTCCCCCTGCTTAAGCCAGTACATGTCCGGGCCCGTCTGAAGTTTGCTAGAGAGCATTTGGATGATCCAGAAGAGGATTGGGAGAATGTCATATGGTCAGATGAAACCAAAATAGAACTTTTTGGTAAAAACTCAACTTGTCGTGTTTGGAGGAGAAAGAATGCTGAGTTGCATCCAAAGAACACCATACCTACTGTGAAGCATGGGGGTGGAAACATCATGCTTTGGGGCTGTTTTTCTGCAAAGGGACCGGGACGACTGATCCGTGTAAAGGAAAGAATGAATGGGGCCATGTATCGTGAGATTTTGAGTAAAAACCTCCTTCCATCAGCAAGGGCATTGAAGATGAAACGTGGCTGGGTCTTTCAGCATGACAATGATCCCAAACACACCGCCCGGGCAACAAAGGAGTGGCTTCGTAAGAAGCATTTCAAGGTCCTGGAGTGGCCTAGCCAGTCTCCAGATCTCAACCCCATAGAAAATCTTTGGAGGGAGTTGAAAATCCGTGTTGCCCAGCGACAGCCCCAAAACATCACTGCTCTAGAGGAGATCTGCATGGAGGAATGGGCCAAACTACCAGCAACAGTGTGTAAAAACCTTGTGGCGACTTACAGAAAACGTTTGACCTCTGTCATTGCCAACAAAGGGTATATAACAAAGTATTGAGACCAAATACTTATTTTCCACCATAACTTGCAAATAAATTCTTTAAAAATCAGACAATGTGATTTTCTGGATTTTTTTTTTCTCATTCTGTCTCTCATAGTTGAAGTGTACCTATGATGAAAATTACAGTGTACCTATGATGAAAATTACTCTCTCATCTTTTTAAGTGGGAGAACTTGCACAATTGGTGGCTGACTAAATACTTTTTTGCCCCACTGTATGTCTACAAACTTGTAATGTCAAGGTGTTAAAATACTGTGTTAAAGGCAGAAAAAAAAAATCCTTTTTTTTAATCTGTTTTGGCACATTTCCAGAATTCAGTCAAAGCTACAGCCAAGCCACTACACACATATAACTGGAACACCCTCTAGATTCACTGGCACTTTAATAGGGACACCTGTACAATTAACCAATCATCCAATCAGTGCAGATACAAGTCATAAGTGTATTTGTCTGTATATTAAGACAAAACAAAACAAAAAAACAAACAAACACAAACACCATCACCTGCCTCCCAATAGTCTCTTCTTCAGTTTCAGTGAGCACATAGGCCACTGTGGCATCAGATTCCAGTTCTTAGCTGACAAGAATGGACCTGATGTCTTTTGCTGTTGTAGCCTATTTTATTTTAGGTTTGATGTATTGAGATGCTTTTTGGCTCACCAATGTTATAAGGAGTGGTTAGGTGAGCCATTTTCTGCTGACCTTTCTTTCATCAACAAGGTGTTTCGGCCCAAAGACTTGCTGATCACCATTTTTTGCCACCATAAACTATAGAGACTGTTGTGCATGAAAGTCCCAATAGATCAGCAGTTTCTAAAACCTGTCCATCTGGCACCAACCACCATACCATGGTTGAAATCACTCAGATCTAACCTTTTTCCTATTCTAATGTTTGATATGAACATTACTTAAAGATCTTGCATAAGTGTACACATTGTGCTGCTGCCACATGACTAGCTGGTTGGTTAATTCAGAAGAAATTACTTCAGTTTCATCAAATATATAAGCCAGAACTCATATAACAGGTCAAATCTGTCAGGAAGGTATGTTTTGTTAATGTTCTGACACAACAAAAGTATATGTGGCAATGAGAGAACTACACAGAAAGGCATGTAAGTGAATAGAAACATAGATGCCTTGATTAACAGCATTTAATTTGACAAACTTCGACTGCTTTTTACACTGAATGGCTAAAGCTAGAATTTCATATTAAGATTCTTTGTGGACTGTGGAATTTTGAGTCTTTAAATAACTTTTTTTTTTTTTTGAAAAGTGTGAAAAATGTGGTAATGAACTCACAGGAATGGAGTGCAAAGTTTGACCCTTTGAAACCCAGTCTTTGGATATACTCTCTATGAATCATGATGAAAGGCTGATAATTCAGTTTATGTCTCTGTTTTAAAATGTTTTAGCTAATCCCATCTGTCAAATTGCTTCATATCAGAACGGCGGTTTGGTGGAACTTGGTGTTTTTATGTTCTCTTTCTCTTTTCTTCACTACACAGCTGGAGAAAGTGTGGTATTTTTCTATTTCTAGAACCACTAAGCACTGCTTTGGTCATGACAGTGATGTCTCTGAGAAGTGGGTCGCTGGCCAGAGTGAAGCAAACTTGCTGAACTAATATGGTGGTGCATTATTAAAGAGGTTGATGCGTCCTGAAGATACAAATGCAATTAAATATGTATGCATGCATATACCATTAGGATTCCATGCAGTGTGTGCAAAATTCATCAAAAGCACATACTGCAGTCTGTACGATTAGAAAACAAACAAGAAAATATCTCTTCTAAAGCTACTTACATTCTTGTACACTGACAAACATTCACGATAATGTGATCATTTGAATTCATGAGTGCTGAAGTTCCACAAATGAAATGTGATAGAGCTCCCACCAGGAGATAATGAACAAGAGAAGATGGAGAAAGTGGAACTTGTACAGAGCTAAGTGAGTTATAATAAAGGTCAATCGAAAGGAGCGAAAGGAGGGAGATTTTAATATCAAACATGGTTTCAGCATGTTCTGCATTCATTACTTTGATAACACATTAACAGAGATGTGCCTTGGTGCACTTGGTGAAAAGAGGAGTGTAAAACATTCAGAGAATGCAAAAATCTGTGAAGAATTTTGGAAGCAACACTACTCTCTTAACTGTTTAAATATCATCAGTTGGCTGACCTACATATTAAAGATTTATGAAGTTCTGAAGTCAAAGGAGATCCCATGGTCCAGCTGTCATGGTATCATAACCTAGCAATGTATTTTACACTGCACTGTGATCTCCAAACTAAAATTATTTCCCTTAAACTTAATTTCCACATGGGCAGAAATGGGAATATGCTATGAATTAGAAATAATGGAGTCTAACCCAGACCTCATTTCTCCTGAGCAAAAGATCAGTTCAAAGATGGCTTTCAAGTGGGGTTGGCTTTGCTTTCACACCGTAATCCATAGCAGATTATGGAGTCCTGCAATGCCTTGCCATTTGAACTGCTCGACCCCGACTGGCTGAACTGACATGAGGTTATACTGATATGAGCTGCAATATGGTTCTAATATAAATCTTTAGCAAGTCTTGTTAACAGAAACTTTTAAAAGCTAGTTAAATATATGCGGTTCTATGAAAACTGAATATCCAGCAGGGGCAGTAAAATGTACCTTGTTCTGTGAGTTCAAATATATTCTAAGACCTTCTGACAAATTCGGAGAGTGACATATTTTGCAGTATTTGCATTAAAAAAATACATTGTCATACAGCCATCTTTTCACTTACTGAATTATACAGAGTATATGTTTAGTGGGGTTCAAGAAGTGCGAGCACTGGCGAAAGTGCTTCAATTTTGCATTCTTTGCTAATTTACTACAACTTTCATTATTAAATTATATTACTGTCAGCAACTTATATAACAAGTAAAAACTTAATTTTAAATATCATTAAATATTTACATGAATTTCAGTGTGTTAGTGTTCGATACATTGCATTTTTGCTTTAATGACTGTGTATTCAAGCTGGCATGGAGTCCAGATGTTTGCTTCAATACAAAAGATTAGGCATGATGAAATTCTGATCTTGGTTACAAAGCAGTTAACATGATCAATATCACATATTTGTTCCCTTTAAACCTAGAAATAGTGCAGAATCATGAATATTACATATTCAAGATGTTGAACATTTGCTTTTTTTTATGTTGAATATATAAAAAATATTCTAAAACCTTCTGTTTATTTTCAGCTTTAAAAAAAAAAAAAAAAAAAAAATAATTAATTAAAAAAATCCCAGATTTTAAATATCATCTCAGACTTTTGGACACCACTTTACATGAGGAACAGAATTCACTGCACAAAGTTAATAAAAGAAAGCACAGAGACAAGGCAGAAAGGCAAAAAAAAAACAGTCTAGGAGGAACATGTGTTAGACTTTCTTTCATTATCTGACTAAAATGTGTCCATAAATAAAAGCTGTCTGTGCCTAACCTAGATAAAGCGTAAAATCACATTAAAGAATCTTTAAAATGGAAAAAATGTTTTGTATTCATAGCAGATAAAGCAAACTCAGAGTCTGCCCACCAACTGACAATCTGTGTTTATGATCGGTTACAAAGCACAATAAGGCACTCTTATTGGTGTCCACATCTAGTGTAAAGCCTCATTTTGTACTTTTTTTGAGGTAAACCGTTTAACTAGCAAGCACTAGTGCTTAACAAATATGTCGAGTGTGTTAAATATGATGGTGTCCCTAATGTGATCTATGACAAAATTAATTTTTGATAGAATTCATGCCTGATACAATCTGGCATGTATAATAAAGCAGCTGTCTTACTGATTGGAACGCTATAATCACAATTTCATTCTGAATTATCAATCAGAAAATTCTACTGGGTTAGCATGTATAATCCTTTTACACTCCTCTCTCACCTTAGGGGAAAAAACTAAATATTATACGTCAGTGAAGAAGGATTTATATAGTTTCTCTCATCTCAAAGTAAGTGCTGCCTGTTCATGTGGAACATATTCATTCTGTCATCATATCCAGTAGTGAATACCTGGAGATTTATCTGCGCTGCTGTTAATTACATATCTTGTAAAACCATTCTCCTGGAGAATTATCAAAGGGCACAACAACAAGTAACTTAGATGGATCAATGTGACCATCTGTAATACCGTAGATCTTTGTGTACTGTTCATCCTTGTTGCTTAAAATCTGTGAAATCACCATGCTTTTAAAAATGAAAAAAAAAAGGAAAAAAGACTCGCACATTCACAGCTCAAATGGTGTATGCCTAAGGATATTAGTGATGCCCTTGTCATCATTCAGTCTGACTTTTTAAAGTATGCTATAAATTTGATATAACTTTGAAAGCTTTCGGTAGATGAAAAGTGTGTAACAGATTGGTTTTATCTAATGAAAGAACCTTCTTATATTAAGGATGATCCAATCATTAAGGCAGGCAAATGCAAATTACTATTAAATATGGTGGAATGTGTTTACTTTGCTTGTTTAAGTATAAAGTATGTTACTTCCCTGCTGTGAAATTACCCTCATTACCTGCATGTGTGAGAGAGAATTTGTTAACACAGTGTTTAACACAGTGCTTTATAACATTCATAAGAATTGTAAATTCCGGACAGTTTATGTTTACTATATGGAAGACAGAGGTGGGGGGCATGGTGGCTTGGTGGTTAGCGTGTTTGTGCTTTGTGCCCATAGTCTCCTGGGATAGGCTCCAGGTCCCCTGTGACCCAGTAGTAGGATAAGCAGGTATAGAAAATGGATGGATTCCATCCAGGTTCAAGTGGTTAAGGCTCTGGGTTGCCGATCCAAAGCTTGTAGTTTAAGCCCCAGTACTGGCAAGCTGCTACTGTGGGGCCCTTAAGCAAGGCCCTTAACCCTCTCTGCCCCAGGGGTGCTACATCATGTGCGCTGACCCAAACTTCCAAAGCTGGGATATGCAGTGAAAATAATTTCACTGTGCTGTAATGTATATGTGACAAAAATAAAGGCTTCTCTAATTCAATATTGCTTTTTTTAAGGAAAAGATGAAGCAGTTAATTAAATCATCCATCCTCTGCACCACTAATCCTTCAGCGGATGCCAGCGGATCTTTAGCGGTTTGAAGCCTGTCCCAAGGAGACTTGGAGCATAAGACAGGGGCTAACACATTGAATCACTCTCACACACCCATTCACACACTACATACAATTTAGAGATGGCCATCAACCTACAACACCTGACTTTGGACTAAGGGAGGAAACTGGAGTACCCAGAGGAAACCCAGAAAGCACAAGGAGAACACACAAACTCCATGCACCAGGGTGGATACGGGAATTGAACACACAATCCCAGAGGAAAACATGCCAACCACTAAACCACTGTAGATGAAGCAATATACAAAAACAACAGATGAAGCAATAGATTGTAAACATCATAAAATTGTAATTTTACAGGTTTTCAACCAAGCCTTGCATTAATTCTCCAGTATTGCGTTATAAAAATGTTTATGGTAACGGATGTATTATGAAGGGCAAATGTAGCCATCTGTCAATTAAGTGTTACCCAGAATTCATACATTATTCTTAATAAACAGCCTCAAACATATCCAGTGCTCACTACTGAACACATACAGTATGTATTAACACCTATAAATGAATCTGACAAATGTTCAGCCATAATTATTTTAGAGAACATTTTCTGTAAGGCAAAATTTAGCAAATATATTCAGAAACTGAATTAAGGAGACTTTCTGAAAGACCCAGTGTCCACTAATCTCTCCCTTTTCTCTGTCTTTCTTTTTCTTCTCTCTCACTGTCCCTAGCCTCAGGTGTTACACAGGGCACTTCAAAGACACTTTCACTGGCAAAAGCAGATGAAAAGAGGTGACGCTATCAGAGGCACAGGACAGATTTATATTAGTGGAGAGCAAGGTGCACATGATGTACACGCAATCCATCGTGTAGAGCACTGTCCCTGACGAAGGGAACAGATCCACTAGAACCATCCGAAACATATGATCAAGAACAGACCAGGGTTCAACCACTGCTCAGTGAACACTGCAATACTCTTTTGAAACAATAAAGCATAGAAATGCTTCCACTGAGATCACAAACACATACTGTAAATGAAGGATAAATGCCTGAGTTAGGATTCATGTGAAAACCATTTAAATCACCAATCTTATAGTGTAACTCCTGATGAATGTTCGACTGGACCAATAAAAAATGAAAAGGTATATAACTAGCTCAGTCTTTTTTCTCAGAACTCAGTATTTTTGCAACTGCTTTCACTGATGAACTGCATAAATGTCTAAGAACCTCAACCTGTAATACATAGCAATTAGTAAATAATCAGAAAATGTTATTTTATTCCTTTTCTATCCACACATTATGATTAGAATTAAAAAGTATGGTTTGTATAAAAAAAAAAACAATTATTTTTTTGCAAATTTAAAATCATGAATATTTACACCTATACTAGGTGATCCATTATCAGTGAATTTTAGTACATACCGTTTTTCCCATATTTGAGGGTTATAATTAATACAGATAAATTTTTTTTTTCTTTTTCATTTTTAAAGACATTCATTTGCAGATATTGTAACTGAAATACTTTGGATTTATGGTGTGATTAATATCACTGCCATTCATTATTATGCACATTTATGCACCGCTTAAAGTCTTAAAAGGTAGAAGACCTTATATATGATATGATGTAAAAAAAAAAAAATGTCAAAGCTTTCTTAAGTAGCTTGTGAATATTTTAATATTAATGTTAATAAACAATCTTTACCAAAACCAGCTATCATACAGCTGTGTTATGACAAACTAACAGCCCTTTTATTGAGCTATACTAAATGAATGATCCACATGGGTGATTTGGAAAGCTCTCCCTGTCCTCTGGGAAGGTTTAGTAAATCCCAGGCTGCCATTGCAAAGCTTTCCTCCCTGCCTCAGTACACACAATCTAATGCAGGGAACCCTGACTGCCCTGTTCCACATCCCAACATGTGATAAAAATGCATATATAACTACATTCCAAGATCATTATGATTATTTGAGAAGCCTCAGTAATAAAAGTCTTAAGGGAGATAACTATCCTATTTCTTTGTTTTCTCCTGGCCATTTTAGGTTGGATTTCATTTATAATACAACATATTTAAGAAATGTAAGTTCTCTGGATTCAAATCTATCATCTACTATTCATCTGCTTAATGTAGCTCCAATTAAGTTGTAAAAAAATATGATACATTTTACAACCTGGATAGTATTCTAAAATTCACATAAACAAGAACAAAACATATTTACAGTAAATTCCTGTAATAAAAACATTTGCTCATTTGAATGATGCAGGAAATAGCTGAGCTGAAGGTTAAGTACATTTTAGGTTAAGTCAATTTACAGTAAAATTTACAGCAGCATTTTTTTAATGAGAAAGAAAGAGACTGCTTATTCTGTAACTTTACATTCAATATTCTTATTCATTTAGTATGCTTCTATGTATCAGGTTATATGTGACAGCATAATGGCCTAATCATTCACTTTAAATCTCTGCTTGTCAAGGGCCCCTAATGGCCCCTGGGCACAAGCCCAGTACACCCAGTCAATAATCTGTCACTGCCTGTCCCACATCTATGATGGTTAAATAATGGTCTCCTCAACTTCACAGTAAATGCTGTAATCTTTCCAGGACTTCAGAAACTATTTGATTGATTAAAGCTCTAAAAGATAGTCTATTGTGTAGGCAGGCAAATAAATGATAGATCAAGCAGATGGCTGAAACCTTTGATGCAGAGCAATGGGCTAATGTTTTCCTGGAGAAAACAGTAAGACTGTCAGGAGAAGAACAGTGAAAAATGAAGAGGTGAGTGCTGACATATGGGGAGATGTCTGAGAAGCAGAAGCTGTGCTTTCGTGCTCAGCCCGAGCTTTGATTTGTTAGTTGTGTCATTGTAATCGACCTTGTCAAACTCCAAACTGAGCTTAACCATGCAGACCATTTACTTGCTAAACCCATAGCTTTTAAATGTAAAAGGTGTGATGTTTAAAAATGTAGTAAAAACAAATATGTATTTGTTTCACAGTTAGTTCTCAGGAACTTCATTTAAGCAAATAATTACGTAGTAGGTTTTAGATTTCTTTCTCATGCAGATGATTCTATTTTCTTGCTTACCTTATGCTCTGGACCTGAGGGTAGTCTGGGTCAGTGGCATTGAGCATAGCAACAAAGCTGCCTACAGGAATATTTTCCCGCTTGGTAACCACCAGAGGATCAGGAAAAAAGACTGGTCCCTCGTTCACATCATCAACTGTAATGTAGACGGTGGCTGTAGAGCTGGAGCCATATATAACATCAGGAACCAGAGGGTCCTCATTCTCCACCTTTATCAGCAGAGTGTAAAACATGATGCTTTCATAATCTAGAGGCTGGAGGAGAGGAAAGAAAGAAGAAGAAAAATGGTCAAGTTAATGCACCATTTACTAAACCACATGCAAATTAGAATAGTTGTAATGACCATTTGTGCTGGAAGACTTGGCAAGGTTTGCAGATCAGCTGCTAAGAATGTGCATGCAAATGAAGATATCTTGCTTATCATATGGTGGCTGGGATATAAAATTCTATCTTTTGCATGTCTTCCTGCCAGGAAATAAGCAGATCCAGCTTTTGTTCCATGTGGGAGTTGCTATTTAAGTTATGGAGCCACATATGACTTAAAAAGTAGGAGTTAGCCCTTGAAACCTGTGCAAATTCACACTTTGAATACATAAATAGGAAAATGGCAGAAAACAGAAATAAATATGGCCCCACAAATAACACTACTTATATTTTGGATGATGTTCTGCAGTAAAAGGCAGAAAAGGGTTTGTACCTTCACCACAGACAGCATGCCCTCGTTATTGTCTGGGTTAGTGTGGATCGCAAAGTTGTGGTGGCGATCTCCATTAATGATGGAGTACATGGCTCTCCAAGCTCCTGTGGCGGGGTCATCTCGATCATCCACTGTCAGGTTCACCACAATGCCTTTAGAGCCTTCATTCACTGATGCCTGAAACTACAACACATGACACAAACAGAGCTCAGCTGAAGGACCAATCAACAGTTACTCTTAGCACATACTTGATTAGTTCATGATTTCTTCCAGAAATTAAAGTCAAGTATTAAGAGGGTTTAAATAGAGAAGTATAAGTAGCAATCACAGTAATTGCACCAATTAAAAATAAGTCTTCATTTTTCAAGGTCATATCCTCTTAGAGACCTCTTAGAGAGTGCTATGAGGCTTTAAATATTCAATTCTCAGAAAGCATTAAGGGGCAAGAAGAAGAAGCCTTTGTTATCACCACACATATTCATTACAGCACAGTGGAATTCTTTTCTTTGCATATCCCAGCTGAGGAAGTTGGGGTCAGAGTGCAGGGGCAGCAATGATACAGCACTCCTGTAGCAGAGTGGGTTAAGGGACTTGCTCAATTGCCCACCAGTGGAGCTTGGGGGTGCTGGGGCTTGAACCCCGATCTTCCAATCAACAACCCAGAGCCTTAACCACTTGAGCCACCACTGACCATAAGTGTGGTTTAGTGTGTCAGAAACATCCAAAACACTGTTAGTGTTATATCAGTACAGCATTCAGTATTCTCTCTGTCCATCACAAACTTATACACAGTGTCATTCTTCTGCAGACGTTGATGATACAATCCAGAATTCAAAGGTCCATCAATAATAACAAATCATCTTGGACCCAAGGCAGCAAAGGAGCCTCAAACCACGATGCTTTACAGTTAGAATGAGGAATGCAGTGTTTGGACCTTCCCAAACATAACACTTTTCATTTAAAACAAATTTTTGGACTTTTGGATTTATCTGTCCACAGAACATACATCTAATAGACTACTGGATTATACACATGGATTTGCATAAACTTCAGACCGGCAGCATTATCCATTATGGAGAGTAGAGTCTTCCTGCTTGATACCCTGCCATGCACATCGTTCTTGTTCAGTGTTAGCAAGTTAGTGCCTAATAGAGAACTCATGGGTATCGATATTAATGCAAAAGTGGTAGGTCCTTAGATGTTCCCCTCGGGTTCTTTGCGACTCCCTGTAATATTTCTATTTGCACCGTTAAAGTGATTTTTCCTGGACAATGAATCTTTTATAGAATAACAGTGGTACTTGTACACCATCTGCCTCACAACTCTTTAGAAATTGTTTTGTAACCTTTTTCCAGCCTAGTGAGCATCGATAATGCTTTTTTCTAAGATCGTCAAGAATCTACTTTGATTAAGGCACTGCATATTTCTGTTGGAGGGCTGCTAAACCCACACCTGAATGCCATCCTCTAGATTGACCGCCGGACTTCTTTAAATGAACTTATACTCCTAGAGGTTCACATACTTTTTTTGACAAAGGATTTTTCTGACGTTAGATAATATAAAGTGTACTTTTTATAGTTGGGTTCTCTTTTTCTAGTTTTAGGACATAGATGAAGATCTGTATATAGACCTTTATATACAAACCAAGCTCCCACACACATTGCAGTTTTCTTCACTTTCAGAAAAAAGCCGAAGGAGGTGGTGTTTCTTAATTAGCAAAGTAACTTTTGCAAAGTACAAATGTTTTCCTATAATGTCTCTTGTGTCATTTGTTGTTTGCAGTGACTGCAACTGTTGATGCTTGTGGAAGTTCACTGTCCAGTGTTGTTGTTGATGTTGTTGTTTTTTTTAGTTCTGATAAGAAACAATAGTAGCTATGTATATATAGCTTCTAACGCTAATTAATTGAAAACAATTTTCTGAAATAAATTCAGTAACACACAAATCATTGTGAAAAGTGGTTGCTTTATTTATATCTACAATTATGTGCTAGGTTTTGTATAAGTTTATGGGAAAATTAGTAAATGTTCTACTAGTAACTGTACTATTTTGTACAAACATCTCAAACGTCTTGAAAATGCGTCAAGTCATGACGCAACGTTGAGTTCCCCCAAAAGGGAGTTAACTCTACTAGCAACAACCTTCCAAGCTTTAGTTTTCTCCTTAATGTATCTACACACATTTATATCAGCATAAGATAAAACCATGTTTCTTCTTTTATTCTTCTAAACAATGAATTTCTTCTATTTTTGAGTGTCATCTAGTTAATGGGAACTAATTGCAGGTAGGAGCAAAATTTCTGAGTAGGGAACCGAAGGAATCAAAGGAACAATTCAAACACAACGTTTTGATTTGTTTCTACATCATTCCTAATGAATAGAATTGAGAAAACCTTACTTCGTGTTGATTTGTCACCTGCTGCTGAAATCATGGCTCTGTGTTGCACATGTACATAGAAAATGAAAGGTGGACTGTTACTTTGTCACTTGCTAGTGTGAACATAGGTTAAATCTCACTGGATTTAATATTGCACATAAGCTAAATAAATCAATAAAAATAACTAACTAAATAAATAAAAATGATAAATCATTAAGCAAATTTTCTCGAGCCTATCTCTTGTTCTATGTCTCTGCCAAGGGAATCTGTGCAAAACAATTCTTTCTCTATTTTTCCCACTATTGCAAAAGAAAGTCTTTCTTTTCAGAGACAGACACTAAGCTCTGTAGCCATTCCTCAATCCACCTCAATGTCACAGGCCTGGTTGAGGAGCAGAAATGTTTTTGTAAGACCAGATGAGTTCTGTTTCCCATCAGCTCCACCATCATTTCAGCTCAACAGTGTGTGAAGTGATCACTGCCCCCAGGTCCCAGGGGTGCTCGCTCGCTCGCTCGGATGGGTGCAGTGTGGATCACATTAATGTAAGGAGAAAAGTGTGGGGTCAGAAAGGGAGCTGCATTACAGAAGGATGTAGTATAGAAAGTTTAGCAGCTACAGGCCCTGAGGGGATGGAGCCATTTCTGCTGATTCTTTACCTTCAGCACATACTATACTGTGAATCTGGAGCCTTAGGCATTGCACATTAGAGATTATGGCGGACTACAATCTGGAAAACTCAATTTAAAAAAAAAAAAAAAATCCTGCTCCCTTTATTTTTCCTCCACTCACCCCTGCTTTCTTTGCCTTGCTCCACACGCAACAATTTATTTTCTCATTTCCAATTTCTCTGGCCTTTTCCATCAAGTTTTCAATTAGATTCATATCAGCTATGCAGTGTTCTGAGCAGCAAAGCGCATTGTGAACAGCCAGAGGGGTATTACCAGAGCTAAGGCTACCAATTCTGTCCCTCAGCTGTCGCAGGCAGTTTTATATTACACAGTATCATGTACTACTCTGAAGGAAAGAAGCAATGATAGAAAGCAATCGTATTCATTATGCTGACCACTGGCTAGTGGCTGTCACTGTCAACCAGTACTACAAGGCAGCACTATAGTCCCATAGGCTGCTATAAAAATAAGTGAGTCCACTAGAAATGGATTCTTTTATTATGTGAGGTTATTTTAATTGTATAAAGAACCATTCAGGAGGCAAAATATTTGGTTTTTATCACTGTTACATAAAAAATGTGGCTGTAAAAAATGCCTTGAGGACAACAACACAAAACTGAGTGACTTCTGAATCAATAGGTGGACTGCTCTATTTAGAGATCAGCTACTCTAGCGAGGTAAGCAGGATCCTGGACTGAATAGTTATGATTTAGCACTTATTACCACACATAACATATTATCATAGTTAACCTGGAAAAGTCATCATTCCAGCACGAGCATAGCAGAATCAGAATAATATATGTAAGAAGAAAAAAGACAGAATGGATAATGCTGTTCTAGGAAAATAATAATGTATAGTAAAGACACTGTTATCACACTAAATCTGCTTATTTTTCCCATACCAGTGTATCCAGACTGGTTTGATTCCTTTCACACCACAACAACTTGTCAACAAGTATGATTTTTCAATTATTAATGAACAGCACATGATAATTTAATCCAGTTAAAGTTACATTTAATTTTTCAAATCAAATTGTATTTGTCACATACACAACAATTCATAGTACAACATGTAGTTCAACTGTCTGCACCATAAAAACAATATGTTAAAAATATAATTTCAATCAAATTACGATAAAATAGGATGAACCTTTCAGGTGAAAAATGTAAGAAAGTATATGAAAAAACATAAAAACTTATATAAGTACAAGTATGCTCAGTATGACTATTGTGAGTAAAGTGTTGATGTGCTGATGTGTGCAAAATATCTTCTTCTTCTTCTTTCGGCTTTTCCCTTCAGGGGTCGCCACAGCGAATCATCTCTCTCCACCTATCCCTATCTTCTGCATCCTCAACACTTGCACCCACTAGCTTCATATCCTCATTAATTCCATCCATATACCTCCTCTTTGGCCTTCCTCTTTGCCTCCTGCCTGGCAGCTCCATGTCCAACATTCTCCTACCAATATACTCACTGTCCCTCCTCTGAACATGTCCAAACCATCTTAATCTGGCCTCCCTAACTTTGTCCCCCAAACGTCCAACATGAGCTGTCCCTCTGATGTACTCGTTCCTAATCCTGTCCAATCTTGTCACTCCCAAAGAGAACCTCAACATCTTCAGCTCTGCTACCTCTAGCTCTGACTCCTGTCTCTTCCTCAGTGACACTGTCTCTAAACCATACAGCATGGCCGGTCTCACCACTGTCCTGTACACCTTCCCCTTGATTCTCACTGATATTTTCCTATCACACAGAACTCCCGACACCTTTCTCCACCTATTCCAACCTGCCTGCACTCGCTTCTTTACCTCTTTCCCACACTCTCCATTACTCTGGACTGTTGACCCCAAGTACTTAAACTCCTGTACCTTCTTCACCTCTTCACCCTGTAACCTTACTGTTCCACTTCCCTTCCTTTCATTCACACACATGTACTCAGTCTTACTACGACTGACTTTCATTCCTCTTCTCTCCAGCGCAAACTTCCACCTCTCCAGGTTTTCCTCCACCTGCTCCCTGCTCTCACTACAGATCACAATGTCATCTGCAAACATCATTGTCCAAGGAGACTCCTGTCTGACCTCCTCTGACAACTGGTCCATCACTATAGCAAACAGGAAGGGGCTCAGAGCCGATCCCTGATGCAGTCCCACCTCCACATTGAACTCCTCTGTCTGACCTACAGCACACCTCACCACTGTCCTGCTCCTCTCATACATGTCCTGCACCACTCTGACATACTTCTCTGCTACTCCTTACTTCCTCATACAGTACCACAGTTCTTCTCTTGGCACCCTGTCATACGCTTTCTCCAAGTCTACAAACACACAGTGCCACTCCCTCTGACCATCCCTATACTTCTCCATCAAAATTCTCAGAGCAAAAATTGCATCTGTTGTGCTCTTTCTGGGCATGAAGCCATACTGCTGCTCACAAATTTCCACTACCTTCCTTAACCTAGCTTCCACTACTCTTTCCCATACCTTCATTGTATGGCTCATCAACTTTATCCCCCTATAGTTGCTGCAACTCTGCACGTCACCCTTATTCTTAAAGATCGGCACTAACACACTTCTTCTCCATTCCTCAGGCATCCTCTCACTCTCTAAAACCCTGTTGAACAAACTAGCTAAAAATTCCACTGCTGCCTCTCCCAGACACTTCCAGACCTCCACCGGGATGTCGTCAGGACCAACTGCCTTCCCACTTTTCATCCTCTTCAAAGCCTTCCTGACTTCATCCTTTCTAATCTTATCTACTTTCTGTTCCACAGAGTTCACCCCTTCTACTCTTTTTTCCCTCTCATTTTCCTCATTCATCAGCTCCTCAAAGTATTCCTTCCATCTCCTCTGTACACTCTCCTCACTTGTGAGCACCCTTCCATCTCTATCCTTAATAACTCTAACTTGCTGCACATCCTTCCCATCTCGATCCCTCTGCCTAGCTAACCTGTACAAGTCCTTCTCTCCTTCTCTAGTGTCTAACCTAGTGTACAACTCGTCATATGCCTTCTGCTTGGCCTTAGACACCTCCCTCTTCACTCTGCGCTGTAACTCCTTGTATTCCTGTCTATTCTCTTCTGTCCTGTCCATGTCCCACTTCTTCTTGGCTAACCTCTTCCTCTGGATACTATCCTGAACTTCCTCATTCCACCACCAAGTCTCCTTATCTTCTTTCCTCCTTCCAGATGACACACCCAGCACCTTTCTCCCTGTCTCCCTGATCACTTCTGCTGTAGTTTCCCAGTCATCTGGCAGCAATACCTGCCCACCCAGAGCCTGCCTCAACTTCTGTCTAAATTCCTCACAACATTCCTCCTTTTTCAGCTTCCACCACTTGGTTTTCTTCTCTGTCTCTGACCTCTTCTTCTTACAGACCATCAGAGTCATCCTACACACCACCATCCTATGCTGTCTGGCTACACTCTCTCCCACTACCACTTTACAGTCACTTATCTCTTTCAGATTGCCTCTTCTACATAGGATGTAGTCTACCTGTGTTCTCCTACCTCCACTCTTGTAAGTCACTCTATGCTCCTCCCTCTTCTGAAAATAAGTGTTAACCACAGCCATGTCCATCCTCTTAGCAAAGTCCACTACCATCTGTCCTTCAAGGTTCCTTTCCTTAACTCCAAACTTGCCCATCACCTCCTCATCACCTCTGTTCCCCTCGCCAACATGTCCATTAAAATCCGTTCCTATCACCACTCTCTCATCTGTGGGAATACTCTCCATCACCTCATCTAATTCACTCCAGAATCTCTCTTTCTCCTCCAACTCACAACCTACCTGTGGGGCATAACCACTAACAACATTCAACATCACCCCTTCAATCTCTAACTTCAGACTCAACACCCTGTCTGACACTCTCTTCACCTCCAGAACATTCCTCACCAACTCCTCCTTCAGGACCACACCTACCCCATTTCTCTTACTATCCACACCATAATAAAACAGCTTGAATCCTGCTCCTATACTACGAGCCTTGCTACCCTTCCACCTGGTCTCCTGTACACACAGTATATCCACCTTCCTTCTCTCCATCATATCAGCCAGCTCTCTACCTTTCCCTGTCATAGTACCAACATTCAGAGTTCCTATTCTCAGTCCTACACTCTTACCTTTCCTCTTCTCTCTCTGTCTGCGCACTCTCCTCCCTCCTCTACTTCTTCGACCAACAGTAGCCCAATTTCCACCGGCGCCCTGTAGGTCAACGGTGCCGATGGCGGTCGTTGTTAACCTGGGCCTCGACCGATCCGGTATGAAATTCGTACTGACTATTCGCATGGTTAAATTTGGCAATGTTTTACGCCGGATGCCCTTCCTGACGCAACCCTCTCTATTTATCCGGGCTTGGGACCGGCACAGAAGTCACTGGACTGTGACCCCCATGGCTAGATTATGTGTGCAAAATATATGCTGTGCAAAAAAGGTTTGGTAGAGTTAATGTGTGTTAAATGTGAGTCAAAGTTCATGTCATAGATTAAAGTTCCTTTTATTATTTACATTTTAGCAGCTATTCCCTTACTAGTGTGTGTGTGTGTGTGTGTGTGTGTGATTATCTTGTGATTTGAATTACAACTGACACTATTGACAAAGCTGCTGTTTTAAAAAAATTTTTAAAATAAATTTTATATATATATATATATATATATATATATATATATATATATTATATATATATCCAAGACCTTCTGACCAATCAAATTTGGGACTTTTGAGAGTTGTGGTAAAATACTGTGTAATAACATGTACAATACTATGTAACAGCATGCACATTACAATGTAATAACATGCATATTACCACGTAATAACACTATGCTATTTTAAACACAAACTCCAAACTTTAAAATGGTAGGACAAAGGGGCCAAAACCCTTATGCTGTCAAGTCAGTGGCATCACTTTAAGATAGACTTTCAGGGGGTAAAATTTATCATTGGATATAAAACAATGTCCCAATTTCACTAAATCTCATGAACAATTTATTTTAAAATATGATTTCTATGAGGTGGGCAAATTGAACATGCCATGAAAAAAAACAGAAAAAAGGAGGGTTTAAAAGAACAAGCCACATATTTCTGCAGACTAGTGCACAGTCACATTCCATTTAATCATCTGGGGCACTGAAGCGGTCAGATGGATGTATTCAATCTTTGTAGGCTGTTGATACCGAGCCCCTGCCATATCACTGATAAGACCCCAATTCCTTGGCGTGCACAAAGTAACCACTGGTGTGAGATACAGATGGAAATGACCAAGTTTATAGCTCCCTGTACTGTGTGAAAAGGATACAGTGTGACCTCCTGGACAGAATAAGCAACCTCCAGAATACGGGACTACAAGACATTGTGAGGAGCCAAAAAGTAATTGAGTATGATGAAGAATCAAAGATGAAAAATAGCCTCTTAAATCATTTTAACATTTCACAGAACCATATTTGGTTCATCATATTCGCAAAAACTTAACCAAACTACATTTTGACTGCTTCCTGAACTAATTTAAGTCACAAAAGTACTTTAAACATTCTGATTGTCTTTCAACCTTTAGTACTGTTTGACTTTATAGTATATAAGAATGATGATTTATACTCCCACTATTTGTTGTCACCCAGGAGATGATGGGTTATGAGTTTACTGTTGTCTGTGGATTGCTCATTAGGGATGTATTGTAAATCCATATCTGGAAGCTGATTTGTGACAATGTCTAAGTGCTATACAAATAAAACGGAATTGAATGAATTGGGGAAAAAAATCAGTGTAAAGTCTCTGGAGTGTTTTATAAGCTGTCCTTGAGGTCTTTTAGAATAGAGACCTCTTTTTATTGAGATGTTTGACTAGAGGTCATAGCTTATAATACTTGAGCAATGACCAGGAAAAGCCTTCTAAAAAAAAAAAAGACTCCTCAATTTATAAACTCATAATTCCTGCTAAGGATTTTGGAGAAGCATTATCACAGATGTGTTCCACTCAGTTCAGAGAGTGACATTAAATCATCATGTCTGTGCATAGCATCATATTGGCAAACAAATGGTCACTTCTTACCTTACATCCAGAGTGTAACAGAGAATGATTTTATGTATTGATAAATATATATGTGGAAATATCTGACACACAGTTTTGACCTTGTGGGGACATTTTTTTAATAGCCATAATGTTTACTAAAACAGGAAGCAAGAAAGGCCTATGATCCAGATAAGACTGTGAAACACAACAAAGGAGAATCTTTGTGCAGCAGCACCACCAGGAGAAACATCTCTCTCTCTCTCTCTCTCTCTCTCTCTCTCCCCAGTCTCTGTGTCCCACCCCTCTCTCAGTGTGAGGCATCCCCCAAGCTGAGGAGTCTCCATCAGCACTGAGAAACCCCTGCAGATCTACATTGTCACACCAGAGCTTACTTGCACTTCATTCATAAAGGACCATCTACCTCCCTGCTTGCATCTCTGCTAAGAAAAGTTTAAAATCTAACCTGAGCTTTTCACTGCAGGAAGCTGAGAGATAATAAGAGACACCAGTGTGAAAGCCTGTACTTTAAACAGACTACAGCATTCACCTGAACCATAAAGCAAGTGAAAGTTTACAGAGACAACCGCTTATGAGTTGGAATGGAAACAAACCAGGCGACCTCTCAACACTGCCCAAGATAATACTGAGACTGCATCCAGTGACCTTGTAAAAGTTGTGCAAAAATACTTCATGTAACTTTTAGTAAAACTTGAAGGCACCAGGGAAAAAACATCATTAATTTTTCACTTGTGCCCTAAAACATTTCAATGACTTAAAAGTGCTAACACACACTGAACTATTTCTATTTACGATGACATCAGCCAGACTTGGAAGATGTCTCTATAGTGGG
Source organism: Hemibagrus guttatus (assembly GCA_033459395.1). Classification (NCBI taxonomy): domain Eukaryota; kingdom Metazoa; phylum Chordata; class Actinopteri; order Siluriformes; family Bagridae; genus Hemibagrus; species Hemibagrus guttatus. The sequence continues at coordinate 10,808,922 of JAUCMX010000004.1, forward strand.
TAATGAGTACATAGGACAGATGGTCTTCATAAAAAAGTGTCTCCCAGTTATCACTTGCGGTCTTTAATTGGGAGTTTATAACAGACCGCAGTGAATGTTATGAACAAATGAGTCATTAGAGGCACTTCAAGCTGAAAGACGGGGATAAAATATGATTAGATTAGTCTATTTTTTTTGTCTTCCTCAAAGAATAACACTTGCATTTCGTTGCTGTGGTTCTATGGTCTTAGCAGAACAGGAGAAATATATTCACTAGAAGTATCACTGTATTACTGGAGCATTTCCATAACATAACATAATGATACAATCAGGTGCATTCAATACTGTTTATACTTACTGTATTCTCAGCACTGTTTTACTGTAGAATTGGTGTACAGTATGACACATATTTTACCGTGAGTCCAATATTACAACATTTTATAACAATAGGTAGCTTACTGTAAATTTAAATAAAATAAAGAAATAAGTAAATAAGTAAATAAATAAAAAACAGCCTGTGGTATAGTCAATGTTGAATAGTGAATGCTCAATTCAGAATATCTTTTTCAGCTTTCACTGGGAGACAAAACACAAAATATTTAATTTTGCTTTAGTTTTCTTTATACTGGGGTAAATTTAATTATGACTCCTCAAAATATTCTTTATAGCCATCTTCTGAGGTAAAAAAAAGTGGCCAGCTACAGTATACACAGTGTACTAGCAAGTCGGTAGCTAGAAAGCCCCTTTCTGATTTTTAGCAATTTCTATGTGTAATTATTATTTCTTAGAGAACATGTACAACACTATTAGAGACACCAGACACTCATAATTTTAACAAATTCTCTACATTCACATTTTTTACAATTTATTAACTGAGGTTTTATAGTTGTCACTCTTCTTGTATTTTCTCTTTGTGTGTGTGTGTGTGTGTGTCCAGTTAGTCAGCCAGTGACTAGCATCAACACATTTAACTGGGTGAGTACTAAATCATATTTTTAAATATATATGGTTACTGTTTAGGTGAATTTCAATACAAGTTGTATTGTATTGAGTTCAATACAAACTGTTTAGGTGAATTTCAACACAAGCTGAAATGTTTGCCTAGCTACTGCAAGACAACATAAGCTAAGAAATGTTGCTAGCTGCTAACTTCAGCTTCTTCCAAATGTTCCAATAAGATGATCAATAACGTCATTACACTTGAACCTACAGCTTAATAAGTGCAGTCTCTTGGAGATAGATTGGTATCGTTATGTAATACATTTGTGTATATTGGGAAAAATACAAACCCGATTCCAAAAAAGTTGGGACACTGTACAAATTGTGAATAAAAAAGGAATGCAATAATTTACAAATCTCATAAACTTATATTTTATTCACAATAGAATATAGATAACATATCAAATGTTGAAAGTGAGACATTTTGAAATGTCATGCCAAATATTGGCTCATTTTGGATTTCATGAGAGCTACACATTCCAAAAAAGTTGGGAGAGGTAGCAATAAGAGGCCGGAAAAGTTAAATGTACATATAAGGAACAGCTGGAGGACCAATTTGCAAATTATTAGGTCAATTGGCAACATGATTGGGTATAAAAAGAACCTCTCAGAGTGGCAGTGTCTCTCAGAAGTCAAGATGGGCAGAGGATCACCAATTCCCCCAATGCTGCGGCGAAAAATAGTGGAGCAATATCAGAAAGGAAAGAGTTTGAAGTTATCATCATCCACAGTGCATAATATCATCCAAAGTTTCAGAGAATCTGGAACGATCTCTGTGCGTAAGGGTCAAGGCCGGAAAACCATACTGGATGCCCGTGATCTTTGGGCCTTTAGACGGCACTGCATCACATACAGGAATGCTACTGTAATGGAAATCACAACATGGGCTCAGGAATACTTCCAGAAAACATTGTCGGTGAACACAATCCACCGTGCCATTCGCCGTTGCCGGCTAAAACTCTATAGGTCAAAAAAGAAGCCATATCTAAACATGATCCAGAAGCGCAGGCGTTTTCTCTGGGCCAAGGCTCATTTAAAATGGACTGTGGCAAAGTGGAAAACTGTTCTGTGGTCAGACGAATCAAAATTTGAAGTTCTTTTTGGAAAACTGGGACGCCATGTCATCCAGACTAAAGAGGACAAGGACAACCCAAGTTGTTATCAGCGCTCAGTTCAGAAGCCTGCATCTCTGATGGTATGGGGTTGCATGAGTGCGTGTGGCATGGGCAGCTTACACATCTGGAAAGGCATCATCAATGCTGAAAGGTATATCCAAGTTCTAGAACAACATATGCTCCCATCCAGACGTCGTCTCTTTCAGGGAAGACCTTGCATTTTCCAACATGACAATGCCAGACCACATACTGCATCAATTACAACATCATGGCTGCGTAGAAGAAGGATCCGGGTACTGAAATGGCCAGCCTGCAGTCCAGATCTTTCACCCATAGAAAACATTTGGCGCATCATAAAGAGGAAGATTCGACAAAGAAGACCTAAGACAGTTGAGCAACTAGAAGCCTGTATTAGACAAGAATGGGACAACATTCCTATTCCTAAACTTGAGCAACTTGTCTCCTCAGTCCCCAGACGTTTGCAGACTGTTATAAAAAGAAGAGGGGATGCCACACAGTGGTAAACATGGCCTTGTCCCAACTTTTTTGAGATGTGTTGATGCCATGAAATTTAAAATCAACTTATTTTTCCCTTAAAATGATCCATTTTCTCAGTTTAAACATTTGATATGTCATCTATGTTGTATTCTGAATAAAATATTGAAATTTGAAACTTCCACATCATTGCATTCTGTTTTTATTCACAATTTGTACAGTGTCCCAACTTTTTTGGAATCGGGTTTGTAGAATATTGTCCTACAAATAGGAGTTGAGCAGCTTTCTTTAACTTGGTCAATTTAAATTGGGTCTTTTAATACTTTTGGGAAGCCCAAAACAGGTGAAGAACTTTTTAATGACTTTGACATACAAGCAAAATTCTGTGTGGAGTTTAATGCAATTGAACAACAATTTAGCTGAGAGTTTTTGCAATATCAAATACAACAGCCATCCTACAGGACTCCAAACTGCTACCTCCTGTATGGCATCAATTCAATTCAGGCAATAGTAAACATTAAAAAAAAAAAGATACACTAAATCAAAATAGTCATGATAAATCACAGAGTAATTCACAGAAATTTGCAAGTAATATATAGGAAATATATTTAATATATTTAATATCCTGTCATGGTGCATATTCATTATATGAGGAAATCCACAGCTAATAAATCCTGCCTATTAATGCACAGGCATTATGCTGATATCATTTTTCTCACAGATTTAATGTATGTGTGTGTGTGTGTGTGGGGGGGGGGTTACATAATACTATTCACAATGTTTCCCTTCTTAATATGCCTTTTACGCCACATTAGCCATGTTCCTTTTTTAAACGCATTCTGTTTTGTGTAATCACTACTAAAACTTATTAAAACTGTGCTCCTGTTTCAGTGCAGAAGTCAATTACCTGATTCAAGGCTGATTACAAATATAACGTCTGGCATTTTTGTGCACTTATTTTTGTGATTGTTTTAGTTTTATTACAGATCAGCTCCCTTGTGCTCACGCACATTTCTATACAGCTGTTCTTTCATATAATTTTTTAATAGTGTGAGCAGGATTCGGTTATTCACTTAGAATAACATTTTGTGTGGCCAAGGTCCATTGGGTTTTAAATACAGCATCTAAAATGTACTACACATGCTTTCTGTATTATGTAGATAAATTATATGGTCTAAAATACACTACTTGTGCTTTCTACCTTGTAGTGGACAAATAATATGCTTAAGCAATATCCCATGAGCAAGAATGTGGTTAAACTGAATATTACTACTACTACTATTACCCATGGCCAAATAGAACTGCTGTGCCAATATTCAGTATAACTGCATGATTGCCAGTGCAATATTGCTTTTATACAGCATCTATAAACATGAAATTAACATACGGTGACATTTCCGACAAAATATGGTCAAATGTTTGATTTATCTCATGGATCCCTAAGAAGAAGCTAAACTCTCTTTACAGCACATTATAGTTGTTACGGCCGGTAGTGTCCGGCAGGATATAACAGACCCAACGCGAAGCTTAACACGGACAAGGGGTTTATTTAACATGAAACAAGGACATGGAACAAAAACCGCAACACTACATCGGCCTACGCACAAACGAGGACTAGCAACCAATGAAGACAAAGACAGGACTATAAATAGAGAACATAATCAGGGAACAATCATGACACATTGGGGACAGGTGCGCAGGGGTAGGAACACACATTAGGCTAGGGCGGGGCTTAAACACGCACATGGCCAGAAACATAAACATAAACAAACATGACAGGATAAACCCCTACTGAGAGCCCCCTAGTGGTCCAACCACAGCCCTGCCACCCGTAACAATAGTTCGTTCATGTTGAAGGTGCTTCGGTTATGATTGGTGCTCCTTCTTCCATTGCATCTTCATCTGACAAACTTACGTTTTAAGTCAGAAGTTGTATTCCTGAACTGTATTATTTTATTGCATTAACTGTTTTGAACTAAGTAGTGGAATTTCATGTGAAAAAAAAAACCCCAGACCTTCAGTTATAAGAAATATAAGCACTCTTGGAATACTGCTTGACCAATCAAATTAATGGACCTAACCATTGTATGTTACGGTGGGCAAGTTCCCATGTAGGACCACTAGGGGGCTTTCTGCAGGGGTTGTCCTGTCATGTTTGTTTTTGTTTATGTCTGCCATGTGTTCGTTCTAGCCCCACCTTTTCCTAATGTGTTCCTGCCTCTGTTCACCTGATCCCAATGTTCCCTGTGATTACTTACCCTATTTATAGTGGTGTCTGTCTCTTTCCGTTTGCTAGTCCTCGTTTGAAGTGGCGTGAGTAGTGTCGTGCGTTTGCTCTATGTTATGTGTTCTTTTGTTAATAAACCCCTGTCGTTGTCTACCCTCGCGTTGAGTCTGATCCATCTCGCCGGACAGTACCGGCCGTAACAGAAGGACTAGCCAACACCGTACAGACTCAACGCGGGGTAGTTTCGCGAGGATTTTTTTTCCCCTGCTTCGGCGGTTTCCAGCACGATTTTTGTCCTTTTTTTTTTTCTTTTTCTCTGACACCCGCTCCGCGTCTGTTTCCGTGGGGGGCGTGGCTCCACTCCTGTTTCTCCGTGGAGGACGCCGCCCCCATTTTATCGTCAGCGGAGGAGACTTCCGGCCTGAAATTATTTTTTTTCCCTCTGGCACTCGCTCCGCGTCTGTTCCCCTGGGGGAGCGTGGCTCCACCTCTGTTTCTTCGTCAGCGGAGGAGATTTCCGTCCTGGAACCTTTTTTCTCCCTTTCTCTCCTCCTTAGCACCTGGGTCCCTCCCTCCCTCCCTTCGGGGGTTTTCGGCCCAGCCGGGCTGAGGTCATCACTCGGCCCTACTACGCGTCGGGGACATCGCTCTGCTCGGCTGCTCGGCGGTGGATGTCACTCGGCTCGGCGATGGATGTCACTCGGCCCTCCTGTTCGGCGGTGGATGTCGCTCGGCCCTCCTGCTCGGCGGTGGACGTCGCTCGGTGCTTCTGCTCGGCTGTGGACGCTCCCCCCACTTACCTCGCCGTGGTCCTCACTCCCCCCACTTGCCTTGCCTGGTCCTTCGCTCCCCCCCCGTGTTGCCTCTCTGGTTTTTTTTTTTGGGGTGGGGGGGGGGGGGTTGTACAAACTAGAATATACTACACATGCTTTCTGCATTATGTAATAGATTTTAATTTCTTTATCTTCAGTTATGGATCAAGAGCCGGTCTTGAGAACACCAGGCCACACACACACACACACACACACACACACACACAAAAATTAATTTTCATTAGGGGCAATTTATTATTGTACTTATTCTAGTATTTTATTATCCAACTACAGGCATGTTTTTGAGAGGTGAAAGGAATCAGGAAATCACAAAACCTATATTAAACCCATACAACATTGGGAATACACATGAAACGCCACACGATCAATAACCTGAGTTCAACACCACCATGCCACCCATATTCACTAACAAAATCATAGTGATGAATTCAGTTAGATTTTATACAAATGTTGATAACACTCCGTAATCTTTGAATCCTTGTATGTGCATTAGGTTGTGTGAATTGTTACAAATTTGCAAATGCCTTGTGTTTCTACTTAAAATGTATCTGACTTCATCAACATCTTTCTCAAACATCTTTCCTATACATCCTAGTATTGAGAAACAGCTTTTTTTTCTCTTTATCATAATCCACGTCATGACACGAGGCATAGCTGTGATTATAACCTCTTATTTACCATATTTCCATGGTAGAACTTATTCTACAAGAAGGTCAACTGAAATATCTGGTATTTGCAGGCCTTTAAAGTAGCACTTGAGCCACTGACTGGATAATGAAAGATTAGTGAATAAAGAAGACTCTTTGAGGCACATTAGAGAAGTTCTACAGTTCTCAGGATAGAGGATGAGGCTTGACTGACACATGATCCCATCTCGGCGTCATGGATATTGACATGAGTGTGGATAGCGATGTACCTTTGCCATCTTTGCAGTATACTTTATTCGAAGTAAATGACTTCATATCAGTTCATTAGAACAATGAACAATCAAGCAAACACGAATCACCTTACCATCATGGATAAAAGAATTTTCGCTACACATCACTTCCCCACACCCCGTTGGCAGACTTTAGCAAATAAAAACATTTGACTAATAAACAATTCCTAAACGAGCGTATCCGATCAATGCGTCTTGCTGACGGTTGCCAGGATTTTACTCGGGCCATGGGTTGTAGCCATCATTGTTAATGTCATTAGCATTTTGATAGAGCAAGATTCATGTTGTCACTGTAGGAGAGAGGGCAAGCTTGGATTAACTGTCACTCTCCCAGAGTGACAGGCATGATAAGCAGAATCAGTTCCTTCTCCCACATATAGAACTGGCTCATCAGAAATAAATCAGTGCCTATCATGAGGCGCCAGGGGTGGATGCCTACATACTCAGTACTGCAAAGAGCAGAGCCCCAGGCCTCCCACTACATCAAACAAGACCCTGAACACTAGTCTGTGGAGTATCCAGGGGAAGGAGTGATAATGGAGGAAGGATAGATAGGTCTGACATTATCCTAATAATATTATTATCGCTTAGGGCCAAACTGCTCCTGGTTGGAATTATCACTGTGTAGAGACTCATTTTCTTGTCACACACTGTACATATTTGTTTTTCAGGAAGAGAAATGTCGAGCAAAGATGCACAGACAGGGCACGGTGGAAAAAAATACTCTGTGAAAATGTCAGGTGAAAAGAGAGATAGCCCTAAGGGACTTGTTCTGATGATTAGCACAAGCACTGTAGTCATGATTAGACCACAGAGATGGATGTGAGAAAAAGTTGGAGTGTTTGTTAAAAGAAAACTGTACTCTTTTGCAAACCCTTTTCATAGAAGATACTATACTCACTGGTTAAAATGGTCACACTTAAAGTAGTTCTGTCTTAAGTTACAGTGCTTGAGTTGAAGTACGGCTACTTTTGTCATAATTCACGTTAGTATATTTAGAGTACATAGGTTGTTTGCTGAAAAGTTTACATTACATAGTACTTTCATGTTAAACACTATCTGGCTTTTTCAGGCCGCATTTTCTATACCATTTTTTAATAATCTAGATGCAATAAAAAAGTAATCTAGATGCTACTGCTCATTGTTTCCACTAAGGAAAAACCTGGTAACCTCTGATGCGTGAACAAAGTACAAGTAATTTACTGAATGTTGTACATAGGAAAACTTCTTAAGCAGCTGCACAAACCAAGTTCCACATGAAAATACTGATGTTCCAACTCAACTAAAGGTTAAATGTGTCCCTTGATTTTTTGCTTCATTTTATTATTTTGCATATTTAAAACAAGTAGCATATCAACATATTTTAAAGCAATTTGCTAAATGTATTTTTGTTTTAGCTTTGTATTAATAATAGTCAATCAAATTCAACTATTGTGTGCCTTTATCTATCTATCAGAAAAAAGAAAGCTAGCTAGCCTACTAACTCATTGCTTAAGCTTAACTTATAACAGCTCTTAGCTGGAGTTATTATAGGTAACAGCAAACAAACACTAAGCATAATAAAGACAGTTCAGTTTGGTGCATAAAATGCAGATTAGCATGTTTTCAGAATGAATACTGTTATATTCTGGCTGACTCTTTTAAAGGGTACCCACAGGCCATCTTAATTGTATTTAGTTCTACAAGTAAAGAGTCACTTACATTACACGTGGTCTGTAATGGGAATCAAAAGCAAAGTCATTTGTAAAAGTATTTAAATACACCCAAAAGGACCATTACAAAGGAAAATCACTGAAGCACTGTAACAAGAGCAGTATTACTTTATAATGTTAATTGGATCCACTTCTGTTTCAAGAAAGGTTTTTTGCAATGTGGATTAGGCAAGACTCAAGAGGCAGTTTTAAGGTCTCTGTAATGTCAGTTTCTGCAGATTTTTCTCACATGCTGCAAACATTTCACCTCAGGTGCTCAAAAGGTGCTTTCCTGCATTGAGATTCAAATACTTACAGCTATAATTAAGCAACTGTTGGAGTGAACAATAATATTTGTTTAACCAGCTGCAGATTTTTTTCCTGCCAAGATTATTTGTTTAATAAAGCATATACTATCGTCATAAAATACACCAATGATATTCACTAATGCTTACACATTTATATGCGGCTGTAATTTTTAAGAGGCTTATTACGTGCCAAAAACATTCCACATAATTTTTAATACAAGTACTGTTATCATAAGGCAGAATGAATGGATGATTTATTGTGTCTAATACATTTCGTCCTCTCACAACTTTCACATAAGACATTTAAATAATCAGATCGTGTGCACAATACAGTAGCATGAGAGGAATTTGGTATCGTTTTCTACCTCTGCTTCCCATCCACTGGAATATTTTTTGTATACCATTTTGTATTTGAGTATTTTTGGACTTACATCCAACCATTTCCTGAAACTGTAGACATTTCTGTACACAGGATTGGGGGGAGTCAGGAACCTGTTCCAGGGACTAAGGGCACAAGACAGGCGGACAATTGCAGAGCACAATCGCACACACTCTCATACTCTACAGACAATTCAGAATGCCATTCAGTAAGCAATGCATGTCTGTTGTCGGCGATGGTAGCTCAAGTGGTTAAGACTCTGGGTTGTTGACTGGAAGATCGGGGTTCAAGCCCCAGCATTGCCAAGCTGCCACTATTGGGTCCTTGAGCAAGGCCCTTAACCCCACCTGCTCCAGAGGCACTGCATCATGGCTGACTCTGTGCTCTGACTCCAATGCAAAGAAAGAATAGGGATATGCATAGAAAGAATTTCACTGTGCAGTAATATACACTGATCAATTATGACCACCTGCCTAATATCGTGCTGGTCCCCCATTTGCTGCCAAAACAACCCTGACCCATTGAAGCATGGACTCCACTAGATCTCTGAAGGTGTGCTGTAGTATCTGGCACCAAGATGTTAGCAGCAGATCCTTTAAGACCTGTAAGTTGCGAGTTGGGGCCCTTGGAGGCCAACTTACAGGACTTAAAGGATACTTACAGGACTTAAAGCACTTAAAGGATACTTTTGATAGATACAGACCACTGCAGACTGGAGAACACCCCACATTTGGAGATGCTCTGATCCAGTCGTCTAGCCATCACAATTTGGCCCTTGTCAAACTCGCTCAAATCCTTAAGCTTGCCCATTTTTCCTGCTTCTAACACATCAACTTTGAGGACAAAATGTTCACTTGCTGCCTAATATATCCCACCCACTAACAGGTGCCATGATGAGGAGATAATCAGTGTTATTCACTTCACCTGTCACTGCTCATAATGTTATGGCTGATTGGCATATATGTGACAAATAAAGACAACTTAACTTAACTGTTGACTGATGAAGGATAATGGAGTACCCAGAGGAAACCCCCAAAGCACAGCTTGGTAACTGAACCCTGGAGGTATGATGCAAACATGCTAAACATTAAATTACCATGCCCCGTTGACATAGTGATGCACGAAAACAGTGATATACCATCTGTTTCTAAAATATTGTAACCACCATATCTGGCACCAACAATCATTCCACCATGAAAGTCACAGATTTTCTTTATGACCCTTCCACTGTTTAATCAAACAGCTTGACCTTTTGATGCCTTCACTCTCGAGAGTTGCAGCCGCATGATTTGCTTTATTTATGAGCAGGCTATTTGTGAAAAATCAGCACTGAATCTTAGGAAATGGCTAATGATAGGAGTCCAAATGCATGTTTATGTTTAAATAGGATGACATATTGATTGCACTTTTTAACATTTCAGACATTCATCTGCAGTAAGCACTTTATCCTGGTCAGGATAATGGTGAACTTATCTCAAAAATACTGAGTGTATGGTGGGAATACAGTCTGGATGTCATGCTAGTCCATTGCAGGGCATCATGTGAACACACATTCACATACTTATTCAGACCTAGTGACAATTTAGAGTCACCAGTGTGGGAAGGAACAAGAGCTACCCATAGAAAATCTGTCACAAGTTCCTCCCTCTCAGTATGTGGTACAATTCTAAGCATGACAAGCATTGCCATTTTATTTTGGGTTCATGTTATGTTTTGTTTATGTTCTAGACCTGTCTCTGCCCTGTCCTATGACTGAGTGATTACCCTACAGTGTTCACGTGTACTGTGTTTGCCCCTGGTTACATATGCCTTTTTTTTTTTTTAATCTTATCGTGCTATGTGTCTTGTTCCATTCTGAATCATATTTCTGTGTTTCCTGGTTTTTACCCCATCTGATTTTATTTTTAATTATGGATTATCCTCATGTTATGATATCTGCCTGTTTGTTGATCATAGCCATAGACGTTACTTATGTTTACTTGATTTACCCGAGGATTACTGGATGGATCTAGTATTATTAGAACACTGAGTTTATGTACTAGAGTTCTCCCTTCAACAAGAACATGTAAAACAAAACAAAATTAACAAAAAACACACAGACATGAGAAGAACATTGGCGCAACATGAAAACAACCTAAATTCAGGATAAAAACAAGGATCCTGGAGTTGTGAGATGGCTACACAACCAACTGTGAAGCTCTCATTTTTTAAAGAATTAATACAATTTTAGACTGAAATGTTAGAATGTGCATTTTACACCAAAAAATATGCAACACATACAATATGAAGCAACATTATAGAACCCAGAATCAATATTACAGTGATGCTGGATTTCATCAATGCTGCCATTAATCTTCTAACACTGAGCAGCCGTGAAAATGAATAACATGTCAAGAGATTCTGAGTCAGCTTTTCTCCTCTACCCACCTCATAAAAATAAGATTATGGTTAATTATTGTGGCGGTTCCCCAAAGCTGATTTTCATACCATGGTAGAACAGGCTATTCTGAGTATGAGAAAGTTTGAGAAAAAAAGTAATGCGAGATGCTGTTAGGGTGATTTTTGTCTGGATGAGATCATCATGATGCAACTTGGAGACAGGTTTGGGTAATGAAGAAAAATGAACAGTGGAACAGGAAAGATAATGGGGAAGAACTGTCATAAAATAAACATACTCTTCACCTCAAATCGATAATGTAGATACAGAAGAATGTTGCAAAATAATGCTATGATTTCCAAGGAGCTTTTGTACACAATTATTACCATAGTATCACAACAGGAGCAAACAAGAGTACATCTGACATGGGAATAGTTAGAATGAAGTTGGGGTGAGTTAAGAAGATTTCCTGCACCCAAATAAAGTTCTGGTACAATTCATGATACCTATTTTTTTAATAATACATTAAAATTGAGCAAAATAATAATAATAATAATAATAATAATAATAATAATAATAATAATAATAATAATAATAATAATAATAAACCTTTTACATCCTTGAACAGAATGTGCTATGTAAGATTTCTATTTATAGTTATCTATGATAGTTATTTATTTTATTATGCCACAAGTGGATTGTTGTCTCTATTTCTCGTTAATAAGAGCAAGAAAGTGCCTAATTATACTTGGGAGTATAAATTGGCCCTTTTGATTGATTGAAATAAATTATCATCCATTTAGTTCATGCTAAAAGAGTGGACTAAATTACATGCACTTGACATATACACCCTACATCCAGTACCTCTCTTTTGATGAATTATTAAGTATACTCCAGTGAGCATTTCTGCATGTGAGTACAATAAGAACAACAAGCACTAGGCTGTGTTTTAGTTCAGTCTGGGAGTTGAAAATATCTATCCCTGAATATGCTTGGGAGTAATTATTGACATTCAACAAAAAGCGGTTTTAAATTCCCATATAACACACAGGCAGCTTTATATCTTATTATTTCTGGTGACACTTGTATTTAAAAGGTAGCTACTTTGGGTGTTCACAAAACATTTATAAGCAGTAAATAAATCATTTAAAAACTGAAAGAAAACATATAATTACTCCTAGCACTTATTCTCATTGAAAAAAATGAAAAATTACATATTTATCAAGGTCTGATGCCCAGTGTAGGTTCCCTTCAACTAAGGTGTTATTGCATTTTTTGAAGTGTACTTACACTACAACTGGCTTTTATAACACATTCATGTGCTGCATTGATTCATCTTCTGTACATTTATGTAGTACTTAAGTCAAAGGTTTTAAGGTGACTATTATATCAACATTATATAATTGCAAATTATATAATGACATGATGCCATTTATTCGTTATATTACAAGTCATCAATTTGTCTTTACTTACACACACACACACACACACACACACATTTATTAGGTTTTAAGACAACTTCCACTTGTCACAATAACCTTTAAAATGTGTATTTATTATATCTATGATTATGGTCCATCGATACTCTGCTCATTTTGTCATATTCATATTTCCAAAATATGTTTCAATACAAACATCTGATACCATGTGACACTATGTGTAAGGGTAAGTGTAACTTGTGATGCGAATGGCCAGATGACAGAAATAACAGTGATGTGGATGTATTTCATGATGAATTATTAAAGAAAGCTCTGTGAAAGCATCAAGAGATGGTAGTACAGAAACTTCTTACAATATGATGCTTGATAAAACATAAAACTCAGGACAATGAGTCATTGCAAGCCGCAGACACCAGACTGGGTCTAGACAAGAAAAACTGTCTACAGGAAAACCTAGATAAGTAATAATAACAGCTCTTACCATATATTTTGTTCTTGACCACCAGCCTCAATTGCTAGAGAAAGACTCTGACACCTGATTCGGATGAAAATAACTTCACTTTTCAGAAGTGAAACAAAACCCTCTCTTCTCTACTGCAGCCATACTCGACTTAAAATAACCGATAAAGCAAGCAAGCGTGTGCTTCGACTGTTGAAACTGGGGAAGCATAATAGAAATGTCCCATAGCATCCCTAACTAAGAAATACTAAAGAGCATTTCAAACTGGAATGTTGCGTATGACACATTCAAATACATTTTAAAAGCATATAACATAGTGAATTACAAACTTAATGATATTTATAAAGGAAATGAAAGAGGTATTAAGCAGCAGGTGAGAGTAAATAAATAAGTAATAAGTAATAAGTTGGTCGGCTTATCTGAGAGGGGGTGTGGCTGAGGGTAGGTGTGGCTGAGAGGGGATGTGGTTATGAGAATTTGTGGCTGAGAGGAGGTGTGGTTATGAGAAGTTGTGGCTAAGAGGTGTTTGGTTGTAAGAAGTTGTGGCTGAGAGGGGGTGTGGTTAAGAAAAGTTGTGGCTGAGAGGGGTGTGGTTAAGAGAAGTTATGGCTAAATGGGGTGTGGTTATGAGAAGGTGTGACTGAGAGTGGTGTGGTTATGAGAAGTTTTGGCTGAGAGGGGTGTGGTTATGAGAAGTTGTGACTGAGAGGGGTGTGGTTAAGAGAAGTTGTGGCTGAGAGAGGGTGTGGTTATGAGAAGTTGTGGCTGAGAGAGGGTGTGGTTATGAGAAGTTGCGTCTGAGAGGGGGTGTGGCTGAGAAAAGGTGGAGTGAGAGGAGGTGTGGCAGCTTGTAGCTGGCTAGCTAGCTCATGACGATTTGTGCATTACTGTTACAGATGCATCCAGTGATATTAGCTTTCCTTCTTCCCTTTCATTTTCATTTGATGAACTTTTATATTTTAATTTATATCTGAAGTTATAACCATGAAAACTGTCTCCTTTGCCATGTCAGCTGATGATCTCTACTGCAGTAACTGTTTCAGTGGGACTGTTGCTAGAACTGAAATTATAAGCACTTATGGAATGCCAAATTAGTAGACCAGAATTAACTGTTGCATATTAAACATTAAGCAATTAATATATTACTTGATAAAAATGTTTAAAAAATCAGCAGAAATGTAAATTCACCTCCTGATAACTGTTCCCTATTCTGAGATCCCCATTCTCTCCATTAACTAAAGCACTTGCCTGAATGAGCCGGTGTATGAAAGTGGGCGATGAGCGAATAATATACCGTGTTCAGTAATAGTGAGCTCCAGTGTATCCCATATAATACCCAAATAGCTTCATTACAATGTGCTGTGTGTATAAAATGTCTAACAAAAATCATCCGAAGTTGTCTTGTCTAAAGTACAACTGTACTCTTTTTAAAAAGAGTAATTTATAGCACGGCTGCACTATTTTTTTGATGATGCAGCAGTTTATGATGTCTCACTTAAAGGATGTGCTTCAAATACGACAGCCTTATGCACTTCTTTTCACAGACCATTTCTCCACTGAGTTAAAGCAGAATGAGAAATAGAAGCATAAGGCAAAGGCCTGAACAGATGTGCAGTACACTGAAAAAAGGACCAGAACACCCACATACCTCAGCCAGAGGCCTCAGACACTGCAATGCATCATGGGAGCAGGCCAGGAGAGTAGAAAGCAAGATGAGGTGATGCATTTGGGACCCTGACATGATCCCAGGGCATTTCCATTAAAAAGCACATGACTCACTATATCAGTGGCTCAGCATCACACCACCCTATCCTGCTCTCTCTCTCTCTCTCTCTCTCTCTCTCTCTCTCTCTCTCTCTCTCTCTCTCTCTCTCTCTCTCTCTCTATCTCTCTCTCTCTCTCTCCCCTCTATTTCTCACTACTTCTAAGTGCAAAGGTGGCACACTCTGAAAAATTCATCACCAGTGAGAAGTAATGGTGAGGTAGTTTAACTGCTTTTTGCAATGCGTCATTGTGCTAAATGGTTCTCTCAGGTTTTGCTTGCTGAGTACATTGTAAAGGCTAAAAGTGTGGCACACACACACACACACACACACACACACACACACACACACACACACACATCTACACTTTGTAGTGAAGAGAAGTGTAGTCCCTGCATGACAAAGCCCCGGTATTACAATTACAATTAGTTTAAAAAGCAAAGGTCACAGAGGACAACAGCATGTGTGTGAGATCCAGTCCATCACCCACGCGTGTGTGAATCACAGCTGTCACTGTGTCACTGAGCTGCGTCTCAGTCTAAAATGATGGATGTGCTGCCAGCATTCACTTTGCCTTTCACATCTAAGTGAAAAACTCTGAACAGAATAAGAACAGAAAGTGTGTGTGGGTGTGTGTGAGTAAAAGGGCAGTTTTGGGCACTCATTCTGTGTTTACCTAACCCTGTATACATATTGCAAAATGCCCTAGAGGTAGATAGGTAGATAGATAGATAGATAGATAGATAGATAGATAGATAGATAGATAGATAGATAGATAGATAGATAGATAGATAGACAGACAGACAGACAGACAGACAGACAGATAGATAGATAGATAGACAGACAGACAGACAGGTAGAATAAGGAAGAGAAAAATGAATACATAAAAGAAACGCCACAAAGACTGTGCTGAAATTACACTCCTGTATTAATAGTTCCTGATGCACAACCAACCATGGATGTAATTCACAGATGACACACACTCTCATTCACAACACAAACTGCATCTAAACCCACACTGTGCCACACCTCTGGAGGGAGCAACTCTCAAAACTTACTCGCTCAATTTCAGTAAGCTTTATCCTGCTTGGGGTTACGGTGGATCTCAGGAACACTGGGTGTGAGGTGGAAATACACCCTGAACAGGATGTCAGTCCATTGCAGGACACCATACATACACACACACCATCAGACACACACAGATACATACACACTCATACATACATACACAAATTCACACTTAAAGGTAATTTATGTTTCGCCAATTTGCCTACAGGCATGTTCTTGTGAGGAAGGAGAATCTTGCTGACTTTATTATTCAAATCACAGTTTCCTGTGAATAAGACAAAACTTAGTCTAGATTACTTTTAGAACACTTAAATGGAGCCCATGAAATTACAGTTAAAAAAAAAAATGCTAAGATGCTTATAAGTGTTTTATGCTTGTGATAATGACAACCCTGAATAGCACAAATTATCCTTTTCCTTTTTTTCAGAGAAGAATACATCATTGTGCTCTATTAGCTAAAGAATGTGCTACACTGCATGCAATATAAATGTATTCTCTAAATAATACTCTCAAGATAGACTGCTATAGAAATCTGCAATATTAATCGGCTGTGTTTTATTGCACTAAGCTTTAAATTCATGAGTACACACAGACAGAGCTATTATCTAAACCAACTGATCAAAAACCTGTCAGGGCATAGAACTGTCAAAACAGTTCACTGACAATAACAAATATATTTCGATTTAGTATACAATAGATTTTGTTTGTCACATATTTACCCCAGATATTTTCCTCAGTCACTGAAACAGATAAACTGGTGCGCAGTACAACAATTACAAAATGCTGTACATTCTTTGTCAAACAGACTTAATATTTGAATCCATTAAAAACCTGTTTTATTATTTTGTTAATTCTCAAATCCAAATAAAACATTTCCATATATGAGTAATATATAGTTCTGTCATAAATTTCAGCATCAACTTAATACTAGATATGATTAATATATAATTACTCATTTTACCCCATGTTTTTAAGTTATTAGGCTTCATTTATTAAGCTGGATACAAAAGGATTTATTGTATTATTGTATGGTATTAATGAAAATCAATGAGAATTTGGATCTTGATTTAAATCGGCTTAATCTACATCCATTTGTATAATTTGCATGGATTTCTGCACTTTTCTACACTCCTGCAAAATAAAATTCTTCTTTAATTGTTTTTTTAAATAAAGGCAAATAAAACTAACCACTTCATTATAACAAAAGAATTACTGCTGTATAAATGCTGGCCTGTGTTTGCCATAAATAAATATCTTAGCTGACAGAAAAGGTCAAAATCACTTCCCACTTTGTACATATGCATGTGAATGCAAAGAAATTCAGCTTTCCTAAAACATTCATAAATCTGGCAGAAACTTCTCGTTCAGTTTGGCTTACATAAACATTTCCACGCAACTAAAAGTCTGATACAAGATTGATAAATGAGCCACATTATGCATTGTCCATTTTATAAATAAAGGTAGTGCTTTTCATTAAGTAAGCCTATCTTCTCCTCCTCTCTGTTAACACGGTCAGGTTTGTAAGTCACATGGTAAGCTTTATGTTAATGAGGGTATAAACACTGAAAGATTCATGAGTCTGTGCCTTAAAGAATCTTGCAAATGAAACGGTTAGGTTCATCAGTCTTTAGTGTACAGACAAAGACTTTCCAAGTTTTTAAGTTGCTTATATGGATGAGATGTTGCTATAGAAACAGTCATGTATTAAATTGAGTGCATTAACATAAACCTGTGAACTGAAATACAGCTGACACTAATGTCAATAAAAAACCTTCTGACCAACCAGAACTGAGGATTAAGTGATGCTGAGGTATAGTTTCTATTCTTCAGCAACTAATAAAAATTAATTACTACTACTATGAAACTAACGAGAAGTAAATGATTCATATTTTTGCAAAATGTTGAAATATGCATCTGCTTTGGCCGCATTCATGGCATAATATCTATATCTTACCTTATAAAATCTGAATCATCCGATTCCAAGATTTCAGATTGATTTGAATGAAGAATGTTAATCAGACCATCACTAATTGAACAGATTTTAGCATTTCTGAGTCTGTTTGCTGGATGTTAATATAGAGGAATACCAAATAGGAAGGGGTGTTACTGAGAAAATGGATGAGGTAGAGGAGGACAAAAAAGGTCACACTTCATGCATTTAAGCTTTAATATTAGAAGATTTATCCAGGCCCAATAATGAAATTGAACTACTGCCTCACGCTCCTCTCTCTATACATTTATCATCACTCTGAATGAGGACAAAGCCAAGAACAAATAAAATGTCCTACCAGTGAGTGGGTGAACTCAGGTGCGTGATCATTTCTGTCTGTGATGGTGATGGTGGCAGTGGCAGTTCCTGTCAATCCAACCTCACTTCCTGCCATGTCTTTAGCTACAATCTCCAGCTCGTACTGTGTGGTGGGCAGCGTCTGTAGAAAGAGACAATACACAATTGCTGTTTAATTGCCAGACACATTTCACTCAATGTTTATAACAAACCCAGTCATAGTAAGAGTTAACTGGTCTCCAACTGGTGATTTGATTTGACTTCAAGTAATTGTTCAGTCAATGCTAATTTACCGTTTGTTAAGCTTTGCCGATAAGCAATAAAAACAATTACAACAGTTCTGAAAAAGTATTTACACTTTACTTAATCTGGTGAAACAAGGGAAATTAAACATTAAGCAACAAACCCTTTTATTGACTCCAAAGAAACTGAGAACGGAGCAGGTTCTCGGAGCATATGCTTGAGACTATGTTGTGGAGTGTTAACCACAAAGGTTCATCGGTGAATAACCAATGAACAGAAGAACCATAAAAAAGAGAGATCATACAAGGAATGTGTAAAGACATGTTGGAGGATGAGAATTGCTGCATCCTAAAGTTTTGTAATGTGGTGTGATATTACAGTGAAGAAAAATGAGCATTTAGTATCATTTCATTCCCATGATCCAAATGTACAGCTCACAACCAAGAGTAGTATGCATCACAGATATCCTGTGGACTTGGATATTGTTAATAAAAAAGTTTTTAAACATACTTTTAAAAACTTCTTTCTACAGTAGCATGTGACTTTATTAGAGATAGAAAAATGAACACTGGCCTTTATAATTTCTAACTGATGAAGACAAACTGGTAATGTTTCTTAACAAATGTATATTTCTGGCAGAAATGTTCCTTGCATATAGAAAATAAATTTTATTCCCAGAAGAAAACCCATATACTTAAAATAATTACTAGGTTGTTAGCATTTGTAATAGTATGCCTCGCATAAGATTGCAAAGCAACAGCATATTACACATGGTGGAAGTGTTAATGCAAACATTTATTTTCCCTACTGAAATTCCACTCAGTGCCATTTCAAGTACCATAGTAATAAAACCCATCCATCTGTTTCAAATAATCCCCAGGCAGCATGTGACTCACACAGTTGACTGTTTCAACCATGCTCTGTTTTGTCTTCAATGATCATACAGTGTGTATCATTTTTCAAAAGCAACTCGGAGCACAGCAAAGAATTAAACGCCCCTTTTTATCTTCGGGATTTGTGCAGTGCTTTATAGAGAAGTAAAGCACATAAGAAGACCAAATGATCTGAACCATTTGCAGGATTACTTCTTGACTCGCCCTATTTATGCAGTTTCACAGAAAAGAATGATTGCGTAATAGCAAGAAAAATAATTATACCCCATGCAAACATCGCCCAACTTTCAATTTCTGCCAAAAATTTAAGTGAGAGCTGCAATTTACTCCTTCTCCTTCTTCTTGAAATCATGATGCATGATATGCTTCAATGCAGGACTCATAATGTTGCACCTTTCCATTTCTCTTGTTGTGTTTCTTGTTGATATAAGAGGTCAATGGAAAATTGCAAGATTGATTTGAGTTGCCAGGGAAGATGGTAACTCATATAATTACTCTTTACAACCATGCTGAGTAGAAAAGCATCTCAAAACAAAAATCTGAGGTAATCATGGGCACACTCTCACCCTAACTGGACAGTTGTAGCTTAGGAAACAAATCATTGGTCTTTTTCCAGTCTTCAGCTGTCCAGTTTGAGTGTTTCTGTCCCCATGATTACCACAGATAACTCATCTGTAACTCATTTGCATCAAGGTTTGATGTGTTGTGCTTTTTGAGATGCTTTTCTGCCGACCACTTCTGTAAAGAGTAATTATTTAAGTTACTATAAACTTTCTGGCAGCTCAGACAACTCTGCTCATCCTTCTCTGATCTCTCAACAATGTCTTTCCGCCTACAGACCCTTCACACACATGATGTATTTATTTATTTATTTATTTTTACACCAGTCTGTATAAACACTAGAGATTGTTGTGTGTGAAAATCCCAGAACAGCAGTTTCTGAAATACTCAAACCAGGCCATCTGGCGGCAACAATCATGCTGAGGCTAAAGTCACAGGGTTCACACTTTTTTCTTTATTCTGGCGTTTGATGAAAGCATTAAATGAAGCTCTTGACCTGTATCTGCATGATTTTATGCACTGTGCTACTGCCACTTGATTGGCTGATTAGATTAAATTAAATAATACTGCCCATTAAAATGGAAAGTGAATCTACAATTAAATAGACTAACAGGCAGCTTGTGAACTCCATGGACCAAGTCAAGTAAAGTCTTGTGTTTCTTGCATAAAATACAAATATAATGTTAGAAAAGCAATTGATTTCCACCAGAATCATGGTTCAACACTTGGTATGAAACAACAGACAGGGGAAAGTCAATAAATACAGTACAGACAATAGATTATACATTAATTATAAACTATACTACAACCTCCAAAGTAAGCAGAATTGTACCATCTAGCCAAACTAGAATGACACTGTAACGGATCCATCCATGGTCAGAATTCTGACCACTTCCGGGTCACGCTTCCATTTCCAGTAGAACTGACATTTGCTAGTGTTTTCTGTGTTTGTCTGTTTGCTCTGTTTTCTCAGTTTTTGCTCTTTGGATTGTGTTTTTAGCATTGTTTGCATCGCAGACTGTATGTCCTGGCATTTTGGACTGTGCTTGTTTACCCGTTTGATTTTTGCCCTCTGATTTGAATTTGTTTGCCTTGCTGGTTGGTTAATAAACCTACACATGGATTCAACTGGACATCCATCTGCTTCCTTACACTCACCCATAAAGCCAGGTAATATGCATCAACCTGCACATCTCAAGGAACACAAGGAAAAACCCAACAAGCTGGCTAATGTAAAAAAGATTGCAAAATCAATGTACGTCTGTCATCAATCTTCCTTACTGGTAAATTTTTTACTGGAGCAAACAGAGAAGGTGGCAGGATTGGTCCACTCATGCTGGTTAAGTAATGTACACCGCTGCAGGGGAGTTATATGCTTTTGGTTAGCAGTTTCCAATCTACTCAGCACTATCTCTATGTCAGATTTCAAAAAACAAAATAATGCCTGATTCTGTTGATTCTTTATCTACAGATCCATTTCCTTCAACCAGATCTGAAGGCAGAGCTTCACCCCAGAAGGCCAGGACCCCACAGGGACCAATGGTCATATATTTCTCAAATAGAGGTGGAACCAAGTCCTTCAACCAGATCTAAAAGCAGGGCTCCACCTAGATAGGCTGGGACCTAGTAGAGACCAACAGTCAAATATTTCTTAAACAAAATGAGCATTCACTAAAAGACCTGAAGAAATGTATCATACAAGATATCTTAATTCATAATCTGATTTAGGGTAAAGGCTGAACAACATTATAATTTTATAAATTTATATTGTAACAATATGCCATAGGGTCTAACTGTTAAAATATTTTCAAGCAGAACTGGCACCAACTCCTTTAATGTGACCTGAAGGCAGGGTCCAGGAAGTCCAGGACCACACAGCATTCAACTGTCAAGTCTAGTCTCAGTGTCCATGACATCTGAAGCCCAGGAAGCAACAACTGTAGACTTCTCCCTCTCAAGTAAGGTCTTCTTTTGTGAAAAACTTGCCCCAAATGACATCTGCTTGACATTAGATCCCAGTGAGAGCGGGATGCAACAAAAAAAGTTGCATGTCCTGGAGTCACCTTTGTCTGGAGTTACCTTTATGCTATAGGGGCAGTGAGAAAGTAGCTTGTGGGACAATTTAAGACCACATTCATTAACATGAATGTACAGTGTTACATGATCATGGTGTTTTTAGGCTACTAGTTTCTTTATATTTTAGGAAACAAAACCAAAGAAATTGTTATAAAATATCACTAGCTAGTACAAACAAAAAGCTTTTAAGAAACCGCCCCATGTAAATCTATATTTGAGAACAATTATATAATAATTATGATGTAGAATTGTCTGAGTCAGAATTTATTGGTTTTTTTTTTGTTTGTTTGTTTTTTAAGTTTCTAGGACACATTTTATTAACAAAACAAAACCACACTCAATTTGGATATAAATCCAAGTACAGTTACATGTGTGGTAATTTGGAGCACTAAATATATACAAATACAGATACAATTAATGGCACTGCAACTTCCCCTTCATTTGAAGCGCTACACAAAACAAAGAAAAATGATTAAAAGGTCATTTTTTGTTCACTTATTGAATTCCCCCAGTGTGGGACAAAGTGTTAATGTAGTCAAAGACAGCCATGAATATTCCCTAACATGATTTCTCTGTTGCTCTCTTTAACCTGCCAAAAAATAAAATATAGCTTTGTCACAACCAGTGTTCTAATTCACAACGCTCATTCTCCCATGGTTCTGCTCTAACACTGAACCAGACAGCTTCATCTGTTTTTGATAATAAAGTGTGATTGTGTCGAAATCCACCTGACTGGAGATCAGTGGAAAACCACAGCAGGGCACATGGAGCTTTCTGCTGCATGTGCTGTTGCAGATGGTCACAGAGATTGGCTAGGATGGATGTCACCAACAACCAGCTTAGAAATTATTTACCAGCGATAAACAGATGGTCCTTCACAGGCCTGTGAGTTAGAGAAAAAAAACCATCCATCTGGATGAGAGGAAGGTGAGAGGAGATTTAATCTCACTGGTGTCAAAGCCCTCGTATGAAACTCCTGTGTGACATGACAACATCATAATGAGTAAAGTGATTCCCGAGTTCTTCCATTCTGCTTTATCGGCCAATCACATCTGTGACCTTCTGAGAGAGATTGAGAAGGGTGTCTGAGACATGTCTTCACTAAATCAAAACTAATGGACAATAGCTATTATTAGATTCTATCTATTTTTCAGAGGTTATCATTAAATGCGTACATGAATCTGAAAACGCTTGTCATGTTATTTGAAATGGCCACAAATGATTTATATCACATCTCCGTTGAGTGCTTGATTCTGACTGGTCAGCGAAATTGAAATCTGACAATTGTGTGACTTTTATAAAAATATCAATATAAATAAAAGCTGTACTCCATACGTTAAACTAATAAGTCGTCTATCCGCTTATGACATTTGAGGTTTCTCTGTCTGTTTGTTGTGGAGCAGTCACTTTGCCTACTGATTTTCCTCATTTATAACAGCTCTATAACAGTAGCTCTGTCAGTAGTTCCAGCTTTAAGGTTTATATTAATGTGCTAGGTCTAAAATGTTACTGTCTACAAAGTAAACAAGGACTTGCATATCAGATGCTGCACATTAAAGTTTTTTTTTGTTGTAGAATTTGTAATTCTTAATTTGTTTGTGAGATGTTAAGAGATGTTTATGAGACATTTATGTAGCATTTGGAAAGGAGTCTTCAGTGTCAACAACAGTAAGGGGAACATTCACAGAACTATGCATCATAGACATTCCACAGCATGAATAAAATGTATGATTTCTGTCTTTCATAAATGACAAAACAAAACAAACAAAAACAAAGCTTGGCAAACTGCTGTGATATAAGTGGAATGAAACACTTCAGGCAGAACTGTTATTGGGAAATAACGAACTTCAGGGTATTATCAACCCACATCACCTCACTGCTGAATATTTTCCTATAACAGCATGGCTCAATTTATTTCTCTACTTAATCATCATGCTGAGATGTTACCTCACAGTGTTTTTTTTACACCTACATTCCTTAAGTCCACACACTGGACTGATTCGGGACTCATCAAAAATAGAGCTTCATAATCACAGGTTTTCTTTCATATAATTTCTTAATAACTGTGGTATTACTACACATATCCATATGTTACTTTTTGTGCATGTAGATTCGCAAAGCTATAGGTGCAAGGTTAATGTATTTCCTGTTTTATTTATTTTCTGTTAGTACCAACACTCAACTGGTGGACAGCATGGTATGCCATCACACAGGAATAACTGTAAAGGAGGATCTCATATAAGAACATTTTAAGCATGCAAACCAGCATCCATATTATTATTATAAATAATTAGTAAGGAGTTCTGTCTACTCAATAGGCCATAACAACCCTTTCACCATCACACAGCTTGAAACAGGAAGTCATGTGACAAACTGAACAAATCCCATTATTCAGCAGGTGGCATCAAGGCAGTTTTTTTTAAATTTCTTACCCCTTGAAAAAAGCAGGGGCTGCCACTTTTCTTTTTTTCTTCTTCTTCTTCTTCTTCTTCTTCTTCTTCTTTCGGCTTTTCCCTTCAGGGGTCGCCACAGCGAATCATCTCTCTCCACCTATCCCTATCTTCTGCATCCTCAACACTTGCAACCACTAGCTTCATATCCTCATTAATTCCATCCATATACCTCCTCTTTGGCCTTCCTCTTTGCCTCCTGCCTGGCAGCTCCATGTCCAACATTCTCCTACCAATATACTCACTCTCCCTCCTCTGAACATGTCCAAACCATCTTAATCTGGCCTCCCTAACTTTGTCCCCCAAACATCCAACATGAGCTGTCCCTCTGATGTACTCGTTCCTAATCCTGTCCAATCTTGTCACTCCCAAAGAGAACCTCAACATCTTCAGCTCTGCTACCTCTAGCTCTGACTCCTGTCTCTTCCTCAGTGACACTGTCTCTAAACCATACAGCATGGCCGGTCTCACCACTGTCCTGTACACCTTCCCCTTGATTCTCGCTGATATTTTCTGATCACACAGAACTCCCGACACCTTTCTCCACCCATTCCAACCTGCCTGCACTCGCTTCTTTACCTCTTTCCCACACTCTCCATTACTCTGGACTGTTGACCCCAAGTACTTAAACTCCTGTACCTTCTTCACCCTGTAACCTTACTGTTCCACTTCCCTCCCTTTCATTCACACACATGTACTCAGTCTTACTACGACTGACTTTCATTCCTCTTCTCTCCAGCGCAAACCTCCACCTCTCCAGGTTTTCCTCCACCTGCTCCCTGCTCTCACTACAGATCACAATGTCATCTGCAAACATCATTGTCCAAGGAGACTCCTGTCTGACCTCCTCTGACAACTGGTCCATCACTATAGCAAACAGGAAGGGGCTCAGAGCCGATCCCTGATGCAGTCCCACCTCCACTTTGAACTCCTCTGTCTGACCTACAGCACACCTCACCACTGTCCTGCTCCTCTCATACATGTCCTGCACCACTCTGACATACTTCTCCGCTACTCCTGACTTCCTCATACAGTACCACAGCTCTTCTCTTGGCACCCTGTCATACGCTTTCTCCAAGTCTACAAACACACAGTGCAACTCCTTCTGACCATCCCTATACTTCTCCATCAAAATTCTCAGAGCAAAAATTGCATCCGTTGTGCTCTTTCTGGGCATGAAGCCATACTGCTGCTCACAAATTTCCACTACCTTCCTTAACCTAGCTTCCACTACTCTTTCCCATACCTTCATTGTATGGCTCATCAACTTTATCCCCCTATAGTTACTGCAACTCTGCACGTCACCCTTATTCTTAAAGATCGGCACTAACACACTTCTTCTCCATTCCTCAGGCATCCTCTCACTCTCTAAAACCCTGTTGAACAAACTAGCTAAAAATTCCACTGCTGCCTCTCCCAGACACTTCCAGACCTCCACCGGGATGTCATCAGGACCAACTGCATTCCCACTTTTCATCCTCTTCAAAGCCTTCCTGACTTCATCCTTTCTAATCTTATCTACTTTCTGTTCCACAGAGTTCACCCCTTCTACTCTTTTTTCCCTCTCATTTTCCTCATTCATCAGCTCCTCAAAGTACTCCTTCCATCTCCTCTGTATACTCTCCTCACTTGTGAGCACCCTTCCATCTCTATCCTTAATAACTCTAACTTGCTGCACATCCTTCCCATCTCGATCCCTCTGCCTAGCTAACCTGTACAAGTCCTTCTCTCCTTCTCTAGTGTCTAACCTAGTGTACAACTCGTCATATGCCTTCTGCTTGGCCTTAGACACCTCCCTCTGCACTCTGCGCTGTAACTCCTTGTATTCCTGTCTATTCTCTTCAGTCCTGTCCATGTCCCACTTCTTCTTGGCTAACCTCTTCCTCTGGATACTATCCTGAACTTCCTCATTCCACCACCAAGTCTCCTTATCTTCTTTCCTCCTTCCAGATGACACACCCAGCACCTTTCTCCCTGTCTCCCTGATCACTTCTGCTGTAGTTTCCCAGTCATCTGGCAGCACTACCTGACCACCCAGAGCCTGCCTCAACTTCTGTTTAAATTCCTCCACCACTTGGTTTTCTTCTCTATCTCTATCTTTGACCTCTTCGTCTTACAGACCATCAAAGTCATCCTACACACCACCATCCTATGCTGTCTGGCTACACTCTCTCCCACTACCACTTTACAGTCACTAATCACTTTCAGATTGCCTCTTCTACATAGGATGTAGTCTACCTGTGTTCTCCTACCTCCACTCTTGTAAGTCACTCTATGCTCCTCCCTCTTCTGAAAATAAGTGTTAACCACACCCATGTCCATCCTCTTAGCAAAGTCCACTACCATCTGTCCTTCTAGGTTCCTTTCCTTAACTCCAAACTTGCCCATCACCTCCTCATCACCTCTGTTCCCCTCGCCAACATGTCCATTAAAATCCGCTCCTATCACCACTCTCTCACCTGTGGGAATACTCTCCATCACCTCATCTAATTCACTCCAGAATCTCTCTTTCTCCTCTAACTCACAACCTACCTGTGGGGCATAACCACTAACAATATTCAACATCACCCCTTCAATCTCTAACTTCAGACTCATCACCCTGTCTGACACTCTCTTCACCTCCAGAACATTCCTCACAAACTCCTCCTTCAGGACCACACCTACCCCATTTCTCTTACTATCCACACCATAATAAAACAGCTTGAATCCTGCTCCTATACTACGAGCCTTGCTACCCTTCCACCTGGTCTCCTGTACACACAGTATATCCACCTTCCTTCTCTCCATCATATCAGCCAGCTCTCTACCTTTCCCTGTCATAGTACCAACATTCAGAGTTCCTATTCTCAGTCCTACACTCTTACCTTTCCTCTTCTCTCTCTGTCTGCACACTCTCCTCGCACCGATGGCAGTCGTTGTTAACCCGGGCCTCGACCGATCCGGTATGAAATTCGTACTGACGATTCGCATGGTTAAATTTGGCAATGTTTTACGCCGGATGCCCTTCCTGACGCAACCCTCTCTATTTATCCGGGCTTGGGACCGGCACAGAAGTCACTGGACTGTGACCCCCATGGCTAGATTTTTAACAGTTTTAATGCAATGAAGCAAAAATGTCTTTACTTTAACTGATTGAACAATTTAAACTGTCTTAATCTTATCAAACACAGCATCATGTTCTAGAGCATTAGATCTTAATTATGAACTTCGTTAATTATTTAAAAAAAAAATAACAAAAAGAGAAAGGTTCAAGCAATATTCAAGCAGGCTACCGGGCGCTTAAATAAAACAATACTTGAATTCTGTCCAAACAGCTAGAGATATGACCACCATTTAAAAAAAAGCTAAATAATTAAAAGCTCTTACTAAAATAATGTCTGAGTCTTCACGAAAAGGTGCAATGCCATAATTAAGCCTGTGGCCTCATCTCACCAAACCTTGTGCTTATTCACTCATCCTTCTTTCATGCTTCAAGAACATAATGATCCACACAAAAGCCCTTAGAGAAGTCTTTGGGAATTAGATGAACTAAAAAAAAAAGAAGACATTATGCTGTCTGATAAAAAAACAACTTCTAAACTCTGTCTATATCTGCCCTCTGGTCCACCTTTTATTCGTGTTGGTTTGCAGTAATTGTTTTCTTTGCACATTTCCATTCACTCCATTCATTTTGACTGAAACTTTTGCTTTTTATCTAAAGTTCTAAAAATGATGATGTCTCTCTACCTTGCAGGGTTCTTTTTATACTTACTGAAAATTATTGCAATTTTCTGTCCTCCTATTTCCTTTTCCTCACTCCTCAATCGTTGAGCAAGGGTATTATTCTTATTTTACACTTTGTGCTTCATTTTTTTTTTTTAGCACTTCTTATCTATTATCTGAAAGATTTTAAGGCACCAGATGTGTTAGCATTTTCACACCAGATGCACATTCTGTGAATAAATAAATGTGAATAAATGTGTGATTTTCGACACAGATAAGATCAGATAGCTATTTTATTAGGGTGCTGTGATGTATGTCAAAGGTGTGTGTGTGTGTGTGTGTGTGTGTGTGTGTGTGTGTGTGTTAGTCATACGCAAAGTCTAAATTCGGAAACATTTGAGTCACAACTCACTGCAGAAACAGAGAAAGACTGTGTGTGCTCATAGTTTACGAGCAAGCA
Organism: Hemibagrus guttatus; assembly: GCA_033459395.1. Lineage (NCBI taxonomy): Eukaryota > Metazoa > Chordata > Actinopteri > Siluriformes > Bagridae > Hemibagrus > Hemibagrus guttatus. Next base: position 10,837,664 of record JAUCMX010000004.1, read on the forward strand.
AATCGCTTTGGCTATTAATTAAATAGTACACCGTACACATTAACCGTACACATTTTACATTAAATTAGTTGCTTAGACTTCATCAATATGCAAAAGGAGAGTTCATAATATGATCTCTGCAAAATGCAAAAACAATTGGAAAACACTCCGAAAAACAATATCTCAGTGGGATTGTTTTACAGTTTCATGTAAAAAACCTCAATAATAAATTGTGCAGCTTGCATATTAAAGTGTACAGAAGGTCAAACATGGAAACGTACCAAGGTGGCCAATAGCTCTAAAACAAGAAAATGACGAGCATATATGTGTGCCCTGACGATGAGCTGGAACTCAACGAGGCCCAAATCCAAAATCTTGTGTGCAGAACAGTTTGTACCACCAAAGCAGTGGATAAAGCAGCACTACAGTAGGAATCATATTCTGCCTGTGCATTAGTGTGTAATAATAAAACAACATCAAGTTAAATTGCGAACATGCACAAAATGCCAAATCACAAAATAACAACTTGGTCAGCAATCATGATAAATCAAGTCCTAGCACATTCGGAATGGCATGCGTGGCTTAACACTGATGTCACAGTTTTCAAAGACAGATCTTTTTCCCATCCACTGTCATGTCATCACTAACCCGAACTCCATTTCCCAGTACACACTGCAGCCTACAGACATGGCCTCCACATACTACAATCCCTACAACACACTCATATACACTACCACACTTCCAGTCACAGAGCAGCTCTGGACTCTTCATAAACACTTTCATCATTCAGACTTGGTGCAGTATACGCTCCGTGTGATTCACAGCAGTCGTTAGCAATTCTTTGTTCTTTCTGAATGTCTTGCTGGTGTTTTGATACTGTTTGCTTACCCTAGTTTGCCTGCTGATATGGATTTATTAGAACTGCTTTCCTGCAGTTGCATCCTGTCACAGCATCTCTCTCTCTTACATCCATGTAAAAACAGTAAAAAAGCTTTCAGTTAATTTCTGTGATCCAAAACTATATTTTTATGTGGACAGGAGTCGAAAATGAGGAGAAATATTAATAACCAATATTCTAATTCTGATTTATCAAGGCTGACAGTCAGTTCTGACTTTATCTGTACACACTATTATATCCAAACACATATTTATGCTCGAATGGGCACTGAAACTATTTTTTTATGGCAAGGCACTTTATTAAGAATATATCAAAGAAGAAGAAAAACATTTTCCTGCAGGAGTTTTCAAGAGTAGGTAAATGATAAATAGACAGCAGCCACTAAAAACACACACACTCCATCAGGTTGAGCTCAGATTGGGAGTAATTAACACTAATAACAAACACTGTAGCAAAATAACTTGTATCTGTAGTCATTTGCTAACAGAAAGTCCATTAATTGGATAATGCCAAATTCTTTCTTAAAAGGCAACCATATTAGCTTAGATTAGATTGTACATTTTCAGAAGATTTACTCAGGAGAGTTTTTTCTGGCTCTCTACTCTGCTTTCTAAGGAAGAGGCTTTGACTGGTAGAAAACGAAAGACTGTCCATAAACGTACTCATATGAACACACGTTAACAGACACACACACACACACACACACACACACACACACACACACACACACACACACACGTATCTTCGTAAGGACATAATTAGTAATATAGCTAAATAATGCGATGCTTAAACCTAAATCAGAAAATAAAAGGAAACCTTTGAGCCAAATGCACCCTCAGCAGCACACACGACACACACACACACACACACACACACACACACACACGCTACCTTAACATAGAGCTCGTCTACAGACTCTGACACACAGCAGGACTGCTTACTGGAGCTCTGTAGCCCTGGTAGTGAACAGCGGGGCATTTGATTAATCTCCACGACAGTCCTTAATTTTAGCCACATAAAAATCATGTGGTTTTTCTAGGGCACTCTGGCTTGACCCACTCCTGTTTCCTTATTAAACTGTAGTTCTATGGCATTTTGTGGAGAAAAAAAAAGAACTTTATAAAATCCTTTGAGACAAAGCTTAAGAAAGCGAACATGTTTAGATGAGTCAATCCATCAATCCTTCTGGTTTCTTGCTTGTGATTATCGCACACACAGGGGGATCTGATAGTACTGAGTAACACGCTGTCTTTCCACCCATTAAAAAGAACGAAAAAAAAAAAACCCTACATGAATGATTTATACACAGTGCTACCTTCTCTAAGTGCCTTATAGGGTGCATCATGTCTTATATTTTCATTTGTCTTATTTCTTTAATCAGTGATCTCAAGTAGCCAAGCCGAGTTGCGCTGATGGATTTCTCTACGCTTGACTGGTTGATTCATAACATACTAATGGAGCCCAAAAAAGCCACACTCAGTGTGTAAGTGAATCATGAGACTCAAACTAATTAGCATGAAAAATGAACACAGACGTATTAACAATCTAAATGACTAAAGCACTGACGCTGCAGTATGCTAATACATGACAATCGATCTGGGAAAGCCATGCCATTCCAATTCGGATGAGTGGCTCTTCATGAATGCTGTTGTGACAAGGGTTCTCTTTGTGTAATTATGGCTGCATGGCCCAGGAGGCCATTTCCACTGAGGTCTGAGGATTAATGATGAGTGTATATTGGTATTCAAACAACACAAATTAATGAACAGTGTATATATTTTAGAAGGTACATATACTGTAGTGTATATTGTAGCTCATTTTGTAGGACTGACTGACTGTAGGCCATATTGCTATGCAAAATTGATCAGCATATCTCTGTTCCCTCTATCAGGGCAAAGAGACCAGAATAGTTTCACCTATTCTCACCACAGCAGTGATCATATACTCAGACAAATGGCATGCTTTGAGCAAGTTGTTCATGGAAAATGGCCATTTTGTCACTGACTTAGATAACAACTGTTGATCCATGATGTTAAATATCCTACAGAGGAACCTGGAGTCTATCCCAGTGACTCAAAGCACAAGGAGGGGGACAACCTGGATGGAGTGGCAACTCATCACAGAACACAATCACACACATACTCACATACCCATTCACACACTACGGACAAATTAAAAATGCCAATCAGCCTACTTTGCATGTCCCTGGACTCGGAGACGAAACCTGGAGTACCTGGAGTAAACCTCTTAAGCTTGGAGAGAACATGCAAACTCCACACACACAACAGGTGGAGACAGAAATAGAACCACCATCCACCAATTGTTATTTGTGCCTAAAGAAATAATATAAAAGATCTTATTATTAAATTTGGAATGATTCCTTGATGGGCGATACTTCAGCAGGAGCGACAAAACAGCAATAGATTAAATAAAAGATTAAAGTTAATAATAATAGTTTAAAACAAATGTAAGCAAAACAAAAATGTTATTGAAGATAAATGGTTAAAACATTAAATGAAAAAAAAAATCAATAAAATAATCTGTAAATGCAGGCTGGTATGAAAATAAACATATATGTATATGGCCATATTTATATATTTTAATATTTATTACAAACTAAAGGAAAAGTAAATTAATAATAAAAATTGTAGATTTTAGGGTTTGTAGTGGAATTGGAGGTGAATTTTCTTCCTTTTCACTTAAGGGTATCTCCAGATATTAAACTGCTGTTTAATTGTGATTGAGATACATGTAAGTTTTTGTATGTTTTGCTCATGAGAAACTGTATGAGTATGAATAATCTACAGGAGATTTTTGGCTGACGTGGTTTACAGCACTCTCCACCACCATCATCAAGACTCTAGTTGAGAGAATATCTTTTGGAAGAATGGAGTTCACCGCTCTAGTACAGTTCCAGAAACTTGTACAGTCACTGCCAAATATTGTGGTGTGTGTGTGTTTGTGTGTGTGTGGCGTGTTTGCACTTGCTCAGTTGCCGCAGCAGAAGTTGAAACCTGCCATCTGTTTGTGTGTGAGGGAACATATGAGATGTGGGGCAGGAGATTGATCTTTCACTTTTTTCCACCTCTAATATTTCAAACATCTACTGAGCCCTGTGGCTCTCTATTCTAGAAGCACAAACTTCCTGCAACTCAGAAGGACACTAGCAGAAATGAGATGATGCCAAGGAAATGGCTGAGGTGCAATAATGTGAAACTGCAGACTCTGCTCAGTGCTTCATGAGTGGTGATGAAATGATGTGGCCTAGAAACTCTAGCCCTTGGCAATGATATACATTTTCCTATAATTTGGCCAGAACATAAACATTTGTTGACTATAGAGTACATGCAACAAAATAAGCTTTGGGTTGTTGTCACTTCACAGCTCCAGGGTGTGATCTTGAGCTTGGTTTACAGGAGAATCACATGTTCTTTCCATGTTTCCTCCAGGTTCTCCAGTTTCCTCACAATGGTACGTGGACTGTCAATCCAAACAACCATCTATCCTTGATCTTTTTTAACTTTCCAGCGACCACATACTCATTTACATACTAAGGACAATTTAGAGAAGCCACTCAACCTATAGCGCAGCACTCTGGACTGGGAGAGAAAAAACTGAGTACCCAGAGGAAACCGCTGAAATATTAGGAGAACCTGCAAACTCCACTAACACAGTCCACGTACCTTAGTGGTTAGTACTTATATCTCTGGGGTTGGGGGTTTGATTCCAGCCTTTCCTGGCTGGAATCAAACCCCCAACCCCAGAGATATAAGTACTAACCACTAAGGTACGTGGACTAAGATAAATTGTCCTGGGTGTGTGTGAATGCATGTGAGTCACCATGGTTACTGATGTTGAGGATAAAGCTCACTCAGAATTTGTGATTACTAGTATGAGCATATATATTTTGTCCATGCGTACTATGACAAACACATACAGAAATACAAATAGTACCTCTGCACCATCACTGTAAAACTACATTGACCATATTTACCAAGCTTCATCAGGCCAATTAGTGAGCTGATGATAAGTGCCTTACTCTCTCAAGAGCTGATAAGAGCAAGGCTAATTGGGATCAAGGTTGGGGTTTAGGGTGCATAGCATAAAAAAGAGCAGTGCTAATCTAATCAGGTGCATCATCCAGCCACAGACTAATCGCTGTCAATTACAAAGTGGTTAGAAATGAATCCAGGCTCGAAATAGCCTTCTATTACAACCCTGGCCCAGTTAAGAGAGGGAAAGGAGGAGGGAAAGGAAGAGATAAAGAGGAGGAGGAGGAGGGAATAGGGCCGTTCCTCATCAGCTCCATCAGGGCCATCAAAGACCCATCTGGGAAGTGGCAGCGGTACTTACGCTGAAGAGCACAGGTGTTGCTGTTTAAGTGTTAATTAGATTAGCATGGATCAAAGACAGCCTGCCACTGCTAGAGCATGAGCAGGAGTAGAGGAATGGATAGAAGGAGAAGAGTGCTCCTCCGGGAACTGAGGGTTTCGGGGAGGGGTGTCAGGGAGGGGGTATTGATTCATTTTGCTGACAGCATCAAATGGATTCATTAGCTGATGAAAGTGTTTCACTTGGAGTTGCTCGAGTTAATTTGGGAATGTGAGAAAGTAATGCTTCCATGATTTCAATAACCCAAACGGAGCAAACTTCCTCACAATATTGACTCACATTACAAACTGTTTACCCTTGACTGGAGATGATGCCGTAGTCAACTAGGCGAAGTAGCGGACATGGATTGCGGAAAGACTGAAAAACCTCATTGAGAACGGCTCAGTGAGCACGACTGATGTGAGCACCTCTAGATATTCATGCACACTGCTATAATTAACATGCATCATTATCCCACTGCTTGTAAGCATAGCTGAATCTTCTTTTTTGGGGGGCTGGAAAACTCCAGCAGTTATTCAGTCGATTCGGTTGAATGAGCAAAGAACTGTCAAGACCAGCATGAGAGATCTGTATCCTTCAGTCCCAGCAGTGTGAGGATTTCTCCAGCAAAAAGCAGGGAAACCCATGCACAGACAGCATCTGACATCATCGCTCCTGACAATCTGACAATTTAGCAAACGTGGATTTCCTCCTACTCAGGTGTTTACCTGTGTTTATTTAGCTTCTTTATTTTCAGGGACTTACCCATTGCTATGTCAACCTGGCAGCAGGTTTAAGCTTGCCTCATGGTGCGAGAGAGAAAGAAGCTTATTGGGAATCCAATCCTTGTGTCATGCAGTAGACAGACAAGTTTTCCAGCATTACCTTTCATCTGGAATCTGTGTATGTTTAGCTGTTTGCCTGCGTCTAACTGAACAACACTACCGTGTCTTCACAGTTCCACTACACCAAATAAGTAAAAAGGTGAGCATTCTTGCAAGTCCTGAGAGTATGCAAGTAAAATAAGAATTGTGAATTTTAGAAAGATGTGAAGATGAGATAGAGATAGTAAGGTCTAAGTATGAGATAGAGCTAATAAGGTCTTAGAAGATGTCCATAACCTGTTTCTCACAAGGCCATAAATGTGCCAATAAAGGTGAGTTAATGACCATAACATTCACACTGTAGCGCCTACACATTAGCAGACTGTCCCTAAAATCAGGAACATTAAATAGCACTATTTCATCAGACATGGTGAAATGCAGCACGGCATAGTAGCCAAACTAATCTCAAGACACTATCCCAGTTATGTCACTGTTTCTGATCATATAATACCCCTAATGGAAGTACTATTTATATGTATCTGTTAATTACTCTACAGTAGGCATGTACATTTTTACCAATGAAATAGGAACTTTACCAATATGCCTCTAGAAATACTGGAAAAAATAGGAAAATCCTACAGGTGTAAATGCTAGCACTTTCAACAACCGGTCTGTGAGATCAGGTAATTCTATTTCCCAGAACAACAACAACAACAACAAAAAAAAAACCCTACCTAGTAGCATATCACAACATTATTAGCATGTTATATTTTATATCGTAGCACTTAGTCCCCTGGTGGTCCAGTGACAGGTCCCACACTCTCATTGCTGCAGCCTGGGTTCAATTCCTGGCCAGTCCTAAGCCCAGATAAAATAGTAGGGTTGCGTAAGGAAGGGCATCCGACATAAAACCTGAGCCAAATCAAATATGCAGACCAGATGCTCCACTGTGGCGACCCTGAACAGTGAGCAGCTAAAAGAAAAACATCACTTGGGAAAATATGAGACTGCAACTCTCACCAGTCAGTTACTAAGGATGACTAAATGAACTTTATAAATGTAACATGCAGTGCCTCACATTCCCATTAATAAATATTTGGCTGCTCACATGGATGAAAGTACCTCTTTACATGATTTTTTTTGTTTTGTCCTGTGGGATTATGAGTCTGACATACACCATTATCCTCAAGAAGCATTGTTGGCTAGCTTTCAAAAAATGAATACTTTGCCTTCTATTCATATCTGTATTTGTATCTGTTTAGAAGACATCTGTTCGTTCTGAATAATGCATTATAATTCAGGAAATGTCTTCCTCCTTAAGCACGAGACACAGCAAGTTTGTTTTAAAAGTGGCGAGCACACCTAAACTAAGTCAAGCGTGAAAATATTTTAATCTTAGTGAAAAGCCAGTGTGCAAGCCAGCGATTACAGCTCATATGTGCCTGTTGCAGACAGACTACATCATCACAAAACCCACCAGAATGAGTTTCTCCTGTCAATCATAAATCATTTATTTCCACAGGTTTTCCCCCTATTTGAGCCTATAAAATGCCTCCAGTTTTCATGCTTCTAAAATAAACCCACTGACTGGTTGTGGAATAAGCTACCATAAACAAAAGTCTCAGAAAGAACATATCTAAATCATCATCCCTTCACATCACTAACAAAGATGGCAGACAAAAACAAATCAATATACCAAACACACTGTGTGCAATATACCAGGCAGCTAGACAGACCATCCTTTTTAACAGCAATTTATGTGGCAGTTTGTTGTAAGAAACAGTTTACGCTGACAAACTGACATTCGCTCATTAGCCTGGAGTGTCTAGTTTCACAGGACACACACACACACACACACATCCCACAGTTTTAAAGAAGAGTGTAGCAGAGATGTTCTAAAGACAGCCGTGAACCCATTCTGCCAGTGGCATGACTAAAATATGAAACTGTGGTTTATCCTCCACTTTTGAATATAGTTGTAGTGATCCAAGCATTACTACACTCTGTCACATCCGGGCGCCCCCGCCCCATGCAGGGCACAAACCCGGACCTCTGTGGTTGCTGCATGTGCCCACACGCCATAGAGTAGACCCATACACGGGATTCAAAACAAGCACTGCTTTATTTACATAAACACGAGACATGGGGTAGACTAACTGAACACTAGATATGACGTGGCAAAGAACTAAAACAAAACCGAAACCTGGATCTAAAAACCATACCATAATCTATGGCAAAAACAGGACATAACATAACCAAAGCATAATCGGACCACGGAACAGATTAAAAATGACCAACAAAGACAGGTACACAGGGATCCCTATTTATAGGGCTAAACATTGAGGTGAATTGGGAACAGGTGACACAACGGGAATCCGAACAATAGGAAAGGTATCTCACAAAATACACATGATAAAGCAGGCTACCAAAATTCGCCTCTCCGGGCCTGGGAGGGAACTGTCCAGCTGTTCTTGACACACTATCAGTCAGAGGAATTTACTGGAGTCATTCGTTTGGATTTTGTCACTGTCCTGCATCATATCTCACTTGTATGGATTGCAAAAATCTGCATTTACATTTTGCTTGTTGCTTTTGCCACAGTTGATTCAACAAAACAAATAAAAAAGCACCTAGTGTGAACACAGAAAAAGGAGACCTACAATATCTGTGTCTAAACCTCACATAGTGTGCATTTAGTATCCTAAGAAGGGTTCACTCAGTGACATAATGCGACATCAAGTTTGTCACTTATGGAAGAACTACAAAAAAATCAAAGACCTAATAGTATTTTGCAGCTGCAACAGTGACACTACTATGGCTCATCATAGGTATAAGAATGACAAGGGGTATAAAATTACACACAGACATAAGACACACAGCAATACATGCACACTGAAAGATAGATACAGATAAGGAGTTACATCCAATAATACGATCCATTAATCCATTATCTCCTTCACCTAGCAAGCCATTAGCCAGCCCTTTCATGCAAATGCTTGCCATCATCTAAGCATTTTTTTCAAACCAGGATATGCAAAACTATAGACAAAGCTAGAAGTGGACAATGCATGTTTAGTGTATTACCTTACACTAGATAGATGGATAGATGGACAGACAGATAGACAGACAGACAGACAGACAGACAGACAGACAGACAGACAGACAGACAGACAGACAGATAGATAGATAGATAGATAGATAGATAGATAGATAGATAGATAGATAGATAGATAGATAGAGATATATAATATAATAATCTGAGATGACAATATCAAGATCTATGAACACGTAAGTCCATATACAGTTCTGTTTCATTTGTGTGTTTTCTTTATTTCTGCTAAAACTCTAAATAAACAGTGCCAAGACATTTGCTAACAGCACATAAAATGTAGATGCCAAAAGGAACTGTTTTTTTTCCCCTTGAAAGAGCATGAGGGCTTTTAGAGGGAGAGGGAGGTGCCAACTGGACTACCTTATAGATCCATAGGGAGCAACACAGTGAATAGAAAGCCATTTAGAATTCAGTCTAACTGTAAGATGATGGGTTTAATATACCCAGCATAAAATGGAACCCCAAGCTCAACTAATACTGAAAATTATTAAAGAGTATTAACCCTGTTTACCAGTACACTGGCTAATTCTGCCAGTAGAATAGAAGTCGACTTAAACATTTTAATCAGTATAAACAAATGAGTTACTTTATCACCACAAATGCTGATATAAAATGAATCAGGACACTGTTGGCTTTCAATGTGAAGTGTTTTCCCCTCAGCTGGATAACCTTACACAGAATTTATGCGGTTGAAGATAACTCCTTCAAATTTTAGATGCTTATGAACAAGCACTTGGGAATCTCAGAGAGCAAACTATCACCATTTATTTTGAAGATGTAAATATATGTTTGTTTGTTTTTTACATTTTTCTATGACTATTTTGGCCCTAGTAAGGTTGATTACATGATTTAAAACAGAAATAGTTAACACAAATTTTAGTGTTCATTGTCTACTATCATATAAGGTAATATAAGATAAGGTAGAACTTTATTAATCCCGAAAGAAATTCTTTTGCCAGAGACTGCTTCAGATAACAAGAAAAAGAAATATAAATAAAAAATAAATGAAATAATCTACATCTACAAATGTATACAAAAGTACAAAATGTATTCAAAAATATAAATGAGAGATAAAATAGAAATGAAAAATAAATTAAATGAAATATTCACTATTGTGGAGTGTGACATGGAAAAGAAATTCAATGCTTAACATGGGAACACCAACACAGGAATAAATTCCATTTTTTTTGGCCTCTGGTAAAGAGTGAAGGTAGAAAAATAATCTCAGTCAATAATATTACTAGAGTGATTCTGTTTGACCAGTGAGGTAAACTTTTCCTGGCACCCCTCAAATATCCAGACAAATTCAGAACAGCTCACTTGTCAGTGAAAAAAAAAAAGAGAGAAAATGATCATTCATAGTTTGTTTGGCAAACTTTGCCATGCTGGACTGTGGTAGAAAAAACCTACATCTAAAGAAGTTAGATTGCTCAGGTGTGTGGTGTCTCCTCTTCAGCATCACAAAATAAGCACATGAGAAAAGTACAAGGCCCCCCACACATATTGTCTGGTTTCAGACAGTTTACATCTACACTCTCTACCGTCTTCCATCGCCACATGGGGCCGAGCACAAACTGAAAGTTTTCAATCCAACCATAAAAAAACTCTCAAAAAAAATAGAACCAGGAAGAAAGAAAAAAAAGTTTCACCGGCCTAGAAGGAAAGAGAAGAAATTCGAGCAGAAAAGAAATTCTAATCATTATCCGTGATTTATGCATGTTGTTGGAATACACATATGGTTTAGAAATAGAAACTCATTTTCATAAACTGACAGATATATTTTCTCTGTGCCAATCTGTCAAAGATAGACAACTTAAACAAACAAACAAATTACAAAATCTAAAGAAGAAGAAAAATCATTTTGGCCTGGAGTGCAATTCTTTTAGCTAAAGTTTCCCCAAGTACAAAAGAGCGTGATCAGAGATGGCACAGCCGCATTAAAATTCAGTGCAAAATACTTGCATACACATGCACAGGAGCACACGCGCACCTGAAAGATCTTGAATGTTAATGAAGGCGGCGAGTGTGCTGCTGTACTCGGGTTCGAGAACGCTGTGTGGATGTCGAGAATAGAGTTCTGATTGATGCCGCAGCCTTTGATTTGGAACAGATGGGATTAGCGCCAACCCTGTGGTGCTCTCCTGGGACACACACATACACACACACTCAGGCAGCCGCAGCAGACGAAGCGCAATGATTTGTCTGAAATCAACAGCAAGGATGTAATTGTTGGAAAATGTCATCATGGTGATTATGAGCAATTTTTACTTAAATGCAAAAGGAAACCAAATTAAAAATAAAAATCTCCCCTTGATGAGCGAATATTTAATGAAGCACAAAATGATGAATGTGCATGCACGCACAAGCCACTTCACTCAATTTCCCCACATGCAAATTTACAGCAGGGGTTCAAGTAATAAATGTATTTAAATCATTACAATAATAAGAATAACACAGACAACCGGCTTAGGCTTGACTGCCATTTAAGTAAATACAAAATAGCTCTTTAATGAGAGTCATGACTGCGATCCAGAGAGGGAATAAAAGGCATGGAGGAATACATTAACTGGACTTGCACCAGTCTATAATGTTAATCTTAAGCCTAATGCTAGTTTAGTGCTGCTGGGAGTGACTAGGGTGTGATATACGGAACATTTGTGAGTCTAATATAACAGACTCTGATTTTTCACTCTACACAAATGCACACACGTCTTAGTATCTGCTCACTCAGTGTAACACAGAGTAGTGAACCAATGGGCTTCATTTAGAAATCTTTCTAAGAAAGCTGTGAGTAAATGCTATAATGCTTCAAAGTGAACTAAAATTTGTTTGGTGTGCACTAAATCTAAATCTTCCTGTAAAGCATACACTAACTTCCTCTTGTTACATGTCACTGTTTTGTTTGTTCGTATCCAGCTTGATGAATGAGGCCCAGTGTGAAAGATGTCAAATTATCATAAAATATAAATGATTATGGTTGAACTCTGACAGAAATTTGTTTCTCCTCTGAAGAAAATACCCAAATCTGCCACGTCCTCATACATCATGCGCAGTGGCACAAAAGTTAATTACTGTAGTCAGAAACGCAAAGCACTCCAGCAAAGCACGTTGGTATTGCGAGAATAAAAAGTTGCATAAAAATACCTATAGCAAAAGCAGGTGTAAAGAAATAAGAAGTGATAAACATGCCAGCTTGTAGAAAGTAAGAGTGGTTAAACTGAGAATATCAGTGATCTATTTAATTGCATTCAATCCACTTGATTGGTGCTGTATGAAACTAGATAGATAGATAGATAGATAGATAGATAGATAGATAGATAGATAGATAGATAGATAGATAGATAGATAGATAGATAGATAGATAGAACTTTATTGTCATTGCAAGTACAGGTACATAGCAATGAAATGTGGTTTAGCATCTACCAGAAGTGCAAATAGCACTATATATATATATATATATATATATATATATATATATATATATATATATATATATATATATATATATATATATATATATATATATAGATAGATAGATAGATAGATAGATAAAAAAACTAGGTGTAATCTATGAATTAACAATATGTACATTATAATTATATTATACAGAGAAAATGTAGCAGAATGTACAGGGTGAAGCAGAACTGCAAGGTTGTGAAGTGTAGTGAGACATGAGTGTCCTAGCGGTGTAGTGTACAGTTCAGGAGATATATGGTTGTGGGGAAAAAACTGGCCCTGAAACTGCTGGTTCTGGTGCGGATGGACCTGTATCTCCTTCTGGATGGAAGGAGGTTGAACAGTTTGTGACTAGGGTGGGAGGAGTCCTTGATAATTTTGTGTGCTCTGAGCAGACATCTACTGTGGTGAAGAGACTCAATTGCAGGTAGTTGGGTGCCGATGATGCGTTGGGCGGTTTTCACCACCCTTTGCAGTGATTTCCTTTCACACACTGTGGAGCTGCAATACCACACTGTGATGGAGCTCGTCAAGTTATGCAGCGGTAAAAGTTGGTCAGGATTTTGGGGGATAGGTGAACTTTTTTTTAATCTTCTCAGGAAGTAAAAACGCTATTGCGCCTTCCTAACCAGAGTTGAGGTGTTCAGATGCCAAGACAGATCCTCAGAGATGTGGACGCCCAGGGACTTAAAGCTGGAGACACGCTCTACTTCAGACCTGTTGATGTAGGGGAGTGTCTGCTGCTCTTAGATTTCCAGAAGTCCACAATGAGCTCTTTGGTCTTCATGGCATTGAGGGTGAGGTTGTTCATGGAACACCATGCTGACAGGCTCTGGATCTCCTCCCTGTAGGCCGATTCATCGCTGTTTCTGATTCAACCAAACAACTGTGGTATCATTTGCATATTTAATGAAGATGTTGGAGTTATGCCATGGAACACAGTCATGGGTGAACAGGGAGTAGAGCAATGGGCTAAGCACACAGCCTTGTGTTCAGGATGAGGGTTGAGGATAAGTGATTACCCAAACTTACAGACTGAGATCTATTTGTTAGGAAATCCATAATCCAATTGCATATGGATGTGCAGATACCTAGGTCACTGAGCTTAGCAGTCAGTTTAATAGGGACAACTGTATTAAAGCAGAGTTGAAGTCAATGAACAACATCCGAATGTATGTATTGTTATTGTCCAGGTGGGTGAGAGCTAGATGAAAGTAGAAATGGCATCCGCTGTTGATCTATTCGGACGGTAGGCAAACTGGTGTGGGTCCAGTGTAGGTGTAGATCTTTAATTTATTGCATTTATTGTATTTAATACTGATACAGACTCAATTTCCTGCCCATATACTATATAATCGCATATTAATTGAACATAATTTCTATCTAATGTTAATATGATTCCTAATTAATCTCTTAATATGATTGCATTTGCAATAGTAAGGAGGTTAATCATTCAGATATGAAGATATACACCATTTTGTTCTGAAATACAAAGACAAAATGATGCATTTCATCTATGAAAGATTAGTATGATTACTGAAATGAGACCGTGGATCATTACGTTCACTAAAATTGAAGCTGCACATATTTCCTAAATGTACTGTGTGAATGCAATAAATGTTTTCATAATTTTTATAATTTGTAATTTTAATAATTATGGATCTGATGATTATTTATTTACAGTTTCATTCGTCAGCAAATAAGAAGAAATAGATAAACATTTTCAGACTATTAATTACATACTGTATAGTGTGGGACAGTATTATAGTATCGGTATGGGAGAGTATCAGCATTCAATTATTGTTTTAATCTTCTAAACTCCCAAGTAGTAGAGAGAAAAAAACAAAATGAGTGAACAGTAGTACAACTCCGCCTGGTGAGAGCTCACAAACCTACATACTGAAACGAGGAGCATCTTTCAAACACCAGCCATTAAATAAACATACGTATAAACCTTGACCAGGTCATATAAGTAGCAAATTTTACATTTTAGCCTCTTGATGAAATGAAAATTCTATTCTTTAAACCCACACTTTTTTATTGCCCATTTCCTTTTTGTCACCGCGGCTAAAAAGGGTAGAAACACTTTATTTTTCATCAGACCTGCCAATCTGAGAAGCATAAAAAGGTCAAAAATTCCGTCAGAGCGTTAACAAAATCCATAAGATTAACATCACGTCAACTTCACATCATCACGTCAAGCACAGTTAGTTTCTAATTACGGGCAATAATGTCAAGTTACTGGACCAGACTCTCCAGTGCTCACTAGCTCAAATACTAAAACCAGCTCATCTGGCACCAACAATCCTGCCACAGTCAAAATCACAGATATTTTCCATTCTGATGGTTGATGTGAACATTACCTGAAACTTCTGACCCGTATCTGTATGATTTTATGCACTTCACTGCTGGCATACAACTGGCTGTTTAGATAATTGCATGAATGAGTAAATGCACAAATGTTCCTATTATTGTGCTCTGTGAGTGTATATATAGTTCATATACAGAGAGTGTAAAAGCTTGCATCACAAATCGTATGCTATGACATTTTACATAATTTTGTAATATAGTATATAAGATGTTAGTAATATACACTTCAAGTAGCTAGATGATTTACTTTTTTTAACTAAAAAAAGTGTGGAATGTTAAACACCTCATGCACTCAGTGCTCGCGGCTTTACGTGTGTAGTGTAAGAGGGACTAGGCCACCAGGCATTGAGGCGGGATGAGAAAAAAATTCAAGATTGCATAGTGTATAGTGTATGCCATATGGGACGCAGCTTCAGACATACATTCAAAATAATATATATTGATTTTCTTGGTAAACAGACAGATGTGGCAAGAGTAAGAACATAAACAGTTTACATGAATTATTACTATTAGTATACACAGTCAGCTAGGTCAGTGTGAGTGTTATTTAGAGAATGGATGATGTGTGCAAAGAAAAATATATAGAGAGATTTTTCTTTTTTTGAGACATGCTAGAATATGATGGCTAAAAGTGCCAGAGCAAGCTTATAATTTCACAGCAATTTACCAAGGGCTCTTAAAGCTTTGTGCTGCTGCAATTTGGACATATTGATTTACATCAAAATGGACATAAAAGAACAACCCAAAAAACAATGAAGTACCAGTTTAACAAGCAAAGGTGAGAAAGAATTTTAAAAGATCCTTTATCTCCCAGGTCGGTAATCTAGCTGTAACAGACTGTTCATTCTTTGCATTGCCGTGATGCAATACCACTGAGAACCTGGGGGAAAAGTTAAATCACAAAAACACAAAATCTAGCAAAAAAAAAAAAAGAGACTGAAATGAAAATGAGCATTAACTAATAAATAATGGTTTTTAATTAGAAAGAGGCATTAGGCAAATCTGGCATGCCAATTTGACATGCTTGGCTTTAAGTACACAATGCTGGCACTGAGCACTGTTTTCACTGTGACTTAAATCCACTTAATACATTTCAGGCCATACTGCTAACTATGGGGCATCCCGGGGCTTTTGGCATGACCTCGAGGCTCTGCACTGATGACAGTCAACAAAATAGGAGCATTCAGGACGGTAATGAGGCTGCATGCTTTTCTCACATTTCTGCTGTAATGTAACTGGTAATTATTTCTAAAAACCATCATCTCGGAAGCTCTAAAGCATCTCCACAAAAGCTTATTATTATTATTATTATTATTATTATTATTATTATTATTATTATTATTATTATTATTATTATTATTAAATCATGTATTTATCCAGCCCTATTTTGCACTTACAATTATTATGTTTTTTTTCTGAGAATGTGCTGGTTTATCCAGATCTCCTACACCACTTTATATCAGGATTTCATCAGAGTGCAGGTATTGACATATTTAAGCCATGTAAACATGAGAGAGCAATACAGCTACCTTGCACAAATTGCTGTCTTTTTTATCTCTCCCTTTTCACCTCTTCTCGCTCTTCTCTCCTCTTGCTCTCCATTGCCCTTGACATTTTCTTAGAATCTCTTGTGCTGCCCAGGCCTGCATATGTCATCTCCTCTCTCTCAATTTCTTTCACTCAATATCTCGATTTTTTTTATTCTTCTCTTCTTCAATTTCTCTCATTGTTTGCCCCCCCGCAAAAAAGATTTTTCACTTTTCATCCATTTGCTTTATCCTCTATCACTCCCTTATATAATATTTAGCAGACAGCTAAATTTAGCAGACAGCAAATGATATGATTTTTGACAGCTATATGTGGGTGAATGAGTGAGTGAGTTGATATTTGTGGGTGCTGACTCAGACCTGCTGCATGTGTGTGAGTGTTTGTGTGTGTGTGTGTGTGAGAGAGAGAGAGAGAGAGAGAGAGAGAGAGAGAGAGAGAGAGAGAGATGAAAGGCCACAGGGCATCTGGTTTTGACAACAATGCTAGGGATTTGACCAAAAGCAGTCACATGAACTGGTTTCTACTTTCATGTCAGTGCGTCGTCACATATGAAGCTTGACAAAGAACATCAATCACTGCATGACGCATTTACAGCATTCATTCATTCATTCATTCATTCATTCATTCATTCTATGTAACTGGTGTCTCAGCAGTAGATATATTTTTGTTTTTTTGTAAATAAATCCAGCTAAATTTGTTAGAAAACATCAACATAGTTAGTAGACATGACACTCTCTGTCTTTTTCTCCAAAGCTAAATTAAATTCCTGATAAATGTCACAATGGTTTAAATTGAAAAAGCAGTCTTTTAGGTAGATCAGAATGAGTCCGAGTTCCTGATTGCAGTCATTTCCTTTTATCTACAGTGACTGCTGTGTGTTTGGGTTCATTCATTATGATTAATAAGATGCTAGGATTAATATGTGCTTAAATCAATCTTCCTAATTGTTTGATTTCATAAACTAGATCATTTTAGTTTAAGTTTGGTTTGGTAAAGGTGAAGGAGGCACTGTTTCTCTCTTAAAAGGGATCAGGACCATAAGATCCTACAGACAACAATCCGCATGCTCTGTCTTAGTCTTACAGACTGTCTTTGCTAATACCAAGTTTTTAGATGTTTCTATTTAAGAACAAATGCAACCACATTAAGAAAGGATAGAGAACAGTGCTTTCAGAGAATATTGACCATCACCTCCACAACCAAGTATTCACTTCATCTTCTGCTGCATGTCAGTATCTTCTAAATTCCATTAGCTATTTTAACCCACGACTGGGTCATGCTCCTTTCCATCACCTCGGAATATCTGGAAGTCCATCTCGAGCAATCTTCATCCAGCAACCTAGCAATATCAGGTCACATGTTTGGTTTCAGTACTGCAGAAATAAATTTCAGCTCTGTCAGAAAGAGGTTTAATGGTGAACTCTTGCATTCCTGTCCGGATGTTGGTATGCTTGCCCTTTGAACGGTTGACATTATAAAGAGCACTTTGTGATGTGTGTGCATATTTAAGATTGAGGCTTTAAAGCTCCCCACTGTGATCATAATGGATAACAGTGACATTATGTCCATATCAATAAGGAGAAGACGTGACAAAGAAGGATTTCTCTATAATGCGTAATCAGCTATCACCCCCCCCCACACACACACACACACACACGCACGCACACACACATACAGAAAGAAACAAAAACTTTCTTATTCTTTATTCATAATTTTCTTCATTTTTGTGAAAGTAAAGCAAAGCGAAGGACTTAAGGAGTACATCGTTAAAGCATGTAAATGTAGATCAGCCAATAAACATTCAGTTTCTGCTGCATGTTTATGTACTTTTATGAAATTTTATCCAAAAAAAAATTCTCTTGTCTCTGAATACATGCCCAACTCTTTATATACTTGTTTTAAATGACATCAATAATACACATCTTTGCATTTTTATAAAATAATTTTGTAAAATAGTCTAGACTGTCAGGGAAGGATTTTTTGAATAGTTAAAGTTTCTTAGCTTCCCAAAGAAACTGTAGTGAAAACCTTTCTATCCTCCCTCCCCCTCCCTCTCCCTCTCCCTCTCCCTCTCCCTCTCCCTCTCTCCCTCTCTCTCTCTCTCTCTCTCTCTCTCTCTCTCTCTCTAGTGTACAGAACCTTTTCTAGGAGGGTCAAACTCAGAAAAAGGTCTATGAAATATTGGCACACACTTACCTCCATTCCACATCAACACAAGCCAGAAACACTAAGAGTTAAACCTGACCAAATTACTGATAACACTGCACAAACAAAACTACATCTTGGCAAGACATGGAAATACAGCTGAAAAACAAAAATCAATCAGGCAGAAAGTGAAGAGTTAGAGATTAGATAAACCAAAAGATTTTTAGCTTTAGGCGATGTTGCCCACTGTAGCTTCAGAGTCCTGGTCCTGGCTGACAGCAGCAGAACCTGATGTGTCTTCCTGTGTTACTGTTTTCCTTCTGTCTTAAGGTTCAACATGTTGTGTGGTAAGTTTTGTTGTTTCTGCTTACCAGGTTATAAGGAGTGATTATCTGAGCTAGCCTTCAATGCATTTGTACCTGCAGAACTGTCACTAAGCATGTGCACATAGAAACCATACATATAATGCAGAGATAATTATTTAGATAATGTTAGACAAATATATAAGATATATATAAAAGATAATTAGACAAATATCTAAATATTTCTTGTGTTATATTTAGCATTTCTTTTTCTTCTTTATTCATTTCGTTTATTAACAAATGCCAAGTAGCAGTTTTTGGTTCTCAAAAAGCAAAACTAAAACACTGGATGATTTATACACACTAAATACTGCATGTGTTTAAACACATACACCCTAAGTGTGTAATTCACAGTGACAGGTTTGAACTTCTTGCACTTTTAACACTGGCTAGATAGATGCTCACTGACGCATCAGTGTAATATAGAAGGCGTATTAAATCCAGACCTGGAGGGAGGTGACACTTTGCAAAAAAATGTTGAATAAGTGTCTCAGGTTAGAAACTTCACGAGCCTTTTTTCCTCATCGTTGCTATTTTTAGTGAGTCAAGTGTCACCCGTGTGACCTAATCATAATGATCAGTCCTGATTGAATCCCTGCTCTACTCTTCAATATGTCGCTCACAGGTTATTTGTGAGTGAGCGGGCGAGCGAGCGAGCGACCAAGTGAGTGCATGTCAAAGAAAGAAACAGAGAGAAAAGGATACGGAGGCGTGCAAATGGCTTTGCTCCACCATTAGCTTGCAGATGCTTAATGTAGCCCTTATCCTCAAGCACACTTCCAACAAGCTGCACCGCATCCCTCCTTTTCTTCCTCCTCTCTCTTCTTTGCCATTTCAGACCCATGTTTGGTCAGGCTGATAAAGCCTGCCTGCTCGAGATTATTTTTGGAATTTTTGAATTTTAAAAAGGTCTCCATGGTATTTTGGCAAGTGTCACGCCATCAGTCATTCAAAAACACATAATCTTTAAGAGCTTCCTCATCTGTCAGAGCAAAGAAGATGATTTTCTATTGATGAATCATGGATCAGAACCACAACACACACACACACACACACACACACAAACACACACACACACACACACAGACACAAACACAAACACACACACACACACACACACACACACACACACAAAAGCATCTTTATGCAGCCAAAATATCAGAGTCTTTTTCTAAGCTCTACAAAGCATATAAACTATCTGCTACCTCATCATTATAGGCAACAAACATTTTTCCAAATTGAGGTTGAGAACTGAAATATTACCTCAAAAAATACACACCAGTCTCGGAAATCTTTAGCCGACCGAAAGTAAGACTAAACTAAGGTGCAATTATTTGGATTTTTTTTTGTCATTAAATCTATTTTTCTCTCACAGTTAATACCATGCATTAGAAAGCTGCAAAAGATTTCTCTTTCAGATAATCATCTAGTAAATTGCATCCTTCGCTGCTTCGTTTGTTTATAACATTGTTTTGTGACATGTGAGTGAAGAAAACAGGAGCAGTTCCACACTGTAAAGGACATGTGGTCTGCTTTCCTCTTATTTTTCTATAATAAGTTTCTTCATATTTACACAAGATACTTCACACTCATACAAGATAGTTATTAACTCCTTCTTTCTCTCTTTTCTTTCTATAGAGTAAAAAGCACTCATAGTAGACAAATATAGAAATAAGTCTTCGCAATAAGAGTGAAGAACAGATATTATCAGTATCATGATTACTTCAGGATTAAAGACTGCTAAAAGCTATTAGTTCATTTAATACAAATCAGAAAGAGAGAACTGAACCAATGTAAAAGAGTGATTAAATAATTATAGAAATATCTACTCTCTAAATGTTGTGTGTGTTACATCCAGCATTTGTTTTTGTTGTTTTTTCATTTAGTGCTAAATATCCAGAACACCTCGTATGTCTGCAGCACTACAGCTCTGGCCTTTGCCTCTCCATCATATCAGACTCTCAGAGAACTTGAAGTGTACTTGAATTCACTGAAAACCGGACTGATTTCACCTCACACACGTGGTCTCAGAGCAGATTTGGTTGAAATGGGAGTGATTGTCTTCATGAATAGCTCCAAGTGAAAAAAAAAAACAAAGAAAAAAAAACACTGTGGATGATTTATACACACTCAATGCTCCATGTGTTTAGACACCCTAAGCGTGTAATTCACTGCAACAGATTAAAACTTCCTGCAGTTTTAATACTGGCTGAATAGACGCTCACTGACACATCAGTGTAATATAGAAGGCGTATTAAATCCAGACCTGGAGGGAGGTGACACTTCAACAAAAAAATGTTGAATAAATGTCTCAGGTTATAAACTTCACGAGTCTTTTGTCCTCATCGTTGCTATTTTAGTGAGTCAAGTGTCACCCGTGTGACCTAATCATAATGATCAGTCCTGATTGAATCCCTGCTCTACTCTTCAATATGTCATTCCTGTCAGGCTGATAAATGAAACAAGAAGGATCCTTCTGTGTCTCTTTCCATCTGTCTCTCACTCTCTACCTGAGGATCTCAGAACACCCAGATCGGAAAGAGAAAGAGGAGGCTCATCGCTCACTTCATTACCCATCATCCATCCTGCAATGTCCGCTACGTTAAGAGCACTGACCTCTTTCTTATCTCAGCCCACACAGGCACGAGGATCGAATCTTCCGACTCCCACCCACCACTGCAAGGCCACAAAACACAGCATGAACTGGACAGAGAGTCAAGGTTACAAGAGGCACTTCATGCGTGTGAACTAAGCAGAACTAATGACCAGACTGTGGTGAGAAGTTCTTCCAAGATCTATTCAATCCAGTGGACACCCAGAATCTTCTACGCATGAAAGAATCAGTTGCATTAAACCCTGTATGGACCTCACTATCTCCGTGCTTCAGTTTGCCCCGTTACTACCTACTCCTCCTCCTCCTCCTCCTCCTCCTCCTCCTCCACCTCGTGCACACATTTTATTCCTTCTATTCGCACATAGCCTTGCTTTACAGCACCAATAAAGCACAAATGCAATTTTATTGCCCGGACCGGGATACAAAGAAATTTATAGCACTCATGCCTTTCATTTCCTCTCAGATTGGCAGAGCATGTGGTAATTGGGGCCATTTTTCTTAACGAACAACTAAAAAGACTCCACAAGAGATTGTGCCGTGCACACTTACCTGCCCGTATCATATAAATGCTAACAACTGCTCGTTATATTACAGTGTTCACTAGACAGATTGCAGTGAGATTGCTCGCAGCACTTTGCCAGCAAAAAAAATTTAAGCTGTTTTATCAACTTTCCGAGTCAGTGCCAAGTCCTTGCAAGTGCAATAGTGCAATGTCATATTAATTTCCTTATATTAATGCCTGCATACATCACTGAGTGTTTAGATTAGCATTAATGTTACCGAAATTTAATATCCGCATGCCACTTTGTTTGAGCAGCAGCTAAGATTATGCTTTACAGCATAATTCTTGTTGGCACACTGATATTGTGCACAGTTTATCAAGGACCTAAAATGTTTTCCCGAACTTGATTAACATTTGAAATGAATATTTTCAATCAGTTTGCATGAGTGAATGAGAGTGTGTGTGTGCGCCCTGCGATGGGTTGGCACTCCGTCCAGGGTGTATCCTGCCTTGATGCCCAATGAGATAGGCACAGGCTCCCCGTGACCCGAGTATAGATCGGATAAGCGGTAGACAATGAATAAATGAATTTTCAATCAGTTGCCATCACTAAATAGAAGATTTTATAATTATGAGCTGCAGTTTCATTTGTAGATTTTCCATAAGGTCAGTAGCAATGATTTTTTTTTGAATGATTTTAAACATTAATGTAACAATATATGAGTATATTTAAATAAGCTTCAAACATCATTCATGTTTACTGTAAGTATTTACAAATGTCCTGAAATCAGTCCTGTCTCCAGTCTGTTTTAGGACATCCATCTTCCTCTCTTCAAATTGGACAGTATTTCTTCTTCATTTTCTTTCTCTCTGATGTTTTACACCTTCGTTGACCGAGTGGCTCAGCAAGACTCAATTAATAACAGAGAAAGATTAACGACTTGCCCCTTTTTTTTTCTACCCACCATGCCCATGGGGCTCAATTTATCTCCAGGAATTTGCAGCATGGAAAGAGAAAAAAACACATGATTGACACTCCTAACCTTCATTGGGATGTAATCCTCATCTTTAGCACTCAGAGATCTAATTAATTAGTGGAATCTCATTTCCTTGCTAATGCAAGTGGACAGAGGCGTGATAGAGGAGAAAGGGTAGGGAGAAAGTAAGAAAGCGGGCCAGGAGGAAGAGGGAATGCTATTTCTGATCACTGTCTGGACCTGGACTCCATCTGCCACACTCGCTCCAGACGACATGGCCGCCAGACTGCTACTACACACTCCAACATCCTCTATGACTGAAAGAGTAATATAAATTGGGGATGACGACTTCAAAAACGAATAAGCTAAATTAAGTGAACTGCATATTACATATGCTATATCTCAATTAAACTGCACTCAGTATACAGTCAGAGTTTACTTAGCCTTAAACATTCAGCTCTAGATGGAGGACAAATATAGACCAAGGGTTTTGCAAACTTTTTTTGCATTTTACATTATAAATATTCAGCTTGCACATTCATATTCAATAAATGTCTCAGCATGTACGTTTTCTTGACTTTCATGACTGTTCTACTGAGTCAATCATCACGCTTTTTAAAAAAAGAAATTAGGCTCAAATTATTAGCAAAGAAAATCTGTTGCTGTAATTAGAATGATATTCAAAATATTCCTTTTCTAAAATAGCACACAAAAAAAGTTTCTCTCACAACCTCATTTGCAAAATAAGCAACCCCTAGTTTGATTTGCTATAGTGCATGACTTAAACCCTTAAAGGCTCTTTTGAAGTAACACTTCAAAACAGTTTTAAGAGCCTTAACAGAGCTAAGGAGAGCCATTTATGGATACTCCTTTAACTATGCAAAGAATGCTCTGAAGTGGAGTAACAGAAATGCATTTGTCCTAAATTTGGAGTCACAGAGATGCCACAGCCATCAATGGCCAGGATTTTGAAAGAGCAAACTTGGCCTTGATATCTGGGTGGGATGGCTGCCATACACTCCCACCCCTGTCATTTACAGTGACAGCAACATGCATGCAGAAAAGGATAGATAGAGCTGTCCCCTAAAGTGTTTTACACTGCCCTGTGATGAAGCATCAACAGCAGTTAGGAAAAAAACTGTCATTTGCAGGCTTCACAAGTTTCTCTCCCTAGTTGATAGCTGTGATATGATAGGGGAGAGCTGGCTGGTGGGTAGGAATTGGAAAATGCCCAAATTGAGGAGGAAAAAGAAAAAAGTGTCCTCAAAGAACACTTCAAACTTTTTCAGTCCTTGGGACCAATGGCCTTGCACAGTTTCCTTCTCCCAACACCTGATCCAGCTCATGAAGAGCTTGATAATTAGGTGTCAGGTATGTTGACAGTAGGGAAAACCTGAAACTCCACAACATAGGATGTGTCTGAGATGGGAGTGGAGAATCACTAACAGAACTAACACACACGTCAGAAAAATGTGCCTCAGTTTATTCAGGCTCATTAGTCAGTAGTTTAATCTTTTGTACTGTATGTAGAGTGACCTTTTCGCCAGCTGCAAGCCCAGAGCTAATAATACCAGCTCAGTGAATTCTGTTCATTATAGACAGACAGACGGACAGGTAGACAAACAGACAGAGATAGTTTTGCTACTGGTGATTCAGGGCTTCTTAATGGAGTCATGAATTTTGATTAATACCTTGATATTTTAGGCAAAAAAATAAATTACGGAAAGATCGATAGATAGATCGATAGATAGATCGATAGATAGATAGATAGATAGATAGATAGATAGATAGATAGATAGATAGATAGATAGATAGATAGATAGATAGATAGATAGATAGATAGATAGATGGATAGATAGATAAGAATTAGTTAAGAATTAGTTAAGATAACTAGATAAGAATAGTTAAGAATTAGTTAAGGATAGAGCTTACATCAGTAGAATAACCCAAAACATACGATCAAACCAGCTTAAAAATACTTGAAATCCCACTTCAGTATTGAATCTGTAGTCTTACTTGCGAAGAAACTGAGAATAAGAGCAGTTCATGTTTGAAATGTCCTTTTCATGGAGGAGTGTCCAAGAGCCATCGTTAAGTGAGAGATTGAAGGATGAGATTCAGCACAGTGGCTCAATTTCAGTTTCCCGGAAGAAACTATCAAATATTCAATGTCAAATGGGATGTTAATAATTTAAAAAAACAGTATATACAGAATATTTTGTAGTGAATTAATAATAATAATAATAATAATAATAATAATAATAATAATAATAATAATAATAATAATATACAGTGTATATATTCTATGTCACTAACTCTATGTATATATGCATTATTATATATATGTATTATTATGAACTTTACAGCTACAACTGAACAACTTTACAAGTGAACAACGAAATTGGCCATGAAGTCTCACAAGACACTACGTAAACATAACAAAAAAAAGTTACAAACAGCAAAATTTAACAATGTACCAGAAAAAAATAAGACGACTGAATGCAAGTGCATAGAGCAACTCTACTCAAGGCAACTTCATGAGCCCGAAGCAGCGCTCAACTCCACTTACAAGTCTATTTTGCAACCAACTGAAGCTCCATCTCTACATGATAATGGCTGAATGAATGGGAATTTATATACTTTATACAGTGAAGTGCCACCAAATAATACAATAATGCAATGTTATCAAGTGATGCTAGGGTCCCTCATGCTTTCAATCTATTTGCATATAGATGAAATGCTATAATAACTCCGGCCCCACCTGCAGGAGTAAATATTTTGCTGTCTGTTTTGTCTAGCCGTCCTGACACTCACAATGAGTCGCTAATTGAAGACTGGAAAGAATCTTTATATGGCGACTGACATTCAATTACGTGGAGGGGAGATCAGATTAGGCGCAGGCCCAGAAAGCATGTTTGAAAAGCCCATTTGGTGTGCGAGTGCAGCCGAGAGGCAGGGGCTATCATCTGAATGACTGTTTGGGATCTGGCTGAATGAAGCTGCTGGGAGTGAAATCACTATGCTATGACCCATGATTAATTGGATGTCTTGTGAGTGTGTGACAGTGTGTGTGTGTGTGTGTGTGTGTGTGTGTGGTGTGGTGTGTGTGTGTAAGCAAGAGACAGAAAGAGGGATTGGGGCAAGTGCGTGTAAGAGCAATGTGAAGTAAAGGCTTTTCAGTTACTTTTAATAAAACATATAACTTGAATGAGATTATTGAGTGAAACAGGTTACGTGCATCATATATTTATAAGTATCTTGTTGCTTATACCATAGTGGCATAAAGAATCCGCTTGTACT
Organism: Hemibagrus guttatus; assembly: GCA_033459395.1. Taxonomy (NCBI): domain Eukaryota; kingdom Metazoa; phylum Chordata; class Actinopteri; order Siluriformes; family Bagridae; genus Hemibagrus; species Hemibagrus guttatus. The sequence goes on from JAUCMX010000004.1 coordinate 10,864,122, forward strand.
ATAATCTACTATCGTTACTAATAATCTTATTGACTAATCTTCAAGGATAGTGATGACCCTTATATTTTCTTATAACATTTAGAGATATTTGTATGCAACTGTGGGGAGGCACGGTGGCTTAGTGGTTAGCACGTTTGCCTCACACCTCCAAGGTTGGGGGTTCGATTCCCGCCTCTGCCGTGTGTGTGGACTTTGCATGTTCTCCCCGTGCCTTGGGGGTTCCCTACGGGTACTCTGGTTTTCACCCCCAGTCCAAAGACATGCGTGGTAGGTTGATTGGCATCTCTAAATTGTCCGTAGTGTGTGACTGCGTGAGTGAATGAGAGTGTGTGTGTGTGCCCTGTGATGGGTTGGCACTCTGTCCAGGGTGTATCCTGCCTTGATGCCCAATGATGCCTGAGATAGGCACAGGCTCCCCGTGACCCGAGTATAGTTTGGATAAGCGGTAGACAATGAATGAATGTATGTAACTGTTTCAGTTAACAATACAACAACACTAGAATAAGTCACACATTTTCTGGTGTTCTGCTACGTATGTAGGGTGCTAGATAAAGTGGACAAGACAATCTAGGGTATAAACAAAAGCAAATACACCATGGCCTAATGTAAAAAAAGTGGATTTTACCCGGATCATGAGGTAGGAAATGTATTGGATAATCTAGCACAATATGAGTGACAGGAAAACATTACTGGGGGCGATTAAGCACACTTTGATAAAACTTTGATATTGATTATTTGCTTTTTTTATTGATTGATTATTATTATCTTTTTTTAAGTAAAGAAAAACCTTGGTAGGGACTCACAAGATGATCAATTCAATTCATTAAATGAATTATTTTTCTTATAGCACTTTTAATAAAGGAGATTGTTTCAAAAGAGCTTTACACAAACATAAACATTCACAAAAAACAAATCAGAAGGAAAATTAAGTTTAAAATTTTAATTTATACTCAAATATAAAGGCAAAGGTGGCAAGGAAAAACTCCCTGAGATGATATGAGGAAGAAACTTTGAGAAGAACCAGACTCAAAAGGGAACCCATCCTCATCTGGGTGATACCGGATAGAGCAAATATAAATAATTTCCTTTCTATAATCAGTGCACTACTGAAGATTGGTAACTCTCTGACAGAACCAACTATCCATCTTTCTTCAAATGACATGGCCATGCAGGTTTTTCTTTTACAACATCAGAAGAAACTGCTGTTTAATGCCCATAGATAGCATTCAGATGCTAATCCTATACGATCTTGATCCTGCAAATCATCCGACTCTTACAACTGACCGAGAATGCAGTTGCAGTTGACTTGTTTTCAACCTCCCCAGGTTTTCCCGCACCACCCCATTGCTACATTTCCTCCTGTAGCTGCAGAATTTACAACACTAATGCTTACCTACAAAGCCCCAAAATGGACCAGCAGCCACTTACTTTATGCCATTCATCACATCCTGCTTTGCACTGTGAGACTCTAATAGGTGTAGGAATACAACCTTTAATAAGTGGTAGAATGAATTTCCACTGTGTGTCCAAGCAGCCAAGAGCTAAGAATCTGACAAAAGACAAAAGACCTACCTTTTCACCAAGCATTGATGGATCAGTGGTTAAGATGTTAGACTACTGATCAGAAGGCCATGACTTCAAACTGCCAAGCTTCCACTGCTGGGTCCTTGAGCAAGGTCCCTTACCCTTAACTGCTCAGTTGTATAAATTTGTATAAATGAGATAAAAGTAAGCTGCTCTGTATAAGGACGTCTACCAAATGCCATACATGTAGAATGTAAATGTAAGCATGCTTCATGTTGAAGTAATCTCCTCTTGATACAAATTGATATTTGTAGTACCTGACCTAGTGATCTAGCATGAGGATAAATGCTGTAAATTTAATCCTATTCAAGCCAGAAGACATTTTTTTTGTTTGACCAATCAGTGGTTTCAATCAACTTCTGAGCAAAACAAAATGGTTACAAATTTTACCACAGCTATAGCCTGTCTGTCTTGGTAGCAGAACCAGCATCACTGTATGACATCATAGTTAATTTGTCATCTGCAGGAAGAGTGCTCTATGTGAATTTGGTATAATACAAAAGCACACATTCACATCTGACTGGCAAAATGAGCAGAACATCTGATATAGCATGTATTACCATTGACATAACAGCAGGTGCTTCAAAGCAGGTGCAGAAACTGAATTAACTAAACTAACTGCCAGGTAATTAGTGAACCATTCTGCATGATGTCAGGTACACAAATCCTGTTTTTAAGTATTTCCTGATGTCTGAAGTCGCTTTTGGAATGACAAAACGCACAAAAGGACGCACGAAAGATTTCCACTGCAGGATTTGTTACCAATATACTATCACCCTTTTAGTCTCTGTCTTGTTCCTACACATACACAGTGCTGAATGCTTCGGCTCAAAGCATTAGCAACCTCTACACTAAAGAGCTGGAATCCAAGTGACTCAGTAATAAATCCAGTCTGCCTCATACAGACCTCATGCTGAACTCTAAGCTACATATTGGTCTATTAAACATAAATATCTCTTGAAATTAGCATAGAAATCATGCTGTATATAGGCACAAAAGACATCGTTGTTAGTAGAATCATCCAGGTGCACAAATCCTGTTTCCTGATGGCAGCAAAATCTTTTGGAACGGCAAGCCACACCAAAGAACACACAAGATTTCCTTCGAAGGATTTGTTAAACATGAAAATAAACCAATGTACTGTAACACTTTTAGTCTCCCTCTTCTTCATACACACTCACAGTGCTGTTGTGTAGTACCTGAATGGGAAGCCTGGTGCCAGACCTCCAGACCCATCCTGCAGGGGATTTCCCGCATCCATTTAGCTTCTATGAAAGGCATCGAATGCTTTGGCTTAAATCTCCACACTAAGGAGCACCAATCCAAGTGACTCTCACTAATAAATCCAGTCTGCCTCATTAAAACTCACATTGAACACTAAGCTAAATATTAGTATATTAAACATAAATATCTCTTGCTATTATCATATAAATCGTATAAGGACACGGGCACAAAAGACACAGCCGCTTAGGAGCACCTTAAAATATAACGACTGCTAATCAAAAAAAGTGACCATGATCAAAGTGTTAGCGGTGTGAAACATCCCAGCATGCCTCACAGTAACCTATTGATTGGGAGAAATACACTTCCTTACTGCAACTATCTTGAGAACTGTACAGATTTTTTTTTAAAGACTGCAGCTATGTGAGCTCATGAATAAACCATGTATGAAGTGATAATGAACCACAGAGAGGTAAGCATGATCATTATAGCAGTAACAAGACTTTCTGGAAAAAGTATGAAGGTATCACTGTCACTGCGATCAGAACCAATCTGCATTTATATTCTCAGGCAAATATACACACATATAAACAAGGTGACTAAAGTACGAAATATGCCAATGAGAGTACAGTGACAAATAAGAGTACTGTTTTCTATGTTTGCATGAAATAAGAGTGCTGTGCTTTTTTAAAAGTGCATACACTTTAATTTTGTGTGTGTGTGTGTGATTTTTTATTTTTATTTTTTAACTTTGTATACTTGTATACTGTATTGACACACTTTGTATAATTCTCGCGTAATACTTTACACCACAGCGTTGTTGAATTCTTGAATCTGATTGGCCATGAAGTGTTGATCAGCTTTAACAGTACTTCTAAAGCAAAATGAGCTTGTAAATGAATCTTATCATTACTATAGTAACAACTTGCACAGGGATTAGTGTAATCTTTGATGTAGTAGAGTTTTCTGTGAGGAGACCTTTTTATTTTTTTGGAAGTAGTCTCCAGTGCCAGTAATTTGTGACAGGCGCAAAGACAAAGGTAAAGCTTTAACTATAGGTTTTTTGGGAATTGAGCAATTTGCAATTTCTTGGTAGCAAAAGAAGCTGCATTCTTTGTCCTATTGTCTCTTCCAGATAGATGAAAAAGAGAGACTAGCAAGTAATCAGCTGTATTATAAATGATAATGAGAACTGACTGTTTTTTTATGGGTGATCCTCAATACGGCCTATAATCTACTGTGTAGGTCATAATATATGTGCAGTGTAATATCTGTAATAAGTAACAAAATTCTGTGGTATAAGAGGAATAAAACAAGATGTGTTATGGGAAAATAATTGAATTAATAAAATCAGTAATAACTATGTTTTATGTAACACAGCATTAAACTATAAATGGATAAAAAAACAAGACATGTAGTTAATTAAAAAAAGATGTAACTGTTGGCAAATTGCTATGATGTAAGAGGAATAAAAGACTTCATGATATGCAGATTTTAGTACATTATTAATGTCAGCTGAGGATCTCCGCTCTGATCCCGTCACTTCAGCCCATTTTTGATTCTTTTCCAATATCAGCATGTCCCAATATTAAATTCCTTACACATTACACAGAATACAATGATCTATAGTAGGTCTTTCCCCAGTTCTATAAAATAATCAGGTAAAAAAAAAACGAAAAAGAAAAGAAAAATGTCTCAAATCCACTGGAAAAAAGCTCATTGAATTTAATTAATTTAAATGTTCTTCCAAGTGATTGAGTAACATTACCTTAGTTTTTATACATTCAACATAATTTGATCACGTACTTTCAAAACACTGACTAAATTCACTGAGCTCACACCGGAGCTGTGAATTAAACCCAGAAAGACACATTACCACCGCACAAATCAAGCATGCATGTTTAAACAGCCTAAATTTAATGCTATAGTTATACCTCCCACCAGTGCCAACATGCTCGTGAGATTTCACAATGTAATTAATACTCTGTGAATTGCTCACTCTACATCATTCAATCTAGTAATTAGAAACCTATTTAAATAAAGTTAAGTATGAACAGTAAAATCGTGTTTGGTTGAGAAACCTAATCATTTTATTTAAACTGTACTTCATTGTTTTGTTTTTTTTTACATCTGACTGATCAATTTTTTCCCCTGTGTGTATCAAATGAGGATAAACTACGTTTTACTTGTATTCAACATTTTTAAGTTCTTTTTGAGCTTCTCTTTGGTAGACGGAGATTTTTAGTACGACAGCCCAGAACGCAAATTACAAAGATTATTCCTGAAATAAACTATAACAGTGTGAGCTGTCTGTAAACTCATCATGCTTTCCAAGCTGTGAATCAAATCAATTACATATCAAAGACACTTATCATCTCAGTGAGATTGCCTTAGCATTTTTTTCCCTTTGTATAATTCAACTGAAGTAATGGGATTTCTGCAAAGCAATTGTAGTCAGTCTGCCATGTTTGTCTAGTCCAAACATAAGATATTGACAGAGACGTATATGATGTTTGGTGTGGAGTATTAAAACTTAGTCGAATCTCTGTGCTGAGAAACTTGACTGCAGAAGTAACATCACCAAGAAAAGGTCACCAAAGTCTATATTCAAAAACTAGCTTAAAGACAGAACAGAATGATTTAGTGATAGTGCAAACTTCTTAGTCAGTGATACCAGAAGAGCTTTCTACTCAATTAATCACAACTGTTGAGAATCTGCTGCATCAGATATGGTAACAGTGGTTGAAACACTCATGTCAAACACACCATTACTCATGCATGCTGTCATGACTCACACATAGAATGCACTCGCTCCACACTTTCCAGTCTCTTCTCTTCTATGACAGATATTAATGTACCTGTACAGAGTCTGTAATAATATGATCAACATCTTATAACAGAAATAACAGCCTTCGATTGATTCAAACGTTCGTAAAATAAATGCATATCTAAATACCTGAATGATTATCTGTCACAAGAGCACAGAGAGATCGAGGCAGACTGTGTGGACACAAGTGCAGATGGGCTTTTATTTATAGCATCACAAATAAATAAATAAATAAATAAATAAATAAAAAAGAAAGGCAAATCCAACGTCAGATCGAAGATGGGCTGAGGACAAAACGTGGCAAAATCATCATCAGAAAACTGGCCAGAACAAATATAGGTTGGTTCTGGACGCAAACACACAGAATGTTTACTTCAGGAACACTAAGGCATGCAAGAGGGTTGAAATCAGGAACTACACCAAAAACAGGGGTATGATTTATCAAGACACACAAGGGAAACAGGCAATGATGAAACAGGGGCGGAGACAAGACATGAATCAAAATAAAAGCATGTGGCTGCATAAAAAAACAAAGTGGAACAGAAACGGAAGTGAAATGAAGTGTTGCAGCATGGCTCGCACTGCGATGGGAGGGATTAGTGAGAATATCTTCTAAAATAAAAGTTGAAGAAACAATTTCAATGCAGCTCAACTTTTTCCACAAAACTCAAAATTGGGGTGAAATCAAATCGAATCACCTACTCATGCTATTTAAAAACAGACACACAAGCTGCCATGTTTATGAAGGTCAAGCAGATTAATTGGTCACTATGTACCTAAGTTGCTTGTGAAGGAAGCACTTCAATGTTGGCAACAATATCCAAACAACACCTGTTATTTAATTTGCACTTGAATGTCTCTAAAGATTTCGACATGCACAAACTTCACACCTTTTCAAGTTAAACCATTGGATGTCACCTTGAAAGTGACGTGCAACACCTGCCACATGTTACACCCTTGAGCATGCCTGAAACAGAAATAGAGCTCATGGGACTAAGGCAGGATATTAGCAGAACTTAAGAGGAAACTGAATAAGACTCAAAGCTAAAAAACTATTCAGACTTGCAAATCAGTAAAAAGAAATATATTAGAACATACTATAAATAAAATTAATGGCAGTATGTCCTGTTTATTTAAAATGGATCATACACATACACACAAACACAGGCACACATGTACACCCGTATTGATGTTTGTCATGTGAGTACCCTGTTCCGGCTGACGGGTTTTCAGTCGCTCTTGTCGGACACGGCCGATACTGGTGGCTAAGTGTGTATAACCTCAATTAAACCATGCTCTAAGTGTCTGACAACAGCTAATATTCCTCCTCCAGCAGCGGGCCGAATTGATGTTCCTGCATTCGTCACCCCGCTGAAAAAGCAATCATGCCGTTGTCTCGCTCCGCTGAGGAGACGCAGGAAACACTGCTTCCAGTCCCTCATTAGCATTCGCTTAACTTCACTAACTCCGGCTACCCACAAGACAGAGAGGCATCGGCGTTTCAGACACGCCTACTCCTGTCTCCACACCCATGTTCAGAATCCACAAGCAATTAATCCCAGACTCTGAAACTATCAAACGTGCAGACAACATAAGGGATAACAAAAGGAACAAAGCAGAATCTGAATCATATGCAAATGCACTGGGTGGATACCAATAGCTAGTTTATCCACTAATAAAATATGAACGCATCTCTTAAAAGAAGAATCCACCCTGAATGACTTGCATACTAAGCTTTTAATCAACATGTGATCTTCAGTGTAACCTGAGAGTTATTTTGTATTGAGGTTTTTTCTTCTCTGCTTTTTTAAACATGCTGATCCACCTCCCTTTGATTAACAATACCTTACATTACCCACAATGCATTTTGGATTTATGCTGCATTCAAATAAAACTCAGAACTCAGACCTCCTGACTGGTAAAAGGGCTCTCTCAAGTCAGTTCAGCAAGTAAAGTGAAATCGACATGCCTGCTCACAGCATGAACAGTAAACAAAGCAGCAGTTCATTATTTTACTGTGTATGCAAGCACTTGCTTTACACCAGTCAACATACTGATATATTAAATATTAGACAACTCTATAACACTGACTATGCAGTTAACTCACCTTGAGGAGGTAAATATATCTGCCACAGTTAGCTGGCTAGATTGTAGCTAACAGAAGATAACATGGAAGCAGCCATGTTTTTTTTCCACCTTAGTAGATTAAATGCACAGAGTTTGATTAAGTCAAACATGGCATCAATACTTGCTTCATTTCTTCGTGAAGAGAGTGATGCGGCAGTGCTGTTGACTCTCCAGCTCTCTCACCTTCTCAATCTGCTCAAATATGCACAAGTTCTTGCTAATACCTGATCAGCTCCATCATGCACATCATCATGAAGACTACTATATAACTATCAGTGGTTAACGTAATTGATCACAATTACAGTGGGGCAAAAAAGTATTTAGTCAGCCACCAATTGTGCAAGTTCTCCCACTTAAAAAGATGAGAGAGGCCTGTAATTTTCATCATAGGTACACTTCAACTATGAGAGACAGAATGAGAAAAAAAAAATCCAGAAAATCACATTGTCTGATTTTTAAAGAATTTATTTGCAAGTTATGGTGGAAAATAAGTATTTGGTCAATAACAAAAGTTCATCTCAATACTTTGTTATATACCCTTTTTTGGCAATGACAGAGGTCAAACGTTTTCTGTAAGTCACCACAAGGTTTTTACACACTGTTGCTGGTAGTTTGGCCCATTCCTCCATGCAGATCTCCTCTAGAGCAGTGATGTTTTGGGGCTGTCGCTGGGCAACACGGATTTTCAACTCCCTCCAAAGATTTTCTATGGGGTTGAGATATGGAGACTGGCTAGGCCACTCCAGGACCTTGAAATGCTTCTTACGAAGCCACTCCTTCGTTGCCCGGGCGGTGTGTTTGGGATCATTGTCATGCTGAAAGACCCAGCCACGTTTCATCTTCAATGCCCTTGCTGATGGAAGGAGGTTTTTACTCAAAATCTCACGATACATGGCCCCATTCATTCTTTCCTTTACACGGATCAGTCGTCCTGGTCCCTTTGCAGAAAAACAGCCCCAAAGCATGATGTTTCCACCCCCATGCTCCACAGTAGGTATGGTGTTCTTTGGATGCAACTCAGCATTCTTTCTCCTCCAAACACGACAAGTTGAGTTTTTACCAAAAAGTTCTATTTTGGTTTCATCTGACCATATGACATTCTCCCAATCCTCTTCTGGATCATCCAAATGCTCTCTAGCAAACTTCAGACGGGCCCGGACATGTACTGGCTTAAGCAGGGGGACACGTCTGGCACTGCAGGATTTGAGTCCCTGGCGGCGTAGTGTTACTGATGGTAGCCTTTGCTACTTTGGTCCCAGCTCTCTGCAGGTCATTCACTAGGTCCCCCCGTGTGGTTCTGGGATTTTTGCTCACCGTTCTTGTGATCATTTTGACCCCACGGAGTGAGATCTTGCGTGGAGCCCCAGATCGAGGGAGAGTATCAGTGGTCTTGTATGTCTTCCATTTTCTAATAATTGCTCCCACAGTTGATTTCTTCACACCAAGCTGCTTACCTATTGCAGATTCAGTCTTCCCAGCCTGGTGCAGGTCTACAATTTTGTTTCTGGTGTCCTTTGACAGCTCTTTGGTCTTGGCCATAGTGGAGTTTGGAGTCTGACTGTTTGAGGTTGTGGACAGGTGTCTTTTATACTGATAACGAGTTCAAACAGGTGCCATTAATACAGGTAACGAGTGGAGGACAGAGGAGCCTCTTAAAGAAGAAGTTACAGGTCTGTGAGAGCCAGAAATCTCGCTTTTTTGTAGGTGACCAAATACTTATTTTCCACCATAATTTGCAAATAAATTCTTTAAAAATCAGACAATGTGATTTTCTGGATTTTTTTTTCTCATTCTGTCTCTCATAGTTGAAGTGTACCTATGATGAAAATTACAGGCCTCTCTCATCTTTTTAAGTGGGAGAACTTGCACAATTGGTGGCTGACTAAATACTTTTTTGCCCCACTGTATATCATATCATTGCAATGCATTCTGGAACTTTGACCCCAACATTTACTGTCTTCACCATTTCTACCTTAGATTTCTAATTATTATGACATTGAACATCGCTTGAAACTGGCGCATGAGTTTGTTTTTCGTAGCTAACAATGAAAGCTGACTGTTATGGCTTATGTTTGAGATCTATTATCAAACCCCATTGTAAATGTGCTAGTAACATTCCCCTGTGACACCAGAGACACAGATCTTACGGTGGAATTTTCTTTTAAGTTCACTGTATAATAAAGCAGAAATTTGCTGTAAGGAACAAGGATGCACGCACCTCTCTGTCGAGTAGGGATGGTGAGATTACAGTGACAATGTCACCTCTCTCTGGGTCAATATAGAACATGTTCGGTGAAGGTTTCTCAGGAGACTGTCTCACAATTATGTAGCGCAGTACAGCATTGTCCGTGTTGGGATCATCAGCATCAAAAGCAGTCATCGTCATCACCGTGGTGCCTAGAACAGCAACAAAAAAACAACAGAAAAAAACAGGAATATCATTCTGTCCTTCCACTCCGTAAATTCTTTGAAAACGATGTTTTGTTTTGTTTTTGACATCACAGTGGACCTGTAAATGAATGTGTATAGCGTGCATTTGACTGAGGCGTGTGAAATAGCTTGTGTTATATGAACTGAACCAAAAATTTAATTGCCCAGAGGTAATGAAATATAAATAGAGTGACATAGATTGACTTATTGTCCTTGCTGTTGTAGCGTAGTCATATCTGATGTTGTCAGGCATCAAAAATGAACCCCGCTCCCTGAAGAGCTGACATCTTGGCCAGTGCCTGACATATCCTAAGTGCAGGCTGCAAGATGACTGGCATGTTATTATACCTTTTTTTAATAAAAATGATTTCCTCTCAATTTAGTTGTATCAATTTTTCCTCCCAATTATCTTCACTCTTTGATAAAAGGGTTCTCTAAGAGTTCTTTGGATGCTTACGCTTTCTTAGCTTTCTAGAAATTCAATATCTCATACCTGGGGAGAGTTGAATTAAAAATTCTGCACCTGGGGACAAATCTGTATTGGATGGATAAGTGTTTGTTGTTCTGGTTTTCAGGTTAGGGGTTAGAGTTACAACCCCTGCTTAGAGAACAATGCTACTTCCCAATTCTGAAAATGCGGGGTTCCTTAAGGGTTCTTTGGGTGCTTAAGCTTTCTTAGCTTCCTAGAAATTTTACATTTAGTCATCTGTTAAAAACTTCTGAAACCAAATGCCCAGAACTGAAACTACAGAGGAGTGTCTAGCTCTATATACCTGGGTTGAGTTGAACCAAAATCCTGGGGGTAGTGACAAATCTGTGTCAGCTGTATAAGTGTGTTTGTTGTTCAGGTTCTTAGGTGAGGGGTTAGGGTTATCAGGTCCAGCTCCACCCCATTGATTAGAGGAACCTGCTTATAGAACAATGCTAACTACCCAATTCCAAATACAAGAGTTGTGACACAGTCATTACCTAGTGTTTAACTGTTGGGCAGAGTGGACAGGCTGTCCTTTTCACCCAGAAAACAAGGTCAATTGTGCTCTCTTGTCCATGGGTTACTATGGTTTTCTGATCCTGCCTGGTATTTTAAAGCTGCAGCCAAAGGTGCCAGGTAACTCATTTCCACTTGCCTCATTGAGCTGCTCACCTAAAAGGCTTGCAAATGAAGCCAGCTGAGATGCCAACACCACACACTGGGCATAGGCCCAGACTGAATCATAGCTGCCTCCCAGAGTTAATGGGCTCAATCACAGCCAGTAAGGTTTAATGTTTGCTTTTATTAAGCTTAGTGCCCTACATAAATTCTGTGGCGAATAAAATGCACAAGGAGATTCAGAAAATGCACAACCCCTGGTCAAAAAAATGAAGAATATTTTTGAGTTAAATATTTTAAAAGAGCTTAAGAAGCAAGGATGCTGTGCACTTTGCTCCAGTGGTTGATGTTTAAGGAGAGATGGATATTAGCATACAGCAAAGCAGTGCACCTCTAATGATTAATTACAAATGCCAAGGTGCATGCAAGGGCTCTCTGGTGACATCCACAGCCACACTGAGCTGTTCCACTTCATTGTTCAGTCAAATCAAGTTAAACAGGCACTCGCTTCATCTAACTAACACTCACACGCCCGCTCGCTCTCTCATACATAAACACTGTTCATTTGGAATTATCAAAGGAATGAAAAAATCCTACAAATTGGTATTACAACAGAAACCGCAATAGTCTCTCGACGTCCTTGTTGTCTCTCGCTGTCTCTCCGTTCTCAAGGCAGGCAGATCCAGAATGTGTATAGCACCTCAGATGTATGTCGATCATTACAGATTCTTAAAATAAAAAAAATAAGTCTTTGCAGTGTCTGAGGAAACACAGTTCAGTAAAAGTCATAGCTGACGATATATTTGTTACAGCCGGTAGTGTCTGACGAGATGGAACAGACTCAACATAAGGGTAGACACCGACAGGGGTTTATTAACAAAAGAACATAAACAAACACACAACACTACTCACACCACTTCAAACAAGGACTAGTAAACAGAAAGAGACAGACACCACTTTAAATAGGGTAAGTAATCACAGGGAACATAGGGATCAGGTGAACAGAGGCAGGAACACATTAGGATAAGGCGGGGCTAGAACGAACACATGGCAGACGTAAACAAAAACAAACATGACAGGACAACCCCTGCAGAAAGCCCCCTAGTGGTCCTACAAGGGAACTTGCCCACCGTAACAATATGTGGACTTTAATAGCGTGGGCAGTGACATATTATTTTCAGGGTTGGCTCAGAGATGAAAATAACCACTTCAATAATCTCCTTCAAACCAAAGTGAAACGCAGCTCAATTAAATTCTGTGACTGTGTAAATTCTGCATGATTGCATGTCTGGAGTTCATCCAGTTTTGCCTCAAATAATAAGAAGCTGGAACTGAAACCTATCAAAAAAAATGCTACTGTATATCTTTGTGGACATGCTGCTGCATAGTTTGGAAGATTTACTGCCTAGCAGATGAAACTGTTTTTGCTGCATCAATACAATTTGTGAGCGCCAAAACCCCCATAACGGACAAATTCACCAAAAATACAAGAACACACTGAATAAATCTAGTTTCTGATGTTGCAACTTTAGATTGTTTGCTTTATTCAAACGATCAAGACAATCCCAATTAGCTCCTTGTCAGAAGTCAAACGCTAATAAAGGTAATTATTATTGTTACATTAACCTGTCTCTAGAGTTACGCTCATAAAAATCAAGAGTGCTTTGAGGCACGCATCAGTATGGCCCATGACAAAGTCATCAAGTCCCATCAGCACACACATAAATCAACAAGCACAGCTAATTGGTTAATGGGGCTGGCCAGCAAGTGAATGCAAATCATGAACCTGCAATTATGCGGCAATCATTTCGAAGCTGGGCACAATTCAGGAGCTATTGTCTTCCATTATGAACTCCATATTCCCCCTATTGCCAAGGCAGAATCAATGTTAACTGCATCGGAAGGTATAATGGAATGACCTCAAATGGCTAGACATGAACCTGTGAGTTTAGATTACTGTATTATCAGCTCTTTCCATCTTATCTAGACTATGAGATCAGGCAGGGTGAGAGATTTCTCACTTTCTCGCTATCCTTTCTCTCTATGAACCAGTGAAATAGAAAATGTCTCATGAAAACCTGGGGCATGTCATTTAAAATTAGTGCACTGCATAAACTCTGCATAAATAAAGTAATAATGTCTAAAAAGAAAAAGCTCAGCAGAAAGTGGATATGTCTTAAATATTTTAGAGAATAGATTCATATTTTCTATATAGAAATATAATTCTTAGTCTAGTTAATTAGGATATTATTTTTAGTCTAGTTTTTGTCTATTTCTATGACACAAACAGTCGATAAAAGCGTGTCAGTACATATTATACTGTGTATGACTGTGTACTTGACTAATTTGAATTAATCTGAATTTCAAATAGACAATTCAATCAACATTCACTTTAAAGATGGACAATTCAAATGACAACGTTCTCCATGTATTTTGGCTGCTGTCACTGACAGATAGTTTTGTCCAAATTGACTTGAACTGAACTGAACTGAGAAGACGGAGGTTAAGAATGATAAGAGGGTAAACAGCAACACCTTGATAGTCCTGGAATTTAAACTCACAACCTCCAGTCAGTAGTCCAGAACCCTAACTAGTGAGCCTCCACTGCTCCACCATTAGTATTCAAATTTACAAACTAAAATTAGTCACATACACAACCAAACACCATACATGTAGTAAAATGATTGTTGACTGTCCGCACCATAAACTATACATAAAAATATACTAAGAATAGAATTTCAGTAATAGAAATAGAATTAACTGTACAAGTGGGAAAGAAAAGAAATTATATGGAAAAAAATCAAAATGTATATATGAATGCAGATCAGTGGTAGATTACTGTTTCACTGCTTTATAACTACTGAATAAAGTTCAGTTGTGGTGATGTGTGCAACTATAGTGAAAATAGTTGTGTGATATGTGAAGTGGAAAATATTTGCTGTGAAAAAAAAATCTGGTAGAGGTGGTGTGTGTTGAGTAGCTGATTCCAGAAAAGTTCGGGGTCTAGGTATTGTCCTGATGAGGGTCTGAAGAATCAATCAATCAATCAATGGCCACCGAGAGAAGACCCCATTATTCAGATGGCTGAGTTCCTTCACTATTTTCTGTCCTTGGTTCAGCTGTAGATTCACTTTAGGTCACCGTACCACCCTCTGGAGATCCTGCCTGTCCTGGTCACACCTTCTCGGCTTCTAATGCTTTAAATCTATTATTTGTTTTAATACAAATAGCTAGCTATCCTTCCGACAAAATCACTCACTATACACTATATATAGGTCTGGGAAATCTCTACTAAAACTATACTTAAACTCAATGCATCAACCTGAACTCTATTGGCTAGAGTAGCTTATGGTCATAGAAAGTTCTCCTGCCTGCTGCTATCCATAACATTGAAGTCTGTTAGTCATGGATAATGTACGTGAAAGCATTTTTAGTGAAAGCGAAAAAAAAAAAGGTAAGACGTGCTTTCTGACCAAGGTTCATTTGTGTTATGCAGCGCAACGTAAGGTTCATAGGGGAGCCGGCAAAACTGGTTACAACTTTCCCGAGAAAAGAAATTAAACATACATAAGACCCATTCTGAGAAAAATTCCCCTGTTCTTATAAAGTCAATATAAACAACTTTTCCAAGGTTGTGATCTTTGGGCAAATTGTAGATTTTGCTGCTTGTTTAGCCCAGTGTGTGTGGTTAGCCTTGATCACACCTGTTCTCTCAGCAAAGTTTGTTCCATATTAGTCTTGAGAGCTACTTTAAACTAGCTAATTTAAACTGTATTTTGTTTTTCTTACCAACTTCAGTATCACTGATTTATGCTAAAGGTGAGTGACTGGAAAGGTGATTTTAGAAGATAATTTTAGAGTGTTACCTGACCCCTGTCTAGGTACTGCTGTATCCCAATGATTGCCAACCAGAGACTACTGCTTTACCTGGTAGATTACTCTGATCCTTGCCAAGGGAGCTTTCACATTTGCTTAATTTAGCTTCCAGGTTTGTGTGAATCAAATATTATCTGCACATTTACACACGTCAACCTATTGCCTTAACCGCCTCCTATCTACACTGTCTGATTTGTATATTAGCAGCACCTCGGCCAGTGCCACATGTAGTACATGTATTACAGTCAGCTAGGGAAATCAATATG
Organism: Hemibagrus guttatus; assembly: GCA_033459395.1. Taxonomy (NCBI): domain Eukaryota; kingdom Metazoa; phylum Chordata; class Actinopteri; order Siluriformes; family Bagridae; genus Hemibagrus; species Hemibagrus guttatus. Next base: position 10,879,543 of record JAUCMX010000004.1, read on the forward strand.
ACTCCCGGATCTCATTCAACCCAGGGAGGCCCTGCATCTGTGTGATAGGCTTGGTAATAAGAAAGAACAGGGCTAAGATTAAGGCAGGATGAGAAAATGATGGAGAAGGTGTATGTATGTGATTGAGCGTTATAAACCCTCTTGAAAGAAAGCTAGAGAGAGAGAGAGAGAGAGAGAGAGAGAGAGAGAGAGAGAGAGAGATGAACTAAAACACATAGATCAACATAATTTTGAACTTGTCACAAAGTTCCATATTTATTAAAAGCAAATCTAGCTTTTCATATGAAAACTTACATCAATTTCCCCAGCCGTAGTGGCAACATAAGCTTCTGAGATACACCTACACCGACATACGGCTCGTGCCACTCAATAGATTGCTAATCCCAATTTTAGGGGATGATATTGATTAGATGAGGGAGGTCAGTAAGCTATTTAAGCAGTGGGCCATACAAACATTTCAATTCACCTTGCAGGGTCAGACCACTCAATCCTTTAGAGAATCCTTAATGAGATTTGTGTGCTTGCTTCCTTGCAATTAAATGAACTAAGTGTTAATTTGGACACAGCAAAATGTAAACTGGCCTACAGATGATTAATAGAGAGCCTTGATTTAAATCTTAGCATTGCATTCCCTTATTGAGAAAATGTCTGAGGCAGGACATAGAAGTCACATGACACTGTTTTTCACACAGTTGCTAAACTGTCACTTGGAAGTTTCTTCAAAAGTGTAAGCTGATCACATTTGCTCTCCTTCAGTGTGCCCTTGTTCTGCATGTTAATGAGCTCCAGCTAAGGAGAAGGCAGTGGTGAATTGTCAATGACGCCAAAATAAGAATTCATGACAAGTTTAATGCCACACAATTGTTAAATAATTCAGAAATTCTTTCTTTCTTTTCTTTTGTTTTTGTTAACAATCCATTTACCAACTGTGTTTGCAGCTAAACCACATGTGTCTTATTAGTTGTATTCAAGCTAAACCAAAGTCAGTAAAGTCTGCATTACAGGAATAGACATTTTACAGGTTTTCTGTGACAAATGATCTGTCAAAAACATAATTGCCATTCATACAGTTCATAGAGAGTCATACAGTTTCTGTCATAAATGCACTTATTTCAAAACTTTCTTTTTATTATTTTCATCTCACTTTAGTAGAGTTAGGAGTATGTAACTCGATCAATCAATAAATCAATCAATCAATCAATCAATCAATCAAAAACATATACTATGTTTAAAAATATTACTCAACTGAAATTACAGTTAGTTAGTTAGTCATAGTTAGTAACTATTACAGCTGACTGGATCTAGTAAGCAGAAAAAAACCTAGGGCTCAATTGAAGCTGTTACCTGGTGCAACTATTTAATTTTAATAGTTCACAAACCGAAATGTAGAGAGAGTTTGTTTTCCTAGGATACAACAGAGATAAAGTTCTTAGTAGTAGTCCTTTTCTTAGTATCATCAGTCATAACACAACTTTATATCAGTAACAGGGAAAAAAAATTTACCAACATAAAAATCCAAGTTTTAAAACTCACACTCAGTTTAGCTGAGTAATAAACTTTGGGGCAAGTTGTTGCAGGAGGTAATCACCTACTGTATATATTTCACTTATATAGTTGCAGTCTTGGGTAATAAACTCAGTGTTGGAATGCTTCATGTTTCTCGAGGCACATTTCCTTCACTCTGCTTAATCATGTCTTTAAGGCTTAGCAGCTGGAAGCTACATGATCCATGATAACTAGCTCTGACAGCTGCTATACGTTCTTCAAAATTTACCCTGAATAGATTTTGCTGTCCTGTCAGCATCAGATAGACAATTATTTTGACCGTTTTTATCAACTTTGAATCTCTGCCTATGAAACATTTTTCATTGACATGTACAGCAAAGCTAATCTCGTAGACAGCAACTGTCAAACAGTTACAGAAAATATATACAGCTTATTGTAGAGATTTAACAAACAAACAATCAAAGAAATAAATTATTGTTGAGACTGTAGTTCATTATGACACTGGGATGAATAATCTATCTATCGTTCTTTCGACTGCTCCCCATTTGGGGTCACCACAGTGGATCATTTGATCTGTATGTTTCAATTTGGCACAGGATTTTTACACCGGGTGCCCTCCCTTACAAAACCCTCCAATTTTCCCGAGCTTGGGACCAGCACTGAGAGTTAACTCTTCAGTGGCTGGGTTAGCGCTCTGCCTGGGAATTGAACCCAGGCCGCAGCAATGAGAGCACAGGAGCCTGCCACTGGACCACCAGGACCACCAACTGTTTAATTTCTGAAATTAGATATATATACTCTCTACATTAAAGGGAGACATGAGAAAGTTAGGACAGAAAGAGGTCAATGTGGGCCATGTAAAAAAAAAAATAAATAAATTTAATAAATAAATAAATCATTATTGTTATTATTGTTAATAATGCTATTTAGTATTAATAATATATAGATTATTATTATTATTATTATTATTATTATTATTATTATTATTATTATTATTATTATTATTATTATTATTAATAATAATAAAAATAATAATAGTAATAATAATTAGTTTATTCCAATGGCTACTTCTGGAAAACTTCTGGAAAAAATTTAAGCCCATCACAAATGTTTCATTCTACTACGTTACATTTTAATGTAAGTACAGTACATCTATACTACATTAGATATTTAGCTGGAGGACAAACAGAGCAAAGCAGAACACAAATAACTTCTTGAATTTTTTACATTGCAAGCTTGCCTGAATGTAGACTAAAGATTTAGCAAGGACACTTAATGCTGAATTATACTGAAGTAATCCTTTCCCAGATCATTAATTACAAGATTCAAGGATGATGTATTATCACCATATACAGTGAGCGAACAGGAATTATTATCTTTTATACCACAGTATGATTGAATGCTGAAGCTTGAAACTGATTGGTCAGAAGATGTGCAATATTTTTGTATAACAGCAGAGGTATAACAGAAATGTTCCTTGGACACTCCAGGTAATTTATGCCTAATAATAAAAGGATTTGGTAATTCTTGTTGTGTGAGATAATCATTGATGTGGTGAAGTTTTTCTTCTTAGGAAATGTTTATTTAAGATTTATGGAAGGAGTTTCAGTTGGAAGCATTCTCAATCTTGGTACCACTTTCTGTTTCCTGTTTTCTTGGTAAAATGACTTCCTCTGTGTGTGTGTGTGTGTGTGTGTGTGTGTGTGTGTGTGTGTGTGTGTGTGTGTGTGTGTGTGTGTGTGTGAGATCGAGTGAGTGAGCGGGGAGAGAGAGAGGGAGAGAGAGAGAGAGAGAGAAAAAAAGAGAGAGACGATGGCTGAACCGTGCTGCAGCATGTACGGTTCATGACATTAAATCTAACTATAAACTGTAAAAAATGAATAAATTAAGCATTTTAATCATTGTCAAATCTCTGTGGTATAAGTATAGTAAAGCACTCAAGACTACCAGGAGTTCCATCACAGCCCAGTCAGCGTGCATTATTTTTTATATAATAGCACGGTTTGTTATTTGTTTTGTCTATATCCTGTAATAGCTATGCAATATTAAATACAACTTATAAGAAATTAAAACTGAAAACTGTTCTGGCAGAGAGCAATCCTGCCAAGAACAAACATCAAACAGTGAGCTCCACGTTCAGCTATTTACGCTCGTATCCCGCCTGTTGCAAAAGTAGAGCGTGCTGTGCTTCAGGGAAGGAAGACAGAATGGAGTCCGAGTTTCTCTGTGGAAAAACACAATCTCTCTGGAAAAGCTGTTAGCTGCCTGCTGAATTCCGATAGTCAGACTCTGCCTCGCAGGGATGTTTTGTGGTGTCTCTCTTTCACCTAGTAATTACCAGTCCTTGCTTATTTCACATGACCACAGAGATGGAACAAATGGAAGGCTGAATTTCTCTGTAGAACATACAGTGTGTGTGTGTGTGTGTGTGTGTGTAATATAGTATGTATTCTTCCTAATATATAAAAAGAATGCAGGAAGTAACCACACTGTACTGCAGAGTTGTGTGCCTGTTCCTCACCTAGGTTCGAGCATAACTTTTTTTTTTTTGACATACCACTGAAGTTGGAAGATTCTACTTTAAAAACTACCAAATCTGCAGACTCTCTTGGCCCAATCCAAGCAAAGATTCTTTGCCTTATTCACAGCTGAATGAGCGGTGAGAGAATGACGATTCCCAATGCAGAAAAGTCACAGACTGCAGGAACAATCCACTGCTAATCCAGAGCCAGTTTCTAATTTACTGCTCACTTATCATCCTAATCTGAGACTACTGATGATCATAAGATTACTTTCCTTTTTTAAGGAACCTCCTCTCATCTACTGATAGCACAAAATCATCAAACACATGCAACAGAAGTGAATTAAATGATCTGTCTAATCTACAACACTCTTGTTACAATTCATTCCCAATAAGGACGTGAGGATGAATGTGCAAAGATTTCTTTTAAGGGGCTTTCACACTGGCAGTTTAGCTTAAAACAGGGTGTGGTTTGAACGCTAAACTGGTGATGTAAAAGCTGTCAAGTGGACCAGGAAGCGTACCATGGTACTAAGCCGAAGACTACATGCAGGAGATGGTGTGAGTTATGTTGCACTGGAGCTGTGCCACAATTCCCGCGAATGTGAATGCAACTTGTACTCGTGTCTGCATTTGTTCAGGAAGTAAAGTAGCCTGCTCATGAGTTTTAGCTGATGATGACATCATTAGTTTTCACAACACATACGTGGCCTTGGAACGTTGTGCAAACTATCAAGACTTCAAACCTCTAGAAACCATCCAAAAGTGTAGATAGGTAAAGGATAGCCTGCAGTCATACACAGACAACCAATCAGGAAATTCGACAACCGGAATGACTGGCAATGCTTTGTAATGAAAATGAGCAAACCATGTGATTGTATAGTCCATAGAACAGGAAGTGATCCAGATGGGAACAACTGCACTTGACCTGTGGTTATCGTTGGCTGTTGTGATAGACATTTATTAGCACAGGGAATAAAGTTTCCCCTATCATTCTCTGCTACTAGTATTAGTACACTTCAATACACTTCAATAGCACTTATGAACTTATGAAGTGAGACGTTAATGGCATCTATGTTTGCACGGCTAAGTGGTAATGTGTTGAAGCTTAAGGAAAAAGCACATCTAGAATCATCAACCGTTTTATCCATCAACTGATTTCACCTCCTATATCCTACTTGTACAGCTGACAAAGTACCTTGGTTTAAAATACCTTGTTTCTCTGAATTGCTACACTTTTATAAGTCTATCAGTATGCTACTCCCTTCTCTACTTCTGTTGTACTCATGTCTACAAGTCAGATTTCATGTATTAGGATCCAGACATGATTATCGGCACACTTTCCCAGGTAAATGTCTCAGTAAAAGTATGGTCGCTCTCAGCATAACACACTGCTGGCTTCAATTCAAACACAGTGAACAATTAACAGGACGGATGTGTGTAACAGTAAGCTTATAACATAGGCCTTGTTTCAGGCCTCCTGTGGTTTGTGCTAGCATACAAATCTATGAACCTGCTCTCCTGCAATACCCACGCAGCTGCTCACACAGTGTGAAATGCAGGAGCTGGAAGGTTTCAATATCTAGAGAAAAAACAAGAAAAGTGCATGGGGGAAAGAAAAGCTGTGGATGAGTAGGTGAGGCAGCGGAAATCAGAAAATGTGAGGGAGTGTGGGAGTGATAGATAGAGGGTGTGTGTGTATCAGAGCTGAAGGGTAGTGCATAATTGCCCCTGGTTGAATGGAGGTCATCCAGCACCTTTGGGCATGGTGACAGCAGCCCACTGCTCTTTCTCTGCCTCAGCACTGAAATATTCTGAAATATTATTCCTCCCTTCAGCACCTTGCCTTCTCTCTTCTCGACTTGTTCCAGATGTTTCCTCTGTAACAAACAGCCCAAAACACCTAAGACAAAGCCAGCCCTCCCTTTCACATGTTCTGGAGCAAACAGGACCATGTGTGTCAGAATGCAACAATGTGGTGAGAAGGTGACAAGCTGCTTTATTTAGCTGTCAATTGATCCCTTTTGTTCCTATTCAGAATTCAGTGCAACTTTAGACCACCGCATGCTGACCTTGAAGGAGGCGCAAGGAGTAATAAACACACACACACACACACACACACACACGAGCAGGCACAATAGCAGGAACATATTAGGATTCACTGCATATGCCAGACAGCATCTCTCATTAACAATGCTTTGTGTACTAATTTGCTCTTGAGTGATTTTCAATTATATCAAGAGCACATAATATTATAGCCATTACTGAAAACAAGGTTGGGCAAATGTATACACATGGCATTGTCGCTGAGCAAATTTGATTAAACACAATTGTGTCGAATTACATAATAAATAATCCAGATGCTGGCACAAAACATAATCAGAAACGAAAGTGTGAATAAATCGTATGTATGAATCATGTACGTTTGTGTCAAAACTGTTGGGAAACGTTTACATGGTGAGAGAGCATCATTCACCTGATTCCTATAGAATTCTATAAAGCTGCATGATTGATGCTGGACCATTTCAAACCAAAATCAGACACAGATTCAGCCTTAAGCATCAAATGAAGCATGTCTAACTGTGAGTAAGGGATAATAAGGCTGGACCCGAAGGAGGAGTTTTCACATCTGTTCCCCAGTGTGTGCTGATGGCACACCTCACTCACTCATACACACACACTCACTGACAATCCACTGGCAACTTTTCACACACAGCCACATCTGTGCTCACACACACATACACAAACACATACACACACAAATCCAATCAAACACACAACCAGCAGTGCTCTAATGGCCAATGGCACCTTCAGTTATTTATGATGTTACAGACAGAAAAGCTTGCTGTTGCTCTGAGTCCAGCATAAAGAACAACATCTCAAACCCCTTTTGGAAGGGGATATGGAAAAACCAGTCTGAGGAAAAATAAATAGTAATATCTGTCAACTTCAAGCCTGTTGGAATCCAAAAAAGAGCACCTTTGAGATATAAGGCTCACTTCAAGAAGATGAAAAACCCTGTCTTCTCGGTGCAGAAGCAGCTCGCACCAAAGCCGATGTATCTTTGAGACCGCTGTCACAGGCTTTTCAGGACTTTGAGAGGTAAAGATGGTGAGTTGTTTGACATGTCAGCTTTTTTGTGGAATATATAAATGAGGAATGTCCCATTAGGGATGCGTAAACAAGACAGCAGAAGGATAAATAAGCCTTGACGCTATTACCTTGTGTTTCACTCCTCATATGCTTCCTCATCTCGAGCTGCGTCTCTGACAGACCCCAGTGAGGAATCATCTCTTTCTGCTGTATCTCAGTGAGCGCCAACCAAAATCCGTGCAGTCATTCATATTTTTTTTATCATAGCTCTGATATTTTATACCTCAAGGCATTTTTGCTGTAAGGAATTTCAGTACAGCTTAGCAGTTTAAAGGAACTGAGGGCTGTACGGTATTTTACCTGTTTGTTTTGTTTTTTTCTCCTCTCTAGACTCATCTAACCAACTGGACTTAAATGAAACCTCATGGTGACTGAAAGCTGTAGCTCTGTAGTGATATCCATTCCTGTGGGCTGAATGAAATCTAAGTGGCTGACAGGGTTTCTTTAGGCTTGTCCTCTTGAGTATGATCAGAGTCAGTTACCATATCTGTCTCCTCTCCCATCTCTTCTTTAATTTAAGCTCACAAGTATGGCTCCCAGTAGATTCATCTGTATCTGTCTAATGTGCCTGCTCTGACAGGAGTCTCTCTTTTGCTCCCTCGATCACAGCAGCCTGAAACTTGATCAGCAGCACCAGGCAGTTAATAAATCTTCAAACTCAAAGACAATGGGATTGCACGCACTTACATAGTAACACACTTCATACTAGCATACATATCAGAAAAGCACATGAAAGGTGTGATATATAGGAGAAGTTAATTTCTCTCAAAGCAATTTGCTGACAAATCTATTTTTATTTATTAATGAAAAAGACGTCATACCTTTTATCCATTTTTGGTTGCATTTAATGTTGTCCACAAAACAAGATATTTCCTGCTATCACTTATATTATAACAGCTATAAACAGTCACTCACTCACTCTTTTTCTCTCTCTTGGTGTTAATATGACCAAATTTGCCTTATTCCTGAGAAACTAGAAAGCTTAAAGTCCTCTTTCTTGTAGAGTCTACTATGGTGGAAAATGTATAAACACTGCTCTGACACTGGAGACTCCTTCCATAAATAGAAATAAATAGCTTCATCATATCAACATACATCTATACATAAATGTTTGGTGTTCAGTTTGTTTAATTTATCTGTGAATTAGTTGTTATTACAGAAACAATAGTGTTGAATCCTTGAACTCCAACTCCCATTATGCATCACAGCATACAAACAGGGCCACACCACTTCACATAACACACACACACACGCACACGCACACGCACACGCACACGCACACACACACACACATACACTTCCTTACTCTCAGTAATGAGACTCACCTGTTTCCAATCACACACACTCACAGTTATACTTTTCATTTTCACATTGTGAGATATATGCTTAGCTTACAATGTGTTCTGAAGACACCAAGCCTTTGTTTATGTTTGTTTTATCTGGTTTGATCTTGATTTTGTCTACAGTTCCTGTGTTTTTGCCTAATATAGTATTTCCTGTTTGCCAATCCCCTGACTTTTCCCTGTCTTCTTGATTCTAAGTTGTGCCAAGTCTTTCGGACCGTTTGCTATGTTTTAATAAAACTGTCTGTCTGTCTATCTTGTGACAAATAGCACAGAACACATGCATTAATACAAAACTGGCACTTTTTTCAGAGCTGCCATTATTGAAAATTTATCACACACCATCTGGATAATCCGAATTACAAATTCAGCAGCATTGTGGTGTAAATGTATTTACATATTAATATTTTACATAAAATGCTTATCATTAGATCACAGTACAGTGAAATACAGGAGAGAAATTTGTTCCTTGAGGTCTGAAGCAGAAAGCTGGTGCTCGCTATCCTCAATTTGTATAGCAAAATTTGAGCTTCTCTCAAATTATGTTTCAATTCTAACTGAACTCACATGTCAGTAACAATTACATTTCCTCAAACTGTGAAATAATTAAAGAATAATAGAGAAATGTTTTTTTTCTTTCTTTTTTTTTGTTAAAGTGATTGCGTGTTTGAGCGAGGAAATAGGCCAATTAATCTCCAAAAGGATGTGGCAAAGCATTGCCTTAGTTCATCAAAGCCTAATGAATCATTCCTGTCCACATCAGGACACGAAAGATTAAATCAGAGGACATCACATATCCTCATTCATCTGTGCTTATCTGCCACCTGTGCAGTGGCTACTTTAGTCAATGGAACAAACCTCAAATGTATTTGAAATTCTTTTAAGATGGCAATGTCTTTGAGTCCTGATCCCCAGTTCCCTTATATGGGCACTGTTTCCTGTTGATAGTTAATTCTTATGTCTCATGTGGTATATGTTATCCCTTATTACTCCATATTTGTGTATGAATTGTTATGTGTGTGAGGGTGAGTCAAATGGAAACTTTCTTGTTTTATTTAATATTTTGTATTACTATTTCAAACAGGAGTCACAAAATAAATAGAATTTTAAACATAATCTAATGAATGAAACTGTACTGAAACATGCATTCAATTCTAATTATTGATTCAATTCTAATGAATGCTGCACTTTTTTTTTTTTTTAATCTTGATGTTATATTAAATGCATGAAATACAACATTGCTAGAAAAATAGCGTAAGAATATGTATATTTTTGCTGTCACACAACACTAAAGTCTCAAAAGTCTCAACACTAGAGTTTCAAATGTTCTCCCCATTTCCTCTGGGTTCTCTGATCTCCCAAAAACATGTCACTGGTGGACTGGCTGTGCCAAATAGCCCCTAGGTGTAAAACAGTATGTGAATGTGTGTATACACGGTGTTCTGAGATTCTCTCCAATCCTGCCTTATGTATTCCTGCCTCTTATGCCCAGTGATTTTGCTAGAGACTCAGTATCCACCATGAACCTGACCATGATAAAGTGTTTAGTGAATATGAATGACAGAATAAGTGAATGTATCCATGTGTATGAAGTGTTATAAGTTAATATACTGCATTAGACACTGAGGTGTCTATTTCTTAGTCTAGTTGAAATTCCCAGAGTCTAGTGTTTAGCCTTGTCTCTCTTTCTGTGTAAGGTCATAGGCTTTGTTTATGAATCAAGGTTTTTTTCCCCAAATACACACATTAAGCTCCTGCAGTTGTGTCCTGCTTTAAATGCCTGTGCTTTTTCTCTGCTTTAAACTGATCCGATCTACTTTTCCCTCTAGTGCCACTTTTAAAGTCAAAGTGAAAAATTATGTCACACTATGAAGGCATGTCTGATTTGTCCTATCTCAGGTGCACTTCAGGTGTTCTGGGCTATGTTGCTGTACAGAACTGTCTCTCCATAAACAGAAAAAAAAAAAAAAAACACAAACAAGGTTGCATCATTTTAAATAACAGAAGCTTTGTGTGTGTGGAGGATACAGTGTCTGGTCAAAATAGGTAAGAGCTGTCCATTAAATAATTACTGTAGTGAATAATATGTTTCCACTGGCAACAAGTTATTTAACCCTACCTGATCCATTGAGTAACTTCTCATTTCCTAAACAACCACGTTGGAAGACATATCCTGTGATCATGTTAAAGAGGTTACTCTGTTTCATAAGGGTCAAATTATTGGTCTGAATCAAGCAAAGGAAACAACTAAGCAGACTGCTGAAACTACTAAAACTGGGTTAAAAACTGCCAAATGCATTATTAAAACCTGGTAGGATAGTGGTGAACCATCATCATTATCAAGGAAGAAATGTGGCCGGTAAAAAATCTTGAATGATTATGATCACTTTTTTTTAAGTAGCCATTATTTGTCACATATGCATTACTGCACAGTGAAATTCTTTCTTCACATATCACATCCTTGGAGGTTTGGGCTCAGAGCAAAGGGTCAGCCATGATGCAGCACCCCTGGAGCAACTGTGTCTTGCTCAAGATCCCAAATTTGGCAGCTTGGTGGTACTGGGGCTTGAACCTTGCTCTTTCGTTCAACAAGCCAGAGTCCTAACCACTTGAGCTACTATTGCACATTTAATTGTTAAGTGAAATCAAATCCTAAAAAACAACACTAGAACTCTAGAAATGAAATTAAATGAATAAACAGAATAACATTTGGACAGAATTAAATGTTAGGAAGTTGCATAAGCTTATCGAAATCATGCCACGGCGGATACATGCCGCGATCGAAGCAAAAGCCGATCAAACAAACAGATATTAGAGTGTGTGAGTTCATTTTATTTTATTTTTTTATTTATTTATCTTTGGTCAGGCAGTGTACAATACAATACAAGTCAATCATCCAAGAGGAAGAGAAGTGGCTTGTATACAAAGTAAAAGAGAAAATGAAATAAATAAAAACATCAATAAAAAAATATTTCTGATTCTATCAACTCAAGTGCAGAGCTTAGTCAGAATAATTCCAAACCATACAAGAAAGCCTCTGAGCCATGCTGGAAATAAAAGGAGAGAGGAAGTGAGAAGTACATTAGCCACATGAGATTACTCATATTCTGCGCTTCCTTCCTGCTGAGTAGAAAATGCTCGTAGTGCAAGAACCGACAGACCTCATGCTGTAACATCTGTAAGTCAATGCAACATCTGCAGCCTGATATCTCTATGAGCTGACAACTGTACTTTTCTTTACACGCTTTTTTCTTTCGCTTGTTTTTAAATAAATATACATCATTGCTTCAAATGATGAGCAACATGATGAAACACTGCCACAGTGAGTTTTTGTGGATCAAGACAACATTACAGGGTACTTTAGACAGATGTGTCAGTTCATTACCCTCTTGTTAGTAATATAACACAAATCAAATACAAAATACGACACCAACGAAACAGGAAATTTATTAGAAAGCATCCATTTAACCAAGTCTTAGAGGGAAAGAGAAAAGAGAAACAGAGGGAGAAGAGTGGAGAAATGCTTTGGGAGTGACTGTAAGCAGATAAGTACGAGCAGTAAGTACAGAGCAGAAAGAGGAAGTTGGCGAAAAGAGAGATATTAGAGAGGCAGAACTCCAAAGAGGGCTGTTTTCTGCTAAAGTCAATCACAACACACCAGAGTATGTTAACTACCAACTGCCTCAGGTAACAGTGATGTGGAAAGCAATATGGTTGCTCAGTGGGTAGCAAAGCACCTGCTTCCAGGAGTGCAGAGCATGATAATATTTTAAAGGAAACACAGTCTAACATGCAGTTAGTGTTGTGTTTTATATCTGGCACAAATCATACCTGTCTTTTATAGCTTTTTTTCATCAGTAGTTATTCATTGGTGTTGCACAATAAAGTGTCAGATCTTACACATTACAAATTGATTTAAAAGAGTGAATAAATTTCTTCCTCACGCAAACCCTTCACCCTCTTACTGTTTGGAAAAATGTACCAGAGTTTTCGCGTCTTCACTGCCAGACTGTGTAAAAGTTTCTCCCCTCAAACTGATAAACACCTCAATACCCAGAGACTGGACAGACACCAAACCCTCAAACCACACACACATACATACACACAAATCTTTTTGCTACTACATCTCTTTTTAGTTTACATCAACAGCATTTAACTATTGCACTTTATTCATTTTACAGTGTTTGTACTGTCTTCCGTCTTGCGCTGTTTGCCCACATGCACTTTATGTAGTATTGTGAAGTGTACTTAGTGCTGTGTTGTCTTCTGTAGTTCTGTGATTTACGTAGTGGCGTGATCCTTGAGGAATGCTGTTTCATTTTACTGTGTACTACACCAGCTGTATATGGTTATGCATGGTTGAAATGACATTAAAAGCTTCTTGACTTGCCTTGCTCCTATGCTGGACACTACATTTACATTTCTGGCTTTTGGCCCTTCTCCAGAGCGACTTACATTTTTAATCTCATTTTTATACAACTGAGCAACTGAGGGTTAAGGGCCTTGCTCAAGGGCCCAGCAGTGGCAGCTTGGTGGACCTTGGATTCAAACTCACACCCTTCCAACTAGCAGTCCAACACCTTAACCACGAAGCTACCACATCCTTGTAGAAGCTAAAAAAAATAAATAAAGGCAGTGAAACTGCCAGTCATGTGGACATGTGATATCCATACCAATTGTAAATGGATTATATTGAAAATGTACTTTTTTGTGTGTGTGTGTGTGTGTGTGTGTGTGTGTGTGTGTGTTTTTTCATTACCTCAGAATCACCTAAAAATCCACCATCCAGCTGAGATTTTGTGATTGCTGCTGCCGGCAACCATTTCCAACTGCTAAGCTGATAATATTATTATTCCCACTCTTACTCTGCTTAAACGTGAAATAGTTGAAATACTTGTTTTCCAGTCCTTTTTAGGCTATATGTCCTTTTTTGAATGATTAGTTTGTTCATATTTTAAAATGGAATATCGTGAGTAGGAAAAGAAACAATATCAAGTCTAGTCTAGAAAATGGCTACACCTTCTAGTCTAGGTTTAGCTGTCATGCATCCAAACAGGACAATCAGGCATGAAACATAAAATCCAAATAATGAACATTTTGAAAATTCATACAATAGTGAACGTTGGGAGAAAAAAACTGAGAAAAATAGCATAAACTGTGGGGTAGGAGGTAGAGCGGGAGAAGGGATCTGTCTCAAGGAGATAAACAGTCTTGAATAAAAATTCAATTCCCACTTGTTGACCATGTACTCAGCTGCGATTTGAGGATGACGGAGCCGGGCATTTTTCCCAACATTTTCCGAGCACACTGCATGTGATATGAACAACGTTGTCCAGCTGAATAAAAATGAGAAGATGGATCTTGTATAGTATTTCTTTATAAAATATATATAAATACATTCAAGATTATTTTTGTTTTATTCATGAATTCATTTTCAGCCGTTAATTTTGTTCCTTTATTCATACATTCATACATTCATTCAATTATTCTATTCATTTGGTATTTTTTTGGTACTTACAGGAAAGAAGGGTAAATAATTCATGTCACATCTATGCAATTTTCTCTCATTTCTATATACAACAAATGCATCCATGCACACTGTGACATCTTTGTACTCAATTTATCAGTGCAGTGTGCATGGTTTGTGCACTGGACAAGTGTGCTTGGCATGTTGATGCGAGTATTAAAAGGAACATTAATGGTTTTGGAGTCAGTGTTGTGCTCGCAATATGGTTTTAAGAAACACGTCTGAGCTTTGGGGAACTGACACGCTGTTTCTGTTCGTTCATGCTTGCAGATGAATGCAGCATGATTAAAGAACAAATCTGAGTATTACATACGGTGCTGCACACTTATTCACAGCAGCAAGCTATAATATAGTCCTGCCAAGCCTGAAGAGGAATAATGTGCAGTCACAGGCACACTTTCTTTGCAAGCATTCTAAGAAAAAGATGTTACATTTTACAATTAATTAGACAAGCATCATTCGCCCCCCCGGCTTAATAGTTATTGTGAAACCCTGTATGAGTGCACAGTCCAGTTTCTACAGCAACAGACTTGATCTTGCTAGTTGAACTAATTTTAATCAGTTTTAAATTGTTATTACCGTTAAAGTGATTTTTAAAGTGTTACATTTGACACTTTGTGGAGCCTGTTTGTAGGCCTATTTACTGTTTTTTTTCTTCAGGTTTAAAAAGTGCCAAATTTGTTAATTTTCAATATACACTTGTCTAAAGTTCTGAGTCAAACATCGAAGTTGCTTTTGCTGCTCCTGTTCAGGGTCGCCACAGTGGACCAACTAGTCCGCACATCAACTTGACACAGGTTTTATGCAGGATGCCCTTCCTGACGCAACCCTCCCATTTTTTTCCGGGCTTGGGACCGGCATTGTATCCAGTGGCTGGGGTTTGGGCATTGGCTGTGAATTGAAACCGGGCCTTCCGCATGATAGGCAAGAAACTACTACTACTGATTTTATTTCACATTAATGAACTCAACACATTCTCTATTTACAGAAAGTAAGGATGCATCTCCTAGGATTAAAGGAATCCCTATGCAAAATGTGTACAGGTTGGCAGACCTAGTAATATTCTCCTGCAATTTTGGAATTATTTAGCTTGATATTTAATGTGAAGAGATTA
Source organism: Hemibagrus guttatus (assembly GCA_033459395.1). Classification (NCBI taxonomy): domain Eukaryota; kingdom Metazoa; phylum Chordata; class Actinopteri; order Siluriformes; family Bagridae; genus Hemibagrus; species Hemibagrus guttatus. The sequence continues at coordinate 10,894,707 of JAUCMX010000004.1, forward strand.
CTGTAATACCTACGAGGCCTAGGACTCTAGGCAAGGCCATTAACTCTCCCTGCTCCGGGGGCGCTGTATCATAGGTGCGCTATATTCTGACCCCAGCTTCCTCAGCTGGGATATTTCACCCCATCTCAAAACAAAAGTCATTTTATCTAAATATTCACTAAATACAGACTTAACAGACTTCATTATTTTAAATGCATTTCCATACAATGTAAATAATAAATATGCACAAATAATTCAGAAGTGACTACAAAAGTTTATACTGGAATTTTTTATGACATGACTTCTAGTTAGATATTCATTCATTCATTCATTCATTGTCTACCGCTTATCCGATCTATTCTCGGGTCACGGGGAGCCATGGCATCATCGGGCATCAAGGCAGGATACCCCCTGGACGCCCATTGCAGGGCACGCACACACTCTCATTCACTCACGCATTACAGACAATTTAGAGATGCCAATCAACCTACAATGCATGTCTTTGGACCAGGAGAGGAAACCGGAGTACCCAGAGGAAACCCTCGAGGCACGGGGAGAACATGCAAACTCCACACACACACACACACACGGCAGAGGCTGGAAAAAAAAACCCAACCCTGGAGGTGGGAGGTAAACGTGCTAACCACTAAGCCACCATGCCATCGAATTAGATGTTCTAGTTATATATTAGATGTATGTGTGTGTTTGTGTGTGTGGTTCATATTGTGTTCTTTTATATTATTTTTCAAAGAAAGATTTTGTTTGTATGTAAAACATGTAAAACAGCATGGAAAGATTCTACTGTATTGTGTCTCTGATATCTAAAAGCTTAAATAAATATATAATTTTCAAACTCAAGTAGTCTTCCCTAGAAATTACTCTACCTTTTACCTGAGCCATTTTGAACAACACTAAAAAAGTATATATTGCTTTTTGTAGAGCTATTACTCCAAACAGAGTAGATGTAAAAATATGAGAAATATAAATTACCCCAATCTCTCACCAGATGCCTAGAGAACTGTAAATATGTCCTGTTTTAATAAAATCTTAAATTGAAACCGAATGCAGTAATACGCCTTTGGTATCAATCACTGCTATTGAAGCTGGCTACCATTTTTTACACATTTCTGTTCAGTGCATGAGCCATCAAAACAGTTTATACTCACAGTAAATATCATCCACATAAAAGTCTGAGACACATAAGAGACGTTCAGTTGTGCGAGGATGCATGAGAGCTTATAAAATGCAGAAAGAGAAACAGAACACACAGTGAAAGTTATGCAATACTGAGATGAGAGGGGGGAAAAAGCCACACAGCAGACTGGCCTGGATTTTTGTCTGTTGTAGTCAGATGATGTATGACGGTTCTTATACAACACTCTACTTTCTTTTAACCTGAACTCCACTATTTACCAAATCTGTGCTGTATGTGTGTGTACAACAAATAGTAATTTTAAGACATTTTTCTGTACAAAAGTGTATATATAAATAATAAAAAAATAAAAAAGAAACATTAAACTTATTAAAAATGAAGAGAGTAATGTTTTGTGGTATCTTTAATGTTGTTTTTTGGGCTTTGGTTTTGTCTTTTGTTGCTTTGTAAGATGGAAAGTTAACCAGATAAATACACAGCCACAAACTGTTCCCTTTGTAGTTTCTCTTTGAATAAATAGATAGATTTATAGTATAATTTGCAAATACCTTTGAAAAAGGTATTTTCTACAAGAAAAGGTGCCATTATTGTTTACTGATGCAAATGCCTGTAGACTTCCATTATAAGTGTATTTTGAGCAAACACATTTTCTGCTCTTTTCTCAATAATGAAAAAGAAATCCAAATGAGTGTTCCTGATTCTAATATCTAAAATATTGCTCATTATTCCTTCAAGCAAACTAGTGAGTCTTTCTGGCACTAGAAAAGACTGAGATTTCATCAGACACCATGACCTTGTACTTGCTTTTAATGAACGCAGTGATACTTTTTTTGTTGTTGCCAAAATCACTCTAGCTAGCACTTGTCAGCTTATAATGTATGGGTTGGCTTTTCTCCTAGGAACAAACATTGTAGAAACACAAATATTAGCAGATATCTAAACAGCCCACGTGCACTGCAGTCATAGTGCCACCAGCATTGTGGATGACCCCTCGTACCCAACTGTCTGGCAAAAGTGTACAGAAGTATTCATGCCACTGCTACCAAACAATGCAACAGATTCTTCCCTAAGGCAGTCAAACTACTCAATACACTGCAGCCCTCAAACACACACCTGGACTAATCGAGACCCTTCCACCATCCAACATCCACAATCACTGCACACCTGCAGTTTAAATTCACACCATTATCTCATGAACTATACTGTATAAACCATGCAGAGACAATGATAACATGCGTTTATGGGATCGTTTTTACTCTCAGTCCTGCTTTTTCTTGCAACAGGGATGGTTACAGACTACACTGCAAAAACTGACATCTTAGCGAGTTAAAAGATCTTGAATATCATCTAAACAATATAGTATTTCTTAAGATTAAAGTAAGATTAAATATGACCTATTTCTAGACATTTTTACTTATTTCAAGCTTGAAATAGTCTTGTTCTATTGGCAGATAATTTTCCTAATTTTAGGTACTTAGTTCTGTAAAAAGATAAATTATCTGCCAATAGAATTAAAAGTTTATTTTAAGCTGAATTAAATTATTAAAACATGTATAGACATAGGCTTAATAATTTTATATTTGATTTATTGTAATTTTATCATACACTGTAAAACATCACAGCCCCATTAAGGTATGTAAAGCTATTTCTTCTCTATAACTCCAACTGTCAATACAAGTTTTAGATACAGAACTCAAGTTAATACATTTTCAAAAAGTAAACATAAAGTAATACAATTTCTTCACCACTTTTGAGTTGAAAAGGTTATCTTCAATAAGTTCACTCATGCTTTTAAAGCAGCAGGTGAACTTTCATTTCTAAGTTTAACCATCTGGAAATTGTAGGTAGTAGATGTAGTAAATTGTAGGTGATTTGACTTTATTCAAGATATTTTCACTTGCTAAAATGTATTTTTGTGCACTGTTATTTAGACATAGGTTATATAAATCCATCTCAAATATATTCAAGTTCATTTTTTTTCAATATGCAAATAAAGCCTGCTTCACTTGACACTTGATTAGAAAACTCTGGTGAGATTGTTGTTAGAATATTTACTCAAATACTGAAGATGTAATACTGTAATGTGTACTGTACAAATGCTGCTCAGCAAATCATTAAACAATGATAAAACATTACGTGTGGAGTAACTCTTAATAGGAATAGGACAATAAGGACCTAATATATACAGAGTCTACAGAGGTTTGTGTCTTTCAAACAAGCAAAATAGCATGAGTCCATTTGTGTGTTTGGCTTAATGAAAATGCACTTTGGAGTGTTTCTTCCTAATGGTGGTATGGTCTATGCAAATAGATTCACTTTGCACCAGCAGTGTGTTTGACAAAGGCTTTGGGATGCTGACTGTACTGTAAAAAGGGCAGGTATTAAATGTGACCCTTAGTAAGTCTGCTTTTTTTCCAGTTGAAAACAAAACAACAAAAGTCTTACTAATATTGAGAATGGATTTACAGGGTGAAGTGAAAAATATAATTACAAATATACTTAAATTTCTACCGTATTATTAAAACTAAAATTTTGCCTTATATTAAATAGACTAGATTCGATTTTTTGCCTATTTCACTTGAGAAGTCAAATATTTATTATAAACAGAAGAGACTTCCCTGTCCACATTCCTTTCTTTTATTGTTATGTAAAACAACAATTATCTGTTTTCTTTATTATTGTTGTTGTTATTATTATTATTATTATTTATTTATTTATTTATTTATTTATTTATTTATTTATTTATTTATTACACAAGGTATTCTGTTTTCCCATGTAGTGGCCTTTCGAAAAACATAGAAATGAATGGAAACTAATTTTTGGATGGTCAGGCAGACCAAAACATACATGCTACAGGCATGAACCATGGACAGTTCTGTAGAACTCCCTCCCTCTACTCAGGCATAAGATAAACCTAATCTCCCTAATATTGGCTAATTATGGCACACAATTTTATTTTTGAGCCCATATCTCGAGAACAGTTGGGCCAAAATAATTAATTCCCTCAACAATTGTGAAAAAAGTGAAACATGGCCTCCACCTGCCAATCAATTCTAATAGGACAAAGCCTCACTTTGCCAATTTTGTCATTTTGACAAATTCATTGAAATAGCTAAAACTGATGAATATTTGCACAGACTCAAAGAAAACCCATTCATGAAAAGGTCCTGAGCATGTATGTCAAGTTGTGGACATGGTCGTCAACAGAAGGAAGACCTGGTAATCATTAGTAGTCTTGTTTAGGGTAAAATGGTTGCTTAAAAACATGGCCATCATTGGCCAATCAGCTTTCAGCATCCATTTGATAGGGTTACCCATGAGCAATTGTCACAATACTTGAATGGTCACCAGACTAGTGGATCCATTGCCACTTTAATTAGGTAAGTAAAAAAACATAAAAAATACATTTAATGCTGATAATATCCATGACGGGGGGGGGTACAGTGGCTTGGTGGCTTGGTGGCTAGCACGTTTGCCTCACACCTCCAGGGTTGGGGGTTCGATTCCCGCCTCCGCCGTGTGTGTGGAGTTTGCATGTTCTCCCTGTGCCTCGGGGGTTTCCTCCGGGTGCTCTGGTTTCCTCCCCCGGTCCAAAGACATGCGTGGTAGGTTGATTGGCATCTCTAAAATTGTCCATAGTGTATGATTGCGTGAGTGAATAAGAGTGTGTGTGCGCCCTGCGATGGGTTGGCACTCCGTCCAGTTGTGTATCCTGCCTTGATGCCCAATGACGCCTGAAATAGGCACAGGCTCCCCGTGACCTGAGTATAGTTCGGATAAGCGGTAGACAATGAATGAATATCCATGAACATATGGAAGTTTAAATTTCTCAATTATGTTTTGCGGTTTAACAGCTAGAAATAACAATCTCTAATTCCTCATTGGCCAGTGTTGAACTTTTGCTTCGTGACACACTGTAAGTGCTGCAGAAACTTCACTATCTACTTTTAGATGGATATCATATATTAAAGATATTTTGTAGTATATTTGAGATCCAAATTTGCAGTAACTATCAAAAACAAACAGCAAATAATAACACTAATTTCCACATTGCTTCTACCTTATGCTCTGACATAATTCACATGGTTCTTCTTTGTAAACAACTCCCACTAAATGCACATGCCATTTCTCTGACTGTATATGTAAATTAGTCCCCTTTATTTGGCATGTTAGTGAATGAGGGCTTAGTTAGTTAGTGAAGTGCTTTATTTTGGTATGTTAAGGTCCTTCTCTCAAATCAAAAAAAGATACCCACCTGCTTTGAAGAGCCAAAGTAGCCTTGTGTCTAAGTACTTTTGATTACATGAAGAGCTCTTAAGCTTGCATTGACATGTCAGCCTTACTTTCTGTCTCACGTTGGGCACAGCCTCCCTCCCACTCCCACACCCACACGCCATGGCCTTTGCAGTTTGTGGCAAAACACCTCTGCAGAACTTCTCACAAGATCTGTTCTTCACTGCAGAGCCATTATACATCCTGAGGGTGAACTGCAACAGCCTATTAACTAAACAGAAATAGATGCTAATGCAGAAGTTTGGAAGTTGTGTAAAAAGTTTGAGAATATGGAAATAATAGTTTAGCGGGTCTCTCTGATTACAGGTGCCATGGCAACCAAGAGTCATGGGAAATGTCTCTTTTTACTCCCATTTTAGTATTTTGGTTATGTAGCTTTCTTTGATCATGGAGATCATTTTCATTGATCAAACATGAATGATATTTTAAAGTGTCTGTCTGACTTTTTTCTAAATATGACAAAATAATTTGACAATGAGCATCATCATAAATAGGAATGTCTACAGGGTTGTATAAAAGCAGTCTAGAAGAATGTTTTTCCAATAAAGAAAAAAAAAATTATGAAAGTCCTGACAAATAATAACATCCTGCTTTGGAAATTCCACAGACAACCTTCTGTTTCTTTGTCCTTGCCCTGTATTGTATGACTTGATTTCCCCTGATGATGCAACCTGAAGAAAGTGTAAAAGTGCACATGAAAATTGCTCTACATCCCTGACAGATTCAGATTTTTGCCAAGCGATGATGTATATTGTCTAAACAGCTGGCCCGGCTGAATAACACGGTCAGGAACAGGACAGTGAAGATCTCTACAGGGAGCACACCTCATGATTTATGTCTACATTGTTTGAGGCATTGAGATTAGTTAGGCTGTGCAGGTAAACGACACAGCACTGCTCCTAGCACTCCTGATCCTGCTCATCACTTATCAAGATTGTAATGAGCTGAATCAGGTGTGCTGAGAGAAAGGTAATATCATAATTGTACAGGTCAGCTGAGAAGCAATGAAGTAGAAGCATTACTGAGACAGTGCCAAAGCGCAGTGTACCAAGTGCTCAATTACAGCCTTCAGTCAAGGTCAAAAGAGACACAGACAGAACTTCATTTATAAACCAAGAGGCATGGATTCTCCTTTAACTTTGAACTTTCTTTGATGGCAACATGCTTGACTGAGTTCACTTCTAATATCTGTCCACAATAACCATGCGTTCACACTGTGTAACAGATGTATTTGATCAGCGAATAGTGTTAGCACTGAAGTTTCAGTGCAAAGCCGTTCAACAACCATAAAAATCATACTACATGATTTAGCATCAGGGTCTATGCAGGATTGTGTCTTTCAAGTTATAAATAGTCTTTGGTAAGTTTGCAAATATGCATTGTGGGGCATTTCTATATAAAAGTGCTACATACAAGTCAATGTTTTACCAAATACATTCATGTATACCACAGCTGGGTCAGATGCTCAAATCTGATTAAAATCTGGTGTGACTCAACACCCGGAAAGTAGTTCTGGCTGTAACATGAGTGACAGATTAATATTAATACACAATGCATAATGTTAGCTTATTGTTTCTATGGTACCAGCACATACACTGCAACTTGCTAAGCAGATGTCTCACATAATCTAAGGCTAATAGTAACTAGATTAACTGAAGTAACACCTATGATCGGTGATGTGGTGATATTGTTTGTTAGGAGACATTTATTTAACATTTATGTAAATTTACTCGGTTGTAAGTGCTTTGTAATAGTCACAGTACACAGCAAAGTTGAGCAGAAAGTCTGGATAGAGGAGTTTATGCTTTCTGCTTTCTTAAAAATGATGAAAGAGAGAGAGAAAGAGAGAGAGAGAGACTGTTTATTGCAGCGATAAAAAAGTGAGAACAGGAAGTAACATCTCTCTCAGACGTTCCACATCATTAAATCTAACTACAAACCATTAAACTGTGTGACATTTCTCACATTTATAAATTCAAATTATGAATTAAATGTGAAATAAAGTCAAATCATATGTAATTTAATTAAAGTACAAATTAAATGAAAATGTGGTTTGTTATTACTTACTTAACAACTACAGCATGAATCACTAAGCTTGAAAGTCCATTAGAATCGATAGACAGGTATGAGAGGATGAGAAGAAGCCTCTATTTGTCACTTATATACATTAAAGTGTGATAAACAAGCAGTGAGTGTTAAGGGCTTTGCTCAAGAGCCCAAAAGTGGAAGCTTGAACCCCTGATCTTCTGATCAGTAATCCAGAGCCATCACAGAAATTAATGCTAAACCAAGCAAATTTCGCAATATTCGGTGAGACTTGCAATTTTTAAAAATGAATAACTAATATTGTCCGCTGTGGTGACCCCGAGCAGCTGAAAGCAACTTCTTCAACTTCTACTAACTAATATTGTCTGGAGATTTGGGCCAAGACACATTGTGTGACATCATCATAGCATGCATTCAGCCTCTTCGAATCACATGCATGGATCATGAGTATAGCTATGTTAGAAAGTAATTAGATATGTTTCTTCACTGTTAGTAGTTGAAAAGAAGTATCGTGTGCTTGCAATTTTGGCAATTCCAGTAGTTTTCCATAAACAAGCACAAAGAAACAAATTCCATCACAAATTAAAAAATATATATATTTTATTTTCACCAGACAAACCTTTACAATTTACTAGGTTTCTTTGGTCATAAAACGATTCCAAGATTTTTCAAATTGATGAATATTTCTATGCCGAGATCTGTTTCATACTACATATAACATATAACATAAATAACGCAGCATTTAAACAGAATGTGTAAAAGATTATATTGCATTAATATTGAATTTTGAACATTTTCCCACAAAGCTCACAGTTTTTAACCGGTATTATACTGCAAGTTTTCCTTTCAGTTTGACGCCTCTAAAAGCCTCTTAGTGATCTGACCTGCCACATTTAAGAACATTAAGAAGACAGAGAACATGTAAAATTTTATTCTCATGTTGAAATCTGCCCCTACTTTCCACTTGACATAATTCACACAATTATTCTTTGTAAATGAACTGCAATATGCCCCCTTTCTGCATGCACAATTTATACCACGGCAAAAATTAGCACAAATTATTTGGAATATTATTAAATCACAGCCTAAGTGGAATGATGACTCCAATCAGCCTTGAAGCATGTCTTTGGACTGTGGGAGGAAACCAGAGCACACCCACCAAGAACAGGGAGAACATGCAAACAACACACACACAGTAAGCGGGAGCGAGACTCGAACCCAGGATGCATGAGGCCACCATGCCGCCTGTACAAGACACATATATATATATAATAAACACTCACTCAACATAACTGAAGTTCTCATCTGTATGAGTTTATGTGTTGTGCTGCTGCCACATGACTGGATTACTGTATAAATAGACATGTGTATATATAAAATGTAGTTGGTTGTTTAAAGAGGTTTGATTAAATTAATAATACCAATTTACTGCCGTTATTTACATTTAGAACATCTGATTATATTTTTAGTGCCAATTAATCTGTTTCCTTTTCAAGCAAACTCTGTTGATTTGACTGTTTTTATCCCTATGTGTATTTTAACCATTGCAATTACAATCAATAGCAGTTACATATCCAGATTGTCCTATACTATGAGGTAAATGTAGAGGTTTACCTCAATGCAATTTGTCCTCTGTAAATGATCCAAAATGCAACTGCGCAACTTGTTTTCAACCTGCCACCTGCCACAAGTTCACACACACCACCCCACTGCTTCACTCTCTCTACTGGCTTCCTGTAGCTGCATGAATCAGATACAAAACACTGATGCTTACCAACTAAGTCAAGAAAGGACCAGCTCCCTCTTACCTCAAAGCTCTTATTACTCCTCGTACTGCACCACGCTCTCTCCAATCTACTAGCGCTGCTCAACTGGTCCCACCATCTCTCAGGATAAGAGGTAGGTATACATCTAGACTCTTTTCTGTTCTGAAAAGAGGACCGAGGTGGTGGAATGAACATGCTCTAGATCGCTGACTGTCAGAGGGATGAAAACCTACCTCTTCCTGAAACACTTACACTAGCTTTTATTTTCCCTGTATTGTTGTATGTATAATAATAATTCCTCTAAACACAGTTTTTAGGCTGATGGTATCCTAAGTTTGTGACCTACTGAACCAGTGTTTATGAATCCATTGAGACTTCAAAGCACTCTTGTACGTCGCTCTGGATAAGGGTGTCTGCCAAATGTCGTAAATGTAAATGTAAGCTCAAAAAGAATGAAACACTTTGGTGGAGAAGCAAAAATAAATAAACAAAATCTGAAAGATTCTCATTTAAGAATTTTTCAGATATATTGAACTTTTGTGAGAAAGCAGATATTTGGTGTCCGTGAGAGGGGCCCTGAGGATGAGGTCTAGAAAACACTGCCCTTAGGCACATCAGGTTTGTGAATAAACCTTGAGGAAAAGGCAAAGAAGTGAAACAAAACATAATAATGATAAAAGCTTGCCATGCTAGCAGTGCCTGACCCAGGACCACGAGAAAAGTAGACTGGGGTCTCTATGGCACACTTTAAGGGTCCTAATTTGAAAAAATATTCCATCATGTCATGCCCCAAAATTCATTCAGAGTGCACCAAAGTCAGGGCTGAGCTAGCATAAATCCCAACCTGAAGTTGCTGACACTTGGTTATGTATTATTCATTCACTTTTATCAAACCCTGAGATGGTTTAGAGTTGAATGGGAAGTGAAGCTCAGGAAAGTACATCACAGCTCAGTTGCCTGACTGTATAGTGCTCAGCCTACCACGGAGCTCTGCATCAAACAGCGGCGACATTTCACTTCCCTCAACTAAAAACAATTGCTCCTCTGAAACATGCTGCTAATGTAAAAAAAAAAAAAAAAAAAAAAAGAAAATCAAAAATGCTACCCACTTAGATTGCTTTTGTCACAGTTGAGACTGTCAGTCAAACTGAAAAATTGCATTTCCCCACATAAACTAACTCGTGCAAGGATTTTCACTTCTCTCTGGAGAGCTGTCTGGAAATCACGGTTGACATTCAGAACTACGATGGTGGAAACTGTAAAAGGCTCACTAAGTAATTAAGAGGCTTTTTCACTTGTGTCTAGAACTGCAATGGCATACTTGTCATTCCCGTCACCCCAGGGGAACAAATAAACTTACACGCATCTTGACAAACGAAAGATACAAAGGCAATTCAATGTTATTTAGTGAGAAACATTAGGGAAATACAGTTGTGGCAGGTCTCCACTTTTATTCTGGCTGATTGTGCCTTTGAGTGCTTTTCTCAAAATTCACCCTACCATCTGTTAAAGCAGTGGGGAAGATGTCATGAAATTAATAAATAAAAAATATTTTCAAAATTTACTTAAAAGTACTGACTTTGCTGTGCTGGGGTCCCATTGTGCAGCTCTCCTGCTTCATTTGTCATCAACTATTCAGAGTTTTGTACATATACACTCACCAGGCACTTTATTAGGAACACTTACACACCTGTGCAATTGTCTAATCAGCCAGTTATCATCAGCTAGAGCATAAAATCATCCAGATACAGGTCAAGAGCTTCAGTTAATTTTGCAATCTCAGTGACTATGACATTGGTTGTTGGTGCCAGATGGGCTAGTTTGAGTATTTCTGAACATACAACAGTTTCTACACACAAAAGTATCTAGTTTCTACACAGAAACTGGTATGAAAAATAAAAAGCATGCAATGAGCGTTAGTACTATGAGCGGAAATGCACTGCTGATATGAGAGGTCAGAGGAAAATGGCCAGACTGGTTCAAGCTGACAGAAAAGCTACAGTACCCCTCCTAAAAACTATGGTGAGCAAAAAAAAACAAAACAAAAAAAAACATTGAGGAGGATGGGCTACAATAGTAGAAGACTACATCAAATTCAACTGATATCAAGAAGAGGAATCTGAGGTTACAGTGGTCACAGGCTGACCAAAACTGAAATGAAGATGGGAAAAAGTTGCCTGGTGTGCTGTATTTCCATTTCTGCTGAACATGCAGATGATATGGTCTGTATTTTCTCATCACTATTAATCCACCGACCCATTCTGTGTTAATTCAGCATCATAAAAGCCAGTCTCATCGTTCTTTCAGCCGTTATGCTAGATTTCGTTCCTTCTTTTCCTGGTTCACAAGAACATGGACTCATGCTTTCCGCTAACAATTCCCAGCATGTTGAAGCGCCACTATTCTGCAGCAGCTCAGTAGGTGGGCTTAACAGACAATTAATAAACTCCTTTTATAGCCTAATAAACAGAGGTAGAATGAAGACAGACGAATTCTTACCAGGTTTGTTAGAGATGCTCTCAGCTGTATTTGGATAGGTAATAAATAAAACCAAAGTGCCCATATACAGCTGTATAAATAACATAGGGGAAACATCTGTTGTCCAAGACACTTCCTTTTTAAGCTTGCATGATCCTGCCAAGAGGGTGAATTCATTCATTCATTCATTCAGAAACCATTTTATCCCTGCACTGGATCTGGATCTCGGGTGGTCACTGGAAATGGCATGGGAACACACCCTGAATGGAATGACAATACTCAGGAGACCAAGCACATATTCATTTACACATAAGAGACTTCAGCATATCCAGTTCCATAGCCAAGGTTTTGGGAGGTGGACAGAAATTTTGAGAACCCAGAAGAAAGCCCACATGGACACAGAGAGAATGTGAAAACTCCACACAGACACTAACTCAGGATTGAGCCCTGGAGCTGTGAAGTGACATCACTCCCCACTGCACCACCATGCATGGTGGATTTAACTTGCAGTAATAAAACCCTTCTCCATCATCCCTTAAGAAATCATCTCACATTCACGGGAAACTTCCATTTCAGATCAATACTCAATCAAAGTCATCATACCCCAAGGAAAACATGCAGCATGCTTCAGGAGCTGAGCAATCCTATCCCATTCCTACAGCAGTGCACTCTCTAAACCAAGACATGAAGCACTCATTTGGTTTATTTAAGATAATTTCTTTGTTCAAACAAGCCGTGCTGATGTAATTTGAAATAAGTACTAGAAAGCAGCTGGTGGCATCTACCCTGAACAGTCTCCAATATGAGTTTGGTGATCATGCTTGTTTTACACAACTGTACCACCCCATATACTGAGTGAGTAGTTTAAGACAGGAGGAAGTGTTAGCATGGATGAGAGGGACTGCAGAGGGAGTTGGAAGATCCATCGGTAGAAGGAGTGGAGGACTGAAAAGCGATCTTGACAGCTATAGTTCTTTTTATGAGGCCTTTCTTTTAGCTGAGTGTCATATCTGACATCTGAACTGACACACAGAAACTGCGAGACTCTCGGCTTCGGAAATTTTAGTGGTTGACGGCAAGCCTAGGTCCTGATTCTATTTTCAGCTTGTTTGCTATAAAAAAAAAGAAAAAAGCTAGATCAATCCAACAATTCTTTAGCACTGTTAGTGCTATAAGATGCACGGAAAGCATGAATTAGTGTGAACTTGTGCAGTCATTTCTATATATTCTCACTTCACTCTATCTCCAATATGATCTCACATTTCTTTTAATGCTCCAGCACTTCCTGGGGGAGTGTTTAATCATCCGTAGGTGGTGCCAGGCAGCCAGGAAAAAGCTGAGAGTGTGAAAACCTTAGCAAGCTTCAGTGGAGCGTTAAAGGCCTCCTTCCCCACAGCACAGGCCAGTTAAACCTCTGTACCTGTGGGAGACAGGATGCTTTATACCTCTTTCCTGACCTGCCATGCTGATGAAATTATGTACTACCTCACTTCAAAGTTAAGACCAGGCAATGGGAATTTTATCTCTCTAGAGTCTGCTGTGCTCTTTCCATTTCATCCAGAACATTTTAAGAGGCATCGCAGGGACTTTGGTCCACATTTAATCTAGTTATCTTGTCGAGGAACATTCCTGTGAAACAATAAGGGAGGATAATGTAAAGTGGAAAGTAGAGACTGTACAGAGACTTTTAAAAGGTTCAAGGCATCAGAGACATGTGACATAGGGACTAAAAGGGACAGCCAGATAGGTTTCTCATTATACATCTCTCCACTTTTCACTTTTCTTCACTCTGGAAACAAGAAGGGGTAGGTTAATCGAGTACATGCTCAGCGCTCTGGTGGATACTGGGATAAGAAGAGAATAGAAAGTCTCTAATAGATTAGCAGCGCCTGTGTAGCGGAACCCCCGCAGGGAGTGACCTGCCGAACGAGCGCTCACATCTAGCGCAGTGTGCTTGCTTGATTGCTAGTCTTGGAGTCCCTCTGCCATTTGCTTTAGCACTCATCCAGGACCAACAAAGAAAGAGACAGAAAGTGAAAGAAGAAGTGAATAAGGGAGTGGACGATAATGATGCAATTTAACTGTAAAGCGAAGAGGGCCACTCCATCAAACTCACTGATTTGATTTACATCTAAATAGTAAAATATATTCAGATGAAGAGGAATTCAGAGAGAATGGAATCGTAATCTAAAGAAGAGGGAGGATAAGCCAAATACTGTGCATACTTTCAATAGTGAAATATAGTTGCATGAATGGTTCAGTGCTTCATCAGATGTTATGTTTGGTGCAGTTGCCATGGCCACTTTTGAATCTTTATAAGAGTGGATGAGAATGTAAGCATATATTGAGGGTGTGAACAGACCCCTGACTGTGCTGTAGTTTTCTTTCTGTCCTGAGTAACAGCCAGCCAGCTCTCTCTGTCTCTGTCTGTCTGTCTGTGTGTGTGTGTGTGTGTGTGTGTGTGTGTGTGTGTGTGTGTGTGTGTGTGTGTGTGTGTGTGTGTGTGTGTGTGTGTGTGTGTGTGTGTGTGTGTGTGTGTGTGTGTGTGTGTGTGTGTGTGTGTGTGTGTGTGTGTGTGTGAGAGTGTGTGTGTGTGAGAGTGTGTGTGTGTGAGTGAGTGTGTGTGTGTGAGCGAGTGTGTGTGTGTGAGCGAGTGTGTGAGTGTGTGTGTGTGATGGGAGACATTTATGACATATGAGCACACTCAAGTACCAACAAGAAGCAACTACCTCCAGGTGAGAGTAATTCAGTTAACATCAAGAAGCACTCTGTTGTGCCGAAGCAACCGAGAGCTTTTATAGTACAACAGAGGGCTTTTATAATAACAGAGGTGGCAATATTGCTAACAAGAAAGGTATAAAGCAAGAATCTTCACAGAATACCTAGTGTATGTCAATGGACAGAGTGGATCCATGCTTACAGCATAAAGATATGATTTTAGAGAGAATGTCAAGGTAAAGTTCTTTGTGACAACTACAAAAAGGAGTAATAGTTTCATTTATCAGCATAAATGGCATAGAAAATATGTAGAACATGCTAAATATAATTGTTTGGAAAAGTGTATTGTTTGGATGAAAAAAAATGACATCCAGTTCTTGCCTGTGTTTACTTGGGCTTTCTGTAATGCATTTTACAGACTTTTTCTAATGCCCCTTCATTCCACATGGCAAAAGTTGTGCAGTAAAACTAGAATAAACATTTTGTAATGATTTTTCATGATGTGATGGAAAAATTAAATACAGGCAATGGAGCTGGACACAAAATTAGCAACATCACTCCTAAACAGGTTTAGAGCCTCCTGATGGTCCAGCGGCTGGCTCTTACGGTCTTATTGCCACAGCCCGGGTTCGATTCCCAGGCAGCGAGCTAACCTAGCCATTGAAGAATTAACTCTCAGTACTGGTTCAAAGCCTGGTAAAATGGGAGGGTTGTGTCAGAAAGGGCGTCAGGCTTAAAACCTGTGCCAAATCAAAAAATATACGGACCAAATGATCTGCTGTGGTGACCCTGAACAGGGAGCAGCTGAAACAAGAACTTCTAGACAGATTTAGAAATTAGACTATATTACAATTTGAATAGTTAGAATGTAAAATGTTTTTATATAGCAAAACAATGTTTTTATATAGCCAGTCAAGCTGGTGCTATTTTATTAGTCAGAAAGTCTGACTAATACATGACACAAAAATGTATCCAATTCTACCTGACAATCATACTGCTAATAATGCTAATGATGCTAAATAGCTAACACCAGAGGTGATGCTCAGCTTAAAAGCTTACAGGGAACTCTTATCCATTTTCACAGCAGAAAATCTGAATGAGTTTTTCAGTTTTTACTATCAATGCTAGTTAGTACTGTTAGTAGCACATGAGTTCAAAAACAAAAACACATTGGAGCTCATTACACAGTAAAACAGGACAGCAATGCCACTCTTAAACATTCTTATGAATCAATATGAGGTGAATTTCATGTGTTTATAGTGGTATAATTTGGTTGTCGAGCCGCAACAGGAGTTTCATGCCTTCTTTAGCAAAAACATTGCTTTATCAAGTACACAGGGGTATTTTCTTCTTCTTCTTCTTTCGGCTTTTCCCTTCAGGGGTCGCCACAGCGAATCATCTCTCTCCACCTATCCCTATCTTCTGCATCTTCAACACTTGCACCCATTTGCTTCATATCCTCATTTATTCCATCCATATACCTCCTCTTTGGCCTTCCTCTTTGCCTCCTGCCTGGCAGCTCCATGTCCAACATTCTCCTACCAATATACTCACTCTCCCTCCTCTGAACATGTCCAAACCATCTTAATCTGGCCTCCCTAACTTTGTCCCCCAAACGTCCAACATGAGCTGTCCCTCCGATGTACTCGTTCCTAATCCTGTCCAACCTCGTCACTCCCAAAGAGAACCTCAACATCTTCAGCTCTGCTACCTCTAGCTCTGACTCCTGTCTCTTCCTCAGTGACACTGTCTCTAAACCATACAGCATGGCCGGTCTCACCACTGTCCTGTACACCTTCCCCTTGATTCTCACTGATGTTTTCCTATCACACAGAACTCCCGACACCTTTCTCCACCCATTCCAACCTGCCTGCACTCGCTTCTTTACCTCTTTCCCACACTCTCCATTACTCTGGACTGTTGACCCCAAGTACTTAAACTCCTGTACCTTCTTCACCTCTTCACCCTGTAACCTTACTGTTCCACTTCCCTCCCTTTCATTCACACACATGTACTCAGTCTTACTACGACTAACTTTCATTCCTCACACTGGGGTATTATGATTAGACAAAATGTTGCACTGGAGAATGAAATGTTGCACTGAAATGTAACAGCATGTTAGTAATTGTCAAATACAATAAAAAGACATCAGCGAAGGGGAGAGCAGAGCTGCAGCACATTCATGCTTAAGTTCCATCATATTAACTAGTCTACAGCCTATACTATAACCTATTAAATACTTTTATGATCTAAAATCTAAGCCTTTTTAATCTAAATAACAAAGTTAGCTTATTCCCTGTCCTTAATAAAAAGCTTTCCATAGTGCATGATGTCATGATCATATCTGGTATCACTAACTCTTTATGAACTTTGTGGCTGCAGAAAAAAAATATGAATATGAAAAAAAAATATGTATATATATATATATATATATATATATATATATATATATATATATATATATATATATATATATATATATATATACTAAAGTGTAGATGTTGAGAACTAAATCAAATCAGATCTTATCCCATGATCACATAACCCCATGGAAGTCTAGATTGTGTGCCCTGTAAATGAGCAAGATTTATACAACAACCAAAGCCAAGCCAAACAAAAGATACGGCAGTAAAGTAACCATAGCAGCCTGTCCATACTCAGACATTTCTCGGCACATGTGAAGGCCCTTAATTTAGCTGGCAGAGCTGGACTGAAGGACAGATAATGAGGCTTTGTTGGAGTGAAAGGCCATGCTGAGAGGAGAACAGGGGTGGGCATGTGAGAGCCGGGAAATCCTAGTGCACACAAAACGGCATTATGCTACAAATTACCTGCTGGTATTAGTGTCACCCACAGCCCAATCATTTTCTCGGCTGGATCAATCAGAGCTAGGGTCTAGCTGCCTCTCCTCTGGGGGCCTGTCCTGGCAATTAGCTATTGATTTTTTAGCCCTTTATTTTCTGAGGCTGAAGCTCCAGTCAGTTATGCAGTACAGAGTACAAGTTTTCTCACACACACACACACACACACACACACACACACACACACACACACACACATACACACACACACACACATACACACACACACACACACACACATACACACACACACACACATACACACACACACACACACACATACACACATACACACTCACACACACACACACACACACACACACACACACACACACACACACACACACACACACACACACACATTCACACCTCAACCAGAAGAGGGATCTTGTCAAAAGACAAGGGAATGAAACAAAGGTTGCAGGCTGTGACCAGTCACCACAAGAAAAAAGATAAACTGTGGTTGAAGAAGCTGTGATTAAGGTCACTGCTACAAGGAGAAACACCTGAGCAACACCACTGCTGCAAGGTCATGTTAACACACTCCAATGTGTTATGTAAGTGTTTATTTACTCAAGCAATCATACAGAATATAATATAATGGTGCACTTTATAATACGGGGCATTATGGATAGGACTAGTAGATTTTTGTACTTAATTTATTCTTCCAATCAAAGTCAAAGGTCCAAATTCAGAATCTACTAAATGCAAACCTTGAGCAATCTTGCACATGCAATTAGTGCTTCATCTGCCTCAGCCACATACGCTTCACCCACTGACCATCTGATGCAATTTGTGCACTTACATAGTCGCTATTATTATAAAGGAATGTTTTTTTTTAACAAATGGCCTCCTGGTGGTCCAGTGGCAGAATCCTGCGCTCTCATTGCTGTGGCCCGGGTGTGATTCCCGGGCAGGGTGCCAACCCAGCAACTAAAGAGTTAACTCTCAGTGACGGTCCCAAGCCCAGATAAAAATGGGAGGGTTGCGACAGGAAGGGCATCTGGCATAAAACCTGTGCCAAATCATGCGGATCAAATGCTCCGCTTAAAACAGCGGACCCTTCCATTCTGCGGGACAAAGGCTAGGATAAAGAAAACATTTTTCCTTTTAAAAAATCTCACTGACTGTCCCATCTTAATGTGCAGAGCTTTCCATGCACTTTTTTATCTACCAATTGGGGAAAACCAGCATAATTACTTGACGTTTGCAAACTTTGTAGACAAACTTCTTCTTAGCATGAAACATATAAACATCATAATATATTGCATCAATACATCAAGATGCATAACTGTAATTTTGAATTTCCTCTATTTAATAAAGGAAATTGATCTTCCATTATAGATATAAGGACACAGATACTCTATAATAGGATGTCTCATGATGCCTGGGACTTCACAGGGAGTTAACCATGCTTAAAATAGG
Source organism: Hemibagrus guttatus (assembly GCA_033459395.1). Taxonomy (NCBI): domain Eukaryota; kingdom Metazoa; phylum Chordata; class Actinopteri; order Siluriformes; family Bagridae; genus Hemibagrus; species Hemibagrus guttatus. The sequence continues at coordinate 10,913,426 of JAUCMX010000004.1, forward strand.
AGGGTTTTTTATCCTTTGACTTTTCCATGAAACACATGGGGATATTTCAATTACTTAGTTACTGATTTAAACAAAACTGCATAAAGAGAGTGGTCTGGACTCTGCAACCTTTTTGTGCTGACATCACAGTGTTAGGGATCTTCTCTATATCCATGCTGCCTTTCTTCTTCTTCTTCTTTCGGCTTTTCCCTTCAGGGGTCGCCACAGCAAATCTTCTCTTTCCACCTATCCATATCTTCTGCATCCTCAACACTTGCACCCATTTGCTTCATATCCTCATTTATTCCATCCATATATCTCCTCTTTGGCCTTCCTCTTTGCCTCCTGCCTGGCAGCTCCATGTCCAACATTCTCCTACCAATATACTCACTCTCCCTCCTCTGAACATGTCCAAACCATCTTAATCTGGCCTCCCTAACTTTGTCCCCAAATCGTCCAACATGAGCTGTCCCTCTGCTGTACTCGTTCCTAATCCTGTCCAATCTTGTCACTCCCAAAGAGAACCTCAACATCTTCAGCTCTGCTATCTCTAGCTCTGACTCCTGTCTCTTCCTCAGTGACACTGTCTCTAAACCATACAGCATGGCCGGTCTCACCACTGTCCTGTACACCTTCCCCTTGATTCTCACTGATTTTTTACTATCACACAGAAATCCCGACACCTTTCTCCACCCATCCCAACCTGCCTGCACTCGCTTCTTTACCTCTTTCCCACACTCTCCATTACTCTGAACTGTTGACCCAAAGTACTTAAACTCCTGTACCTTCTTCACCTCTTCACCCTGTAACCTTCCTGTTCCACTTCCCTCCCTTTCATTCACACACATGTACTCAGTCTTACTACGACTGACTTTCATTCCTCTTCTCTCCAGCGCAAACCTCCACCTCTCCAGGTTTTCCTCCACCTGCTCCCTGCTCTCACTACAGATCACAATGTCATCTGCAAACATCATTGTCCAAGGAGACTCCTGTCTGACCTCCTCTGACAACTGGTCCATCACCATAGCAAACAGGAAGGGGCTCAGAGCAGTCCCACCTCCACTTTGAACTCCTCTGTCTGACCTACAGCACACCTCACCACTGTCCTGCTCCTCTCATACATGTCCTGCACCACTCTGACATACTTCTCTGCTACTCCTGACTTCCTCATACAGTACCACAGCTCTTCTCTTGGCACCCTGTCATACGCTTTCTGGCACTAACACACTTCTTCTCCATTTCTCAGGCATCCTCTCACTCTCTAAAACCCTGTTGAACAAACTAGTTAAAAATTCCACTACTGCCTCTCCCAGACACTTCCAGACCTCCACCGGGATGTCGTCAGGACCAACTGCCTTTCCACTTTTCACTCTTCTTCAAAGCCTTCCTGACTTCATCCTTTCTAATCTTATCTACTTTCTGTTCCACAGAGCTCACCCCTTCTACTCTTTTTTCCCTCTCATTTTCCTCATTCATCAGCTCCTCAAAGTTCTCCTTCCATCTCCTCTGTACACTCTCCTCACTTGTGAGCACCCTTCCATCTCTATCCTTAATAACTCTAACTTGCTGCACACCCTTCCCATCTCGATCCCTCTGCCTAGCTAACCTGTACAAGTCCTTCTCTCCTTCTCTAGTGTCTAACCTAGTGTACAACTCCTCCTTTGCCTTCTGCTTGGCCTTAGACACCTCCCTCTTCACTCTGCGCTGTAACTCCTTGTATTCCTGTCTATTCTCTTCAGTCCTGTCCATGTCCCACTTCTTCTTGGCTAGCCTCTTCCTCTGGATACTATCCTGAACTTCCTCATTCCACCACTGAGTCTCCTTATCTTCTTTCCTCCTTCCAGATGACACACCCAGCACCTTTCTCCCTGTCTCCCTGATCACTTCTGCTGCAGTTTCCCAGTCATCTGGCAGCACTACCTGACCACCCAGAGCCTGCCTCAACTTCTGTCTAAATTCCTCACAACATTCCTCCTTTTTCAGCTTCCAACACTTGGTTTTCTTCTCTATCTCTATCTCTGACCTCTTTTTCTTACAGACCATCAAAGTCATCCTACACACCTCCATCCTATGCTGTCTGGCTACACTCTCTCCCACTACCACTTTACAGTCACTAATCTCTTTCAGATTGCCTCTTCTACATAGGATGTAGTCTACCTGTGTTCTCCTACCTCCACTCTATATCTAAGTCACTCTATGCCCCTCCCTCTTCTGAAAATCTTAGCAAAGTCCACTACCATCTGTCCTTCTAGGTTCCTTTCCTTAACTCCAAACTTGCCCATCACCTCCTCATCACCTGTGTTCCCCTCACCAACATGTCCATTAAAATCCGCTCCTATCACCACTCTCTCACCCGTGGGAATACTCTCCATCACCTCATCTAATTCACTCCAGAATTTCTCTTTTTCCTCTAACCCACAACCTACCTGTGGGGCATAACCACTAACAACATTCAACATCACCCCTTCAATCTCTAACTTCAGGCTCATCACCCTGTCTGACACTCTCTTCACCTCCAGAACATTCTTCACAAACTCCTCCTTCAGGACCACACCTACCCCATTTCTCTTACTATAGACACCATAATAAAACAGCTTGAATCCTGCTCCTATATTACGAGCCTTGCTACCCTTCCACCTGGTCTCCTGTACACACAGTATATCCACCTTCCTTCTCTCCATCATATCAGCCAGCTCTCTACCTTTCCCTGTCATAGTACCAACATTCAGAGTTCCTATTCTCAGTCCTACACTCTTAACTTTCCTCTTCTCTCTCTGTTTGTGCACTCTCCTCCCTTCTCTACTTCTTCGACCAACAGTAGCCCAATTTCCACCGGCACCCTGTAGGTCAACGGCGCCGTTAATCCGGGCCTCGACCGATCCAGTATGAAATTCAGAGTACTGATTATTCGCATGGTTAAATTTGGCAATGTTTCACGCCAGATGCCCTTCCTGACGCAACCCTCTCTAGTTATCCGGGCTTGGTAGTGGCACAGAAGTCACTGGACTGTGACCCCCATGGCTAGATTATATCCATGCTGCCTTTAATGAGCTATTTTGAGAAAACAGTATTTATTTATTTATACTAACTTTTATGTCACACCAAAAAAAAACAAAAGTCTATGGCTGTTCATTGGTCATGTTTACCAAATTGTCATATTCTCTGCCATGTAAAGAGATGAAAACTACCAGAGTAGTTTCCTTCTAGCAATAGATGAAATTCTGGATTTCAAACAGATTCACTGCATGTGTCTTAAATCACGTACTGTAAGAGTACCTACTGCAATCGATTCAGTAGCTACTGCTCGGCTGTTGATGCGGTACCTGCTGAACAGTATGTGTGTTTAATATGAATTCAATCCAGACGTTCTACTTCTGAGATGTGACTGTAAAAACTTTCTTTTTTTCCTCCTAAAAACCGCAACCGTTTTTTCTTGTTTAAACCTTCGAAAAGTTAATATGTACAGCAACCACAATTATCTAGAGCAACTTATATTGTATCTCACTTCATACAACTAAATAGTTGAGGGTTAAGCGCCTTGCTCAAGGGCGCAGCAGAGGCAGCTTTGTGGTTTTGGGACTGAGCTACCATGTTGTTAAACCAGTATGGTTTAACCACAAGGAACAAGTTTTAATACCTACAGCACATACACTTTAAAAGTATACTGCTAAATCTTCCACATCAGTCTTGTTGCCTTATGAAACAGCACAGTGTCTATTGGTTCCATTCTGCAGACTCTCAGCAGAAGCAATCCAGGTCATCCAGGTATATCTTACCTATTGTTTTATGAATGCTAAGAAGTCAGCCATAATACCCGTTTGCTGTACTGCTTTCCACCTATTGTATAGTAGGGTAGTAGGGATATTCAGTCACACCAAGTTTCTTTAAAGACAGGTCATGAAGTTAATCTATAGAAAAGACATGAGGTAGAAATAAATCTAACAAAAAAGATATGTTTTCCAACAAAACCATGGTTGAGTTTGTGTGTTGTGGGCCAAAAGTGGCCTAAAATGTTAATGGTCAATGTGAAAAATTTTAAAGTATGGGCCAAATGATTAAATGCTTTTGTAAAACTGCATCATATGACACCTGAGACATGTCTTCAAGGTGAAGTTGTTTATCACATCACTCCACAGCAATATGTGGGTCAGAAAGAATGGTAATAAGTAAGAAAGTAGCAGTAGGTCATTGCTTATTTGCTATGAAGGAAATGCACAATGGGGCTACTGCTGTCAGTCAGTCTTTAATATAATCTTCACCAAAGAAAAAAAAATATATAGTTATAAAATATAGCCTGGATTAAAGCAAAGAACTTCTATAAACCTGCATCTGCTTTATTTAACCAAGGAGTTATAAAATCAAGGTGAAGTTCATTTAAACTCTGCACACTGTGCTGTTTTTCATTTAATTAGCCATTTTAACTTCATTGAGCTTAATTGCTCTGATCTCTGTTCTATTCTCTGAAATAGATAACATATTCTAAACACATGAAAATAAAGATATGAATAGTAGATACACTATTTACTGGTTTGCTTCAGTCACCTATGAAAATCCATATTTTTAAATAAACGCTGGCTTTTTTTTTTCAACAGAGCTGCCATTCCACATAGCCCACATAGACCAGACTGTACAAAGGGCAGCATACCTCTGATTTGTCATTCTACAACATTATTAAATGAGAATCATAGAGCATTCACCACAACCGTGACCCAGAAAAAAAATGGTTACTGGAGATGAATGACTGAATGAATAAATATATAAATTAAAATGAAATGCTGCATTAAGGACTCCATTCTGACTAGCGACAGCACTGTGGCCCAGCTTTGTGGAAGATTCTCTCACTGGGATGCAATAAGCCATAGTTTCCTGATTAAAAGGAATAGTTTTCTAAAAGAAGCTAGTTTCGAAAGACATTATTTTTAATAAAAAAAAAAAAATATATATATATATATATATATATATATATATATATATATATATATATATATATATACATATATATATATATATATATATATATATATATATATATATATATATATATATATTTTTTTTTTTTTTTTTTTTTTTTTTTTTCTTCCCTGTAGTCCTTTTTTCAGTGTTTATGGGGGCATAGTGCCATGATTCACATTTACAGTTTAGACCACACCCACTTCTGGTTCAAATATGAATAAATATGTTTGGAGCATTACCAGAAAGCTGAACATAGTTATTCTTTCCAAATTCTTCATGCGGCAGCCGCTGACTGATATGGTTTGGCCCTAGTACAGCCAATAGAGCACAGATTCAGTAAGGGCCCAAATGGAGGAGTGCAAAAAAATCACTTAAAGCTTTTCAGTTTTACAGTCTCCCATATTACCCCAGGGCACACAGAGGAGCTCACTCATTCTCAGTGGGACTTTTGAAAAGATGTAGTAAAGCAGTGCCGATTCATCTTCCGTCCCCTCGGCACGGCTTTGAAAGCAGGAAGAAACCTGCTGTGCACATCTGCACCGGAGAAAAGCATCCATCTCACCAAGAAGAGACAAAGGCCAAGCATTACCCACTGTGCACACCTGCACGCATTATACACAACACTTTCACACAAAGTGGGTGTATATTGCATTCACACTGTACACCTGTACAAGAGTGGATTGTCATAGAAGGACTTGAGGGCTTGAAGTTATTCTCTTGTGAGCAACGTGCTCATGTGCTCAAGTGGCTCTATTATGGAGCTCAAGAGTCAGAAATAATGATAAACAAGTTCTTAGAGGCATAGCTATGTAAATATAATCATTAGCTCATTGGATGCATATTTTTCAAATTTCTTATAATGCATTATGGTTTCTTGTTTTCTTTAAATAAAGCTATGAGGAATTAAAACGGAAAAAAATCACTTTCTTTGGTGATTGTGGATTCTCTATTGTCATTTTCTACTTCAATGAAGGGAAGAGCAGGCTATATGAGTGTAAGTAATGATTTTATATGATAATAATCTGTGCCATTATTTGCTGCCACAGTGGAGGGACAGCACAGAATGTATTGTTAGAGAGGTAGATACCTCCCCAAAGATTACTGAGTGCAATTTGGATTATATAAAGTAAATAGAAAAAAACTTTTTTATAAAGTTTTTTTATATTGTAGATGCGAATGCACATGCGAATGCACATGCGAATGCACATGCGAATGCACATGCGAATGCACATGCGAATGCACATGCGAATGCACATGCGAATGCACATGCGAATGCACATGCGAATGCACATGCGAATGCACATGCGAGAAGAGTGGCACAGTGGTTCAATGGATAGCACCGCTGCCTCACAACCTAAGGGTCACTGGTTTGATTCCAAGCTCAGAAACATGCCAGTAGGTGGACTGTCTATGCTAAATCGCCCCTAGGTGCAAATCCATCCACGGTATATTTCCAGCTCATGCCCAGTGTACCTGGGATAACAAATCAAAACACACAGTGATATTGACAAAATGCAGCTATTATCTAACTCTACTACTAGGAATTACATTGCCTTTACATTGAAGTACAGAAACTTGCCAGATTCTAAACAGCCATCAGTCTAGACCAAAAACAAAAAAAATATGGCTATAAGGTGTATATGAAAAATAATGCCTATATATATATATATATATATATACAGGCATTATTCTTCATGTGTGTGTGTGTATATATATATACACACACACATATGAAAAATAATATATATATATTATTGGGGCAGTGGTGGCTCAAGTGGTTAAGACTCTGGGTTGTTGATCGGAGGGTCGGGGTTCAAGCCCCAGTACCACCAAGCTCCACTGTTGGGTAATTGAGCAAGGCCCTTAACCCTCTCTGCTCCAGGAGTGCTGTATCATAGCTGCCCCTGCGCTCTGACCCCAACTTCCTCAGCTGGGATATGCGAAGAAAAGAATTCCACTGTGCTGTAATGTATGTGCGGCGATAATAAAGGCTTCATGCCCTCTCTACTATATATATACATACACAAACCAGACACAACATCATGACCACCTGCCCAATATTGTGTTGTCCCCCTTTTGCTGCCAAAACAGCCCTGACCCATCGAGGCATGGACTCGACTAGATCCCCGAAGGTATGCTGTGGTATCTGTCACCAAGATATTTGCAGCAGATCCTTTAAGTCCTGTAAGTTGTGAGGTAGGGCCTCCATGGATCGGACTTGTTTGTCCAGCACATCACACAGATGCTCGATTGGATTGAGATCTGTGGAATTTGGAGGCCAAGTCAACACCTCATATTCATTGTTGTGCTCATCAAACCATTCCTGAACCATTGTTGCTCTGTGGCACAGTGCATTATCCATCTGACAGAGGCCATTCACTGCCATCAGGGAATGCCACTTCTATGAAAGGGGGTACAAGGTCTGCAACAATGCTTAGGTAGGTGGTACATGTCAAAGTAACATTCACATGGATGGCAGGACCCAAGGTCTTCCAGCAGAACATTGCCCAAAGCATGACACTGCCTCCACCAGCTTGCCTTCTTCCCATAGTGCATCCTGGTGCCATGATTAATCAGATCAGGCCCCCTTCTTCCATTGCTCTGTGGTCCAGTTCTAATGCTTTGTTGGTGCTTTCAGTGGTGCACAAGGGTCAGCATGGGAACCTTGACTGGTCTGCGGCTATGCAGCTCCATACACAATAAACTGCAATGCACTGTGTATTCTGACACTTTTCTATCAATTTTGCATCAATGAGCATTGGCCATCCATGACCCTGTCGCCGATTCACCACTGTTCCTTCCTTGGACCACTTTTGATAGATACTAACCACTGCAGACCAGGAACACCCCACAAGAGCTGCAGTTTTGGAGATGCTCTGATCCAGTCATCTAGCCATCACAATTTGGCCCTTGTCAAACTTGTTCAAATCCTTACGCTTGCCCATTTTTCCTGCTTTTAACACATCAACTTTGAGGACAAAATGTTCACTTGCTGCCTAATATATCCCACCCACTAACAGGTGCCATGATAAGGAGATAATCAGTGTTATTCACTTCACCTGTCAGTGCTTATAATGTTATGCCTAACTGGTGTATATATACAGATAGATAGATAGATAGATAGATAGATAGATAGATAGATAGATAGATAGATAGATAGATAGATAGATAGATAGATAGATAAGGTGATATGACAGTCATCACAGTGAAACCATGTGGCAGAATCCATATGCCTTAATAGTGTCTTCACATTTCATAAAAGCCTGTTTGATTGTCACATACATGTAAAATGGCATGGGAAATGTTAATTCATTTGCTATATCCTTTTTAAGTTAAACTGGAAGAGTGAAAGGCGTATTTATTACACACACACATACACCTAATGCTATGCCTGCACTTACAGGTGCATCTCAATAAATTAGAATGTCGTGGAAAAGTTCATTTATTTCAGTAATTCAACTCAAATTGTGAAATTCGTGTATTAAATAAATTCAATGCACACAGACTGAAGTAGTTTAAGTCTTTGGTTCTTTTAATTGTGATGATTTTGGCTCACATTTAACAAAAACCCACCAATTCACTATCTCAACAAATTAGAATACTTCATAAGACCAATAAAAAAACATTTTTAGTGAATTGTTGGCCTTCTGGAAAGTATGTTCATTTACTGTACATGTACTCAATACTTGGTAGGGGCTCCTTTTGCTTTAATTACTGCCTCAATTCGGTGTGGCATGGAGGTGATCAGTTTGTGGCACTGCTGAGGTGGTGTGGAAGCCCAGGTTTCTTTGACAGTGGCCTTCAGCTCATCTGCATTTTTTGGTCTCTTGTTTGTCATTTTCCTCTTGACAATACCCCATAGATTCTCTATGGGGTTCAGGTCTGGTGAGTTTGCTGGCCAGTCAACCACAGCAACATCATGGTCATTTAACCAACTTTTGGTGCTTTTGGCAGTGTGGGCAGGTGCCAAATCCTGCTGGAAAATGAAATCAGCATCTTCAAAAAGCTGGTCAGCAGAAGGAAGCAAGAAGTGCTCCAAAAATTCTTGGTAAATAGGCGCAGTGACTTTGGTTTTCAAAAAACACAATGGACCAACACCAGCAGATGACATTGCACCCCAAATCATTACAGACTGTGGAAACTTAACACTGGACTTCAAGCAACTTGGGCTATGAGCTTCTCCACCCTTCCTCCAGACTCTAGGACCTTGAAATGAAATACAAAACTTGCTCTCATCTGAAAAGAGGACTTTGGACCACTGGGCAACAGTCCAGTTCTTCTTCTCCTTAGCCCAGGTAAGACGCCTCTGATGTTGTCTGTGGTTCAGGAGTGGCTTAACAAGAGGAATACGACAACTGTAGGCAAATTCCTTGACACGTCTGTGTGTGGTGGCTCTTGATGCCTTGACCCCAGCCTCAGTCCATTCCTTGTAAAGTTCACTCAGATTCTTGAATGGATTTTGCTTGACAATCCTCATAAGGCTGCGGTTCTCTCGGTTGGTTGTGCATCTTTTTCTTCCACACATTTTCCTTTCACTCAACTTTCTGTTAACATGCTTGGATACAGCACTCTGTGAACAGCCAGCTCCTTTGGCAATGAATGTTTGTGGCTTACCCTCCTTGTGAAGGGTGTCAATGATTGTCTTCTGGACAACTGTCAGATCAGCAGTCTTCCCCATGATTGTGTAGCCTAGTGAACCAAACTGAGAGACCATTTTGAAGGCTCAGGAAACCTTTGAAGGTGTTTTGAGTTGATCAGCTGATTGGCATGTCACCATATTCTAATTTGTTGAGATAGTGAATTGGTGGGTTTTTGTTAAATGTGAGCCAAAATCATCACAATTAAAAGAACCAAAGACTTAAACTACTTCAGTCTGTGTGCATTGAATTTATTTAATACATGAGTTTCACAATTTGAGTTGAATTACTGAAATAAATGAACTTTTTCATGACATTCTAATTTATTGAGATGCACCTGTACACTTAAGCCCTACCCTTAGCAACCAGAAGGACACCATTTGGCTCTTTGCAGTTTTTTATAAAAGAGCAGTTTTCCTCATGGGAAACAGCCAAATGTTCCCACAAGGTCAACTTGTCAAATATTCTTATCCTTGTTGGGACACACATACAGACATTACATACAGAGCAAGGCTTGGCTGAAGCCTGCAGAAGTGTCACAGGCCTGTGGGGGTTTAGCGCCTCTCTGATTTCAGGCCATGAACAGAGGGGAGGTTCGCTCATAACTTTATTAAGCCCTTAGGCCAAATTTCATTTTCTCCCATGGCAATTAGATAAATTTCTTTTGCTTAATCAAGTTACAGAAGCTGTACAAGCAAGATGGAAGCATCCTGCTGTTACAGCTCTTACTTCATTTTGCTTTCCTGACTGCTGCAGTGCCAATGACATTTCATTGGACTACATTTATCTCTGCTGTACACCAACTGGAAATAGTCCTTAGTGTTAACTTAAACAGCACAAAAGCAGTGTATTATCTGTCAGTTTCAGAATGATGGGTGTTTGTAATAATTTGTCTGAAATATGTGTAGTGACCTGTGAAAACAGATGTCGCTGTGGCTGTGGAAAACACAAAGTTACCAAAAATGTGGGTTTTGAGCAAATGTCTTTCAATAATACATACTGACATCTCTATTTTAAGAAAATATAAAATAGCCAAAGTGGAAATAATTTTTAGGCTACTTTTACATCTTGTGCTGAAAGCCTGTTTGCAAAGATCATTTGGTATTAGGCAAAAACAGTCAGTCTGTTTTGTACAGCATATTTCTAGTTAAACTGTATCTTTACAATATTAGTGTGGCAGCAGGGGTGTAGTCCAGTGTTAGTAAATAATATGTGATGATTGTCATCTGTGTCTTATTACTGATAAGCAACTTATGTGTGTACAGGAGATGGAACAGGCTGAAAGGATGCAGGCTTGTGATTGCTCTTTTTCAGGATTTTTCTTTTTCTCTGACCTCTGCTGAAATTCTGATTATTTATACATATATATATATTATATATATATATATATATATATATATATATATATATATATATATATATATATATATATATATATATATATATATATATATATATATATATTCATAATAATAGAATAATTCATAATAATATAGACAACATCATGACTATCTATAATATGTGATAAAATGCTGTAACTTAATCTCAGGTTGAACTACATGCAAAAGAGGAACATATTTCAGTTTTTTCCTTTTTTTTAGAACTTCAAAGCGGCTTTTAGAGCTCCATACAGTAGAAAATGTCTATTATAAACATTGTATAATAAATAATAAAGTGTTTATTAGAAATGATATATTTATTACATATTATATAAAGCTTTTCCCCAGCTATCACACTGCCACAGTGCCTCTTTACAGACACAGTGTCATTACGATGCAAGTCGTTTCCTTGAGCAACTTGCTGCAAACATTCATTCACAGTAAACACACTCATCATACACTGAACGCTACAAAGCAATGATAGCTTAGTGAGAGACTGAGACTAAAGACTACTGTGTGTATAAAACTCTTTGTGTGTGACAAATGTCACAGCAATGATTTGACGATTTATGTGACAGCCACAAGAGAGTAGCCACAATACTGGTACAGGACATGAGAGGGTTTCCATTTCTAGAGAGCAGGACAGCCCAAATGTAGAGAAGCTTTCATCCTTCAAGCTTTGAGTGTGTACAAAAACAGAACACAACAACAGTGCATCACAGGATTTAGAGAACCAACTACACAGATTAGATCATGACAGCTAGCTCACATCTACTGGTTTACTCAGTAACAGTGACAAGTCAATTTTATGGGTATATGAAAGGTTCCCCCCTCAGTTATAATTTTTCTTTTATAGTGAGGAGATTTAGCATTTAATTATGTCCTCAGAGTAGTATAATACTGCATTTGTTGTCATTACACCATCGGTGTAATTATTGTTTCAGTAATCTTTAGCATACTTTATACAGTTCAGGATGCAGAATTGCAGATGTTGAATTCCCTCTGAATGTGTGTTGACTCACAGGACTGAGAATAATCTGTGTAGTGGATAAAGGAATAGCATTACCCATACTGCAAAATAATCTTCTGTACTTATATTGTTGTAACATTTGTGCACATAGATAGGGCAAATTTCCAAAATCATACATCCAAGCAGCTTTATATTGCATGTCAGCATATTGACTAAACTATTTGCTATTGTTGTTTCCCACATAAATGTCAATTAATTGTTTCATCCATTTTTCTTAAAAGTAATCAGTGCTGGCTTATAAGTTGCTACAAAGAGCTTGATTACATCCTCTAGTCTTCAAGTAACCTACTACAGACATATATTCTAAGCCCTAGATTCTAAAGGGTGTCATCACAGTAATTGGCATGTGTGCTTGGACCCCTATGATTACTGCTTGTTCTTATCGTAATAAAATAAGTGGTACTTTGGTTGAATTCTAATGCCTCAGTGTCCAGTGAGTGTGTAAACAAATAAAAACAACAGGAACAGGAACAGACTGTTTTGTCCCCGTTATGAAATAAAGGGAATTATCAAAATGCCACTGAAATGACCGTCAGACTTCATGGCCTGTTTTACTTTGGCAAAAATCTGTCCCTGGACTTTGCTACTTGAGTATTATGCTTGGGCAGGTATAGAGAACATCACCCCCACCTAAACCCCTAAATATCAAAATGTGTGTATGTGTGTGTGTGTGTGTGTGTGTGTGTGTGTGTGTGTGTGTGTGTGTGTGTGTGTGTGTGTGTGAGAGAGAGAGAGAGAGAGAGAGAGAGAGGACGGGAAGAAGAGAGAAAGATATCACACCTGTAGGGGAGCCCTCTAGTACCTCTCCGGAATAGCGAGTCTCCCTGAAGATGGGCCTGTTGTCATTCTGGTCAATCACAAACACATCCAGATCCACAGGTCCCTCCACTAGCCTCCCAGTCATGTCTGTAGTTGACACTTGTAGCTGGAGAGAGAGAGAGAGAGAGAGAGAGAGAGAGAGAGAGGAGAGAGAGAGAGAGAGAGAGAGAGAGAGAGAGAGAGAGAGAGAGAAGGTTGAAGTGTTAAAATGAGCCTGTGGTACTGGTAACTGTAGGCAAGGTGAATATATCGAGGACAGTGGTAAAAAGCATTTCACATGTTGTACTGTGTATGATTTTGTGTGACAAATAAAATTGGAATTTAATTTAGAATTTTTATTTGTTCCTCATCTGAAACGTTTCATCCATTAAGCAAGTTGCCTTGAGTAGACATTTCAAAAGGACACAGAAAATTCAAAGAACTAATACTGTACAAACAATCCTCAATAGGCAACAATAAGGAAAGCAAAGCAATAAGTAAACTGAATAAACCAAACTAAGTTACAAATGATTTCTCTACTGTCCCGTATACACATTTTACTCCAGAACAAGAATAATAATAAAGAGATGGACAAAGACAAAGCCCAATGACTGTAATTTACACACCAATTATGCCAGTGCTATTTATCTCATCCTAACTGACAAGTGCAAAATATGAAAAAGAATGGTTCTATGGGAGCAAGGGACTAAACCAGGAGGCATCTGTCCTATGGTAAGGGTAATCATTGTCTTTTGTTGACTGTGCTTGGCATTCATTATGAAGTGAGCTACAGACACAAGAGTGCTTGTCCCTAACTGCCACAGATCTGTTTTACAAGGCCTTATCTCCCTGAATGAAGGAGAGGGGAGTGGCTGAGAGATACAATGACAGAACACATTAGGACTGTGCAAAGCAGGTCTTACATGCAGAAAATGGAGATTGAAAATGGAGGTGCTATTTAGCTTGTACTAATATTTAGCGGAGTGTCACTTCATAGCTTTGTACCAGCCACCTTTTACTCTCTGCCAGAATTTCCTCAATATTTACACTAGAAAAGTTGCTTTTCTAGATAGCCAAATTAAAATTTAAATTATTGAATGAGTGTGTGTGTGTGTGTGTGTGTGTGTGTGCCCTGCGATGGGTTGGCACTGTGTATCCTGCCTTGATGCCCGATGATGCCTGAGATAGGCACAGGCTCGAGTGACCCGAGAATAGATCGGAAAAGTGGTACAGACAATGGAATTTTTTTTTTCCAATGGCTAGTTCACACGTCTGGGGCTGATGAGTAGAAGGGTCAGTGGCCAGACTACCATGATTAAACACATGTGCCTACTTTGGCGAATGAAAATAATGTTTTTCACCGTCTTTTCTGTCAAAAGCAAGACAATGTAATATAAAAGCAAAAAATAGATGTAAATGAAATACAAATGAATGAAGTGTAAATCTTAATACTATGATGTATGAATTAGATGTCATGAAAGAAATAGACTTCTAACAGGAGTCTATAGCATATTTTCAGCATATTGCAGCACGCATATTCCATGTGAGTGCTTCCACCTTGCAATAAATTATAAAACAGCACTTGATCCAACACACTCATTTATTTATGTTTAAAATTTTGAACCAACAGTTACACAAGCATTGGATATTGTCATTGAGTGGAATATAAAACTTTTGTTGAGTGTATTTACAACCAAGAATATAAGTGTCAGCGTGACGGCATTATTCAAACTGTAAAATTGATCAAATTGTCAGACAATGGCACTGGACTTAACACCCATGTTTGCTTGAGCAGATATAAATCCAAGATCAGAACTGCACATAACTGAGACACTCTGTTTTACTCACTCAAATCCTTCATCCTGACTGAGCTTTTAATACTTATATTTTAAACTCTGAATACAGCTCTCTTTGATTAAATCAGGTTCATCTGTGACAAGTGTGTGCTACATTCCTCTACTGTGCTGTGTCTCGATCTACAATATCAGCTTGTTAATCCTTAAATGCATTCAAAAAGCTTCTCTTAATCCAACTGTGGTGTGAGACACAGAAGAAATCTAGGTCATATGCATCAACCAAAATATCTACGAACCACTTCTGTGACAGCATAAGAAGAAGACACTGAATGAAGCCAAATAGGGATGTGTTAGAAAAAGAAACAAGAAATAGGAAAGCACCGATTCGTACAAGAAAGATTTATCTGTTGTTCACAGCATCTACAGAGTTAGAGTGCATTGACAGACGAGATTGAAATGTGCATCTACAAGTGGCTCTTCTTTTCTCAGGAAGCGCTGCCTGTGGGTTGAACCTGCTAAACACTGAATCATGCATTCATTTATTCTGCAGTATCAGCACAACCTCACACAGGCAGCCCACAGAAGCCAACCAAAAAAATACAGCCTGCCTCCTCATCTGATTTACACATGCAAACTCACACACTGAATGCAATACTTCAGGCCAGTGTGATGCTAGATATCAAGAACTGCCTTCAAAACACTTCAGCGTGTTTGTAGATTGCATCAAAGTGCTTAAAGTGTCCTTCTGAAGTGTTATCCGATGTACTTTATTTTTTATGTGTACTGATGTGTGCAATAGGCAAGCTCATACGTCTACTCACCATCCCCTGTATATCTATATATCAGCAAAATCATGCAATTTTCCAATCAAACAATCATGTGGTAGCAGCTGCATGCATCAGATCATGTAGATACATTACAAGTTTGAAAAGCACAAAAAAACATCATTGAGTTCAAACTCTGTGGGCAAAAATGCTTTGTAATGAGAGAAGACAGAGGAGAATGGCCAGACAGGTTGGAGTTGACAGGAAAGCTCTGGTAACTCAAATAGTCACTCTTTATGATCATGAGCAGAAAAGCAATCTCAGACCATAGTGAAATTTGAAGCTTATGTGCTACAACAGCAGAAGAATCACTTCTGTCAGTCAAGAACAGGAATCTGAGGCTACATGGGACACAGGCACAATCAAACAAGACAGCTGAAGTAGAGAAATAAACATCACCATGTGTACAGGTGTTCCTATACTGACCAGTGAGTGGCTATGCCTATTAGACTTGGCCCAAAACATTCATTACCAGCAGACTTTAGGACTCTGTGAGTAGGACCGTAAAGGTGAAAAAAGTCCTGAAAAAAAAAAGAGATTAAAAACTTTAAACTGGCAAGATTTTAGACATGGCGCTGTGTGTGATCATGATGAGTCTCCTCACCCTTTTCACCTGAGCGGGAACGACCAATTATAGCACTTGCCATCGTGCATTACCTTATGAGCCCATCCAGAATGCTTCATTACACCGAGTGGCCTACGTGCGGGTGTTCCTAGGCATGCCAACACATTACCACAGCTTGCGATCGCCATCAATAATGCATGGCATCCCTCTCACTGTCTCTCCCTGTCTCTCCATCATTCCAAGGCTGGGGTCAGCTGCACTGTTCAGCTCTGGCCAACTAAGGCATGGGCCTGTTGAACATGATTAATGGTCCGAACGATAGAGATTCACTGCAAGTCCCTGCATCAGGGGTTACGCTACTAATGGCCTATACATTATCCGGTGCATTTATGTACTATTACGGGCAGATGGGAAAAGGACAAATTTATGAGAATTCGTTCCACTTTTCATCCTCATCAGAGAAAGTGCTGACTCTGCACAATGTCACCTATTATGCTGCTGACAAAAATTGTGAAGATCACAGTACACATCAGTGAGGACTACAGCTGACATTTTACATCCACATCCTCATTAATAGGTTTCCTCTGATGCCTAATTTAGACATTTATTCATTTCTACCCTCTGTGTTTTCTCTTTTTTTTCCAAGATGCTGAAGTGTTGTAGTGAAATGGAATGTGTTGATAATGAAAGTGATCATTATTACCGCAGCCAATTCATGTTTTGCCCATGTCTAAATCTAACCCTAGCTTTAGTTAACTTCAGTAACCAAAAAGGAAACCAAACAAGTGAATTTTTACTTTTTTAATTAAAAAAGCAGTCTTTCTTACTGGGATAAACTCAAGCTCATATATTCCTTTTCTTGCGGAGACATTTGGCTCCTACCAAGATATCAAAACATATCCAACAAAACACACACACGCACACAAACACAAACATCTCAGCATGTCATTCATACTACAAAATACCCTTGCTTGCACAAACATAGCAAATTACACTTTAAACGTCACACCTCACACAATCACAGTGATCATGTATCATTATGTTCCCTCCGTCTCCGTAGTGAGGCTTGTTAGTAAAACACATAGTCACATCAGATAACTGTCTACGTATTTGCTGTTTTCAGTGTTCATTTTCAAAAGATATATATATATATATTTTTTTTTTTTACTTCAGCGCTGTTGTATACATGGATGATTGGTCAGAAGGCGTTTATTACTTGCTTATAATGGCAGGTCTGACTATAGTCCTGGCCTCAACTTAAATCACAGGTTTATAGTTATGTAACATTTACTTATTATTATATACATTCATTTATCATTTTTCTATAGTAACACTTTAGTTACAAGGACTTGTATAACAGACCCTTTTATGATAATCTAAGCCTGATTTTTAAAGATAAAAGTGTGCTGTTACTTGTATAATGTATTTGAATTATTGATATAGTGAAGCATTATCTAAGGAGATGTTTATTTATCATTTATGGAAGGAGTCTCCAATGTCAACGTTTTTAACGATTTGTGAATATTCCTGACAGGGGATTGAATTTAGGACAAAGAATTTCCTGTTTCTTGGTAATATTATCTTTAAGAGAGAGAGAAAAGTGGCTGGTGAAGAAGCAAATATAAAGTACATAATGTGTCATTTATCATGAATTAAAAATTGTGTTCATTGGTGAAATGAAAGGAATACATTTAGGTAGACATTATCCAGTGCAGCTTACATTTTTAGCTTATTTTACACAACTGAGCATTATGTGCTTTGCTCAGGGGCCCAGCAGCAGTGGTTTGGTGGTCATGGGACTCAAACGCACAACATTCTGAGCAGTGAGCAACTGCCCTACCCACTAAGCTACCATTTCCACCGCACACAACCCGCTGATACATTCTGCACCAGGAAAATAATCACCCTCAGAGTGTTAACAGAATTTTTGCGTCGGGCAGCATCACACCACCACGTATTGATTATTTTCCTATTGTAGCATTCCCCTTTTACATCAACAAGGGACGCTGGAATCTATAAAGCTTTTGCATGCGCATCAGTCGTTCTCACATCACACTTCTTTTGATATGGCTGATGATTCGCCCTTCCCTCTCGCCCGCAGGTGTCTACCCACCATCCTATGTTATTCTTACAGCACTCGGTTTTGCTCTCTCACCCTCTTGACACCCATCTGAGGAGTGTTTAAATTCCTGTCAAGTGTGTTCTGCACTGGTCGTGTTCTCAGAGCGCATCCACAGGTATTGATAGGATGAGACAGAGACAGAGAGATACAGACGGTTTAAGGTGCACTGCCACAAAACCGTGCTCACATTAGTGTTCCATTTCAAGGCATGACTGACCTGAAGGACTAGCAAGGTCATGCAGTGTTTTTACACTACATGCTCTAAGCTTGGCTCTGCCCTCATGAACAGAGGTACAAAAGACACAGCAATTTACATTTCACACTGGAGCATGAAGACCGAGCAGCGACACTCCACTGGCCCGTTAAAGCCAACACGCCGTTTTGCTATCTGTCTGTCCAGCCTTTTCAATCTGCATTTACAATCTTACTGGCACGGTTACTGTTGCTCTCACTATAGGCCACATCATCACATTCGATCCATTACTCTTTTCCTATTTTTCTGCTTTTTTTTTCTTCCTCCTCCCCCTCATTTTCAGATATAAATCAGGCTTGTTTTCTTACAGAACAGATACTGCTCCTAAATTTGGGTCTGCCTATTATCTTTGTTTTGGTGAATCATTAGGCAAGAGTCCTGCAAGATAATGAGTTTTCTTCACACAGGTCTGTTTTTTTTGGCTCTCCAATCCTTTGACATCTCAGTGACTGAAACTGGAATAAGGAGAAAACGGGAGCTATGATCTGAGATCATAAGTGCTACTCTGACATGCTTCACAAACACCAGCCCATTTTAGCACTGCACACTCTGCAGCCTCTCAGAGAGCTTACATTATATAAAATAATTCATGACTCAAGAGTCAATTCAGGTATATTATATAAAATTTAGAGCCTCATATTCTATGCTTCTAATGTTTTGTGTTGTCCTACTATTATAACAAAAGTGTTTACATTAAATATGAGCATATTTGACCCCATAAATGTTTTCTTTTCTTACACCAGGTTTACAGCATGCAGTTGTGCTAGACAGTGGAATATATGTGCATATGTAATTTGACTTGTATCTTGTAGTTGCCAGATAATATCAAGCAGTTGTAACTTTTTCTGCTGTAGTTGTGAGTTTGCATCATGCAATTGCAACTCGTTATCCTGCATTTGTGAGATTATATCACGCAATTACAACTTTTTATCCTGCAGTTGCAAGTTTATATCATGCAATTGAGATATTTTATTCTGCAACTGTGACCTGCCACACTGCAAAAACTGCTCAGGAATGGTTTGACTTGGGCTTCAAATTTGGCAAAACTAAATTCGACTGAGCATCTGTGGATGTGCTAGACATAAAACCCTAATATGGGTCAGAGCTGATTTGGTGGAACACAATATCAATGTGGAGGTTGTTTTAATGAGACAGTAATTGCCCACAGCCATGCAATGCCTTAACCAGCTTGCCTTCTTCATATAGTATATCCTTCTTTTCTCCAGCTAACCTAAGTACACACACACACACACACACAACACACACACACACACACACACACACACAATTTAAAAGAAAACATCAGACCAGGCTACCTGCTTCCAATGCTCCAGCTCTGATGCTCACCTGTCCACTATAGGTGCTTTTTCGTCAGTGTACAGGGGTACACTGCATGGGCACTCTGGCACGGTCTTCAGCTACGCAGCCGCACAACAAGCTGTGATGCACTGTGTGTTCCGACATCTTTCTATCACAGCCAACATTAACTTTTTCAGCAATTTGTGCTACAGTAGCTCTTCTGCGGAATCAGGCTAGCCTTCACTTCCCACACACATCAATGAGCTATTAATGATTCACCAGTTGTCCTTCCTTGGACCACTTGATGTAGGTACTAAACAGTGCATATGGGGAACACCCCACAAGACCTACTGTTCTGGAGATGCTCTGACCTAGCCATCACAATTTAGCCCTCAGATTTGTACACTTGACAAATATAACCCAGCTCTATGTAACACAATAATTAATGTTATTCATGTCAACTGTCAGCTGTTTTAATGCTATGTCTGATCGGCTATGACTGGAATATCTGAGCCAATCCAGTCTAATGTTAGGGTACTAAAGTCTTCTATTCCTTAATTCAAGCCATTTCTATTAGAATCAAATTGACAATTTACAAACCGACAATATATGTGTACAATAACAGACAAATATTTTTCTAAACTCAAGCATGGCGTAATTTGGAAATGGCTTAATCCAGATTGACCAAATGAATAAATGCAGAGTGAACAACTGAGATCAAACATAGACATGAAAAAAAAAAAAGTGAAAATTACAGGCAGCAAACATCACTGGCTGTCATGGAGGAAATTAACACTCAGGCACTTTTACACCATGTTTATCAGCACATCTGCATATCACCCTGTAAATCTGGGATGAACAGGGTGTAATCTTTTTTTTTTCTTCTCGTTCTGTCACAGCACTTAGCACACTTTTTGATAAGAAAAGTATTGAACAAATATTTGTATAGTTTATAAGTGATTTTGGATGTAATCTGGTATAATTTTGCATCATCATTCACTGAAATCAATTTCAGAAAAAAAATATATTACCAGAATAAAACATTGAATTGATACCATAAAAAGTAAGTCACATTTATTTACAAAAACACATTTAAAACAAACTACACTGACTAAAGTGATGTGCATAGAATAAAACAAAGAGGAAATCGAAAATAATAAGAAATGTAAGATCAACAATGCACAATTATACTATGGAAGAAAATTCTCCCTTATTGGTCTTGACAAAAAATCCAAGTGTGTTAAGATTGCACACAGTTATAACTGGATAAAAGAGATGATTGCCAGTTAGTGATTGGTAGGCTGTTGTTTTATCCTTGCCCTTTCCCGTCCAATAGTTTCTGAGAGGAAGATCTTAAACACCTCTGAATAATTGAAAGCATGAGTAGATCAGTGACTACAATCCATTAAGAGCTTATACAAATAAATGCACTTTAAACTGAACCCTATAACGGACCAAGAAGGGAGTGAAGTGGTATAATGAATTGATCTTTCTCCGTTGAGAAACCACGGCAGTGATATTCTGCACTAACTGTAAACAGACCAATAAGGACCGATTAATACCAATGTACAGTGATTTTTCAGTCAATATGGTAGAAAAAAATCCCTTTTTCCAAGTCATAAAAAATTAGCTTATTAGTGGTTTTAAAATAGCATTTGAGCTTATTTATCTGTCAAATCTGTGGTCAAAGATGCCAACACTTTTCATATGCTTTCTAAAATGATGGTGATAGTTTGATAGTCACAAGATTATTTAAAAAAACCAACAGCATGATCAGTGGGAATAACAAAATTCACCCTTGTGTTTGTGGAAATTGAGCATCTTCCAACTCTTAATATCGTTAAGATGATTGATGATAGGCCTCAAAAAGCCCAGTCCTGATCCTAATTTTTATGCTCACACTCATGTGAACTAAAATGCTCCTGTTTTCCTGTTTACATTCACTCTACTCCTTCTATTTAGTTCATTGAGATTTTGCCATTCATTTAAATTGAGTACTACTTCCTGATTGCCTTTCTGCTTTTTACCATTTGTTTTCTATCAGCTTACCAACTGGGGATGGCAAAAATGTTTTTCCTCCCATATAGATGAACTTAATCTTCACACCTTTTTAAACTGCTGCTCACTTTGAGGAAAGTGTTATCTACCCTCTTCTGCATATATCGGCATACATAGATGTCTCAACTGGCTAATGTCATTGTGAGACAGATTGTGATTGTGAGACAGAGCTTGCCATTCTTCCCACCCAGTGGAAACAAATAATTTTGTTCTTTTGACATCTGGCCACTGATGGTCATGGTGTCACTGAGAGTAGAACATTTGATTGTCTATCAGTAGAGCAGTGATATGTACTAGATGCTTATACCAAGAAAATCGAATTAAGTCCTAAGGTAGGACCTTGTGGGATCCCTCAAGTTATGCAAAAAGACCGGGGAGGACATTACTGATATTGCCATATACTTAAGGTATTACAGTTGTTAAGGGCCACCCATTGCTCCTGATGATCAATAAATAAATTAAGATAGTGTCAAAAGTGGACCTAAGATCAAATAGTATCAGAATCACACAATTTTCACCAGCAATCAGCAGCAAGAAGTAGATCAGGAAGGAAGCCATTCTATACTGTTTTTGGCTAAAATACACACTGAAAAATATGATTTTATTTAAAATTGTCAACTGGAAACTGTAGATAACATTTTCTAGATTGCTATTTAGATCAGTGGCTAATTATTGTAATAATATATTGGCTAATTATATAATAGGCAAATATTGGTTAATAGCTACTTAAAATCTTATTGTCAATATTATGGTTCTATGAAGCATTTTCACTTAATAGAAACATACCAGGTCAAAGGCAGGTATTCAGAACAGATGGATAAGAAGAGCCTGTTGCATAAAATGTGTCTTTTAATAGCTGTAAGGAAATGGCATTAAGAAAGGAGGTCAGCGCTTTTGTACAGTGACTTTCTAGATCAGGGAATGTGAAACAGCTGCAAAGTGATTAAAATGTCAGCAAGGTTGATAAAATGAAAAATCCAGGGCCAAAGGTAGAAGCCAAGATGTAATGTGCTTTCAAAATCTTCTCAGAAATCAGAGGACACATAATGTCTAAAACCAACAAAAGGTTTGCATATTAATAGTGTTAAAAAGGATCTCAAGGACAATTTTGGAGCTAATATTTGAAAATCTCTTTTGGGGGTTTGATAGCTGAATGATATCAGCTAAGTGGGTATTAAAAATATCATGGATTACTTGAGATCATTTTTCCACTTGCTCAAGCTTACCTAATAGTTTGCCTGGCCTTTCTAAACCATGTCTGGACCTTGGATATGGATCATCTAAATCTCATAGGAGCAACAGAATCAAGAATGGTTGGATATGAGGAATAAAATAAGGTGGCTAAATCATTTACACAAACAGGTCCAAAATTGTAAATAAATGATTCAATGCATCTAAATATACATCAGAGCAAAAAAAAAAAAAAGAATCAGGAAAAAAATGTGCTCTCTATTTCTCTAGTGGCGAAGACAGGATCAAGTGTATGTCCCTGCATATGGGTGGGATTATTAATAAACTGAACAAAATTAAATGAATCCAAAAGTTGAATTCATTAACCTGGGGTTTAGGTACAACAGACATGGATATTAAAATCACCCATGAGTAAAATTGGTATACATGATGGTAGAAGGCTCTCTCTCTCTCTCTCTCTCTCTCTCTCTCTCTCCCCCCTTTTCACTGACAATATGAGAAAGTGGCAGCATCTACGATTTTTTTTTGTCTTCAGTTTATTCCCATGGTATCCTGTAGTAGCCTTGGATTTCTATAGATTTAAAACACTGATTTGATTATCGTTCTCTTTGTCAGCATACGTCAGCAAATACTAAAATAAATGGGATGGATTCTGACAGATTCTGTGTTTAAACTTTATCACCTAAAGGCTTGCTATAGTATTGTTAGATGATGAGTTACTCTGCAACCTGTCCCACTGATCTCAGAAAGAAAGTCCAGGCTAGCCAGAAACAGAACAATGGCAAGTTGCCTTGATTTGATGGCTTTTCAACAACATTCCAACAAAGGATTCTGGCACTTGATTGGCCAGGACCAATATGAGGTTTTTACAGTGCACTGATCCAGAGACGCTTTCAAAAACATAAGGGCAATAATTATTTTGATCTTAGTACCAAAAGAGAGGCATTGATGTTTAAAGTTAAAAACTGGAATCTTTTAATTCTGCTCTGTGTTGATTAAATCTTTGACCAACAGCCTAAGGGAATGAGCATCATCCCAAGACCATGGAAACCAAACTTGCGATCCATGTAAACAAACTAAACGACCATTTTTGATTATTTGTTTTTGGTCAAAGTGCCAAAAATCACTCATTAGGTATCGTCTTTCAATCTTTAAATCAGGAAAAAAGCCTTTGATTTACATGTACAGCATCTCAGTTTATACAACTGAGCAATTGAGGGTTAAGGGCCTTGCTCAGGGGCCCAGCAGTAGCAGCTTGGTGGACCTGGGATTCAAAATCACAACCTTCCAAGTAGTAGTCCAACACCTTACCCAATAAGCTACCACATCCTTCTTGATAGAAGTAATCACACATATACAGTACATTCAAAACCCTGAAAGCTTTTGGATTTCACCCATGATTTCTTAAAAGTTATATAACAACATTTTCCACATACTGACAATCAACGTTTCCCTAACAAGGCCATTTTTAGTCCCCATAGGTATTCAAAAGAGCTGTAAGGAGGTATTTTTCTGGGCCGCTACATGCCATTACTATTGTGCCTTTGCTGGCCTCAAAAAAAAAAAAAAAAAAAAAATTTAACAAAAGCCACAGAACAGAATGGTTACTGCTCCAGGGATTCCATATGAAATTCTGTGAAACACAGATGTAGTAAATTTAATAATTTTGAAAAAAAGAAAAAAAAAACTACATCCATCTGCAATAAATGGGACAGATGCACACTTTTCCTTTGTGTAATTCCTTAGCTTCTACAACCATGCAGATTGAAAAAAGATGGTTATTTCATCCAGAAAAATTGGGATGACTTGGCTGATTAAGTCATAGGAAGGCCCCAGAGATGGAAAGACATCCTCCCACAAACCTAATTACAAAGTATTTTTCTCACTTTTATGTATCTCATTTGTATCTTCAATGGATGTTGCTTCCCTTTGCAGTTGCCATTAATTGTCTGGTAGACACATGACTGACTCTTTTTGCCTTTGATTAACTTATTTTCACTGCTAGGCTTTATAAAACACTTTTTATAATAAGGTGTAGCTGTAGGCATAGATAGAACAAACATGTTAGGCCTAACCAAATGAGCCATCTTAAAATCTAATCGACAAGCAAACGAGTGGCAAAATGTCAATATGCTGGCCCTGTTGAAGTCAGTGGTAGAAAAATGAGTAGTTATTGAATACACATGCTGGCAACAGTCTGATAACGTAGCACTCTTATTTAAATGCTGATTCCAAGAGGCACTTGTCAGTGAATGAGACTGGAAATGTAGTTTTCAGTTGGTGATGTTTGATGAATACATAGATCTTGTGTTTTCATTGTGTGTGATGCAATAGATTCTTTAATACATTTTACATTTATATTAAAGTTAAAAGGCTTATAAAAGTCAAAAAGGCAACATTGATATAATTAAGGTAAGAAGGTTAGAGGGGGAAAATGGTAATGGTATGACAGCTTATAGAGTTTATTACAGGAGATCTTCTACTCCAGGGTAGACCTGGCAGGCTGTGCAGGGACACAGTGTTTTTATAGTTCTGTTAAATAAGCCAAGAAAACTAGAGAAGACATAAGGCGCTTATCACTACTAAGGCATTTAACCTAAGGAACTGTTCATTTTAGCTAAGACTGTGGCATGCTGGTGTTGTGACATTGACCTGACTGCCAAAAAAACCCAAATTCTCCAAACCTCATTAAAGTTATAGGTTAGAAGTGCACTTCCATTTATTACACAGTTTCCAAAGTGTTGCTAATTATATGAAGACATACACTCATGCATAGTTTCCATTATTACAATAATTATTTTGATCCATCAACATCTCCATGATATAAACTTGACACTCAGCAATCAGCAAGCCTGCAGATATCACCTCAGATAGAGGGCCAAAGAAAAAAAATCAAAAATCATTTCCTTCACCAATGCTCAATGACAAACAAGAAGTTAACAATTCAGGTTCTTTGGCGCAAAACCCAGTAAAGCCAGGAGCCTAAAATGTGTGTTTTTTAGGCTGAATTTCATCCCACATTTGGATTGGGCATGCTGCTATTGTTGCATGATACAATGTGTTTCACAAATGTAGCAAAGAAAGGGAGCACTTCTATTGATGTTTGTATGATATACAGAAAAGTTGCTTTCGGCTGCTCCCTGTTCGGGGTCGCCACAGCGGACCAACTGGTCCGCACAACAACTTGGCAAATGTTTTATGCCGGATGCCCTTCCTGACGCAACCCTCCCATTTTTCCGGGCTTGGGACCGGCACTGCATCCAGTGGCTGGGGTTGAGGCATTGACTGGGAACCCGGGCCTTCCGCATGATGCCCCAATGCCCCTGTATGATATACAGAAAGATGATCAATATATGATCAATACAGGAAGAAAATATTGCAATAGGAGACTTTTTGCTACTGTAAGAACTGTCCTTTTTTAATATTCAAGGACAGTTTGGTAAGCTCTGGAAAGCAGACATAACCAAACCAAGAGAAAATGAGTAAATGGGTAAAAAAGTGAAAACATTTGTATTATTTCACTGTGACATAATGTTTTGTCAGTCTTTTGGCACTGTGACAAAGTGCCCAAATGGCAAAATGCATCAGATAGCTTTTCAATAAATGACTGAACAATTGGGCTCCAGAGTCGAGCAACGAAAAAATATTCACCCAATAATTAGGAAATCAAGAGACAGACAGACAGACATCAATGGCTGGGAGTTCAAGAGAGAGCAAAACAGCCATGCTCTCTAGGTGGAAGGAGAAACATTACTCTCTACCCTGTCAGTCACAGTGACACTAACCAATTGCAGGAGTCTGTGAGCTGATGTATGTGTTTAGCTGCAGTATGATAAGACATGGAGGTTGATTTGACGTGTCTCAAAGAAAGTGGGGTCTAGCGTTCATCTTCGCCATGTGATGGAAGAGATGGTCAGTGAGTGGGAAATGTATTCATTCATTCATTCATTGTCTACCGCTTATCCGATCTATTCTCAGGTCATGGGGAGCCTGTGCCTATCTCAGGCGTCATCGGGCATCAAGGCAGGATACACCCTGGACGGAGTGCCAACCCATCGCAGGGCACACACACACTCTCATTCAATTCACTTCAAATGTAAAATGATCAAATTGGGAGGAAATGGAGTTGAAACAAACAAACAAATAATACATTAACATTTGCAATTTCATCTACCTCACACTTTTCATTACAATTTCCTCGCTTATTTGGTTTTCTGAATTAAAGTTACAGTTAAGATACCAAAAATACCAAGTGTCTTCATTAACCTTTTCAACTGTATAGGCAATAACACTTCTGTAAAAGTGCACGTACCCAAAAGGCCAGATTTCCAGACTTACCATCTGCAAGAATTACCCTGTGGGTCAGAATGGAAACGATGCTAAAGTCTCACTAGCTGTGTACGTCTGTTTCTAAACGCAGCAATTTCACTGAGCAGGAGCAGAGCATTAGGTCTGCAGAGACTGAGAAAATGGATTCATATCTGTAAGATTGTGAACTATGACTACTGATATTGAATATGAACACAGTAATATTGTTATTTATTTACTGTTTGTGTAATGTTCAGATGATAGTCTGTTGATCTGGTCAGCTTATATAGTTCCTTCAATGTATATATGTCTATAGGTTATGCTACATTCACCAACAATGTCATATAAATTAAAGCTCACAAGATTACATATATATATCATTTATTTATTTTTTTCCATTTATCTTTATTTGTACCTTCATGAATGAATAAATTTCAAATCACTTCAATCTTGTATTTTTAGGTAGGGTTTTCGAACCATAGTTTTGAATATTCCTCTATGATTACGTGTGTCTAGACTTTTTTAAAGCAAATCACTGCAATTTAAATGGTGTTAGGATTTGCTTCTATCCCTCCTTCAATTAACCTTAAGCATAAATGTGCTTGTTTAACTTTAGAAAATTAATTTATAATGTAGGGATATTCTACTCCTAACCAAAACTGCATGACTATTAACACCACTTCTTCTTTCAAGTATAATGTCACACATTGCCTGTGTTCTTACATACTACAGTGTTTTAATGAGCTCTGGCAAAACAATACATTTTTTGCAAACTCTAAAAACATAGAATCAAAATCAGCTTTAAAAAGATTTAAACAATATGTTGAACTTTTGAAGGTGCAATTATCACATTCCAACAGGGAAAGGTTGATTCATCAAAAAAGCAGACCCCATGGGTCATTTCATGATATGCATAACAACATTTAGTTGCAAGTAAAGCTATAAGTCTGGCATATGTCTCATATTGCTTCTGGCATATGTCTCAATCAGCTTTGAACATCTGGATCCTGATATCTTTCCATTCATCTTAGGAAACTTGGTGGAATCTCAGTCGGATTGATGTCTGGGTTTTAACTCAGCTATTCAAACACATTCAGGTCTTTGGGTTGAACCACTCCAGTGTAGCTGTGGTAATACACAAAGGGTCTTTGTTCTGTTGGAAGGTGAAAATTTACCCTGTTTCTTTACGAATGAAACAGGTTTTCTTCTTGGTTCCATCCATCCATCCTTTTTCTATACCTGCTTATCCTTATCCTTCTATACCTGCTTATCCTTATCACAGGGAACCTGGAGCCTATCCCAGGAGACTATGGGCACAAGGCAAGCACCCTGGACAGGATGCCAGTCTATCGCAGGGCTCAATCTCACATACATAACAGACAATTTAGAGATGCCAATCAACCTACAATGCATGTCTTTGGTCTGGGGGAGCAAACCAGAGTACCAGGAAGAAACCCCGAGGCACATGGAGAACCTTGCAAACTCCACACACACATCGTGGAGGCGGGAATCAAACCCCCAACCCTGGAGGTGTGAGACAAATGTGCTAACCACCAAGCCACCATGCCCCACCCAGGTTTTCATCTAACCATCTTGTCTTCAACCCTGACCAGTTTCTCAGTCACTGCCGATGAGAATATCCATAACATGATGCTGCCACAACTGTGCTTCACTAAGTATCATATATTTCTGGCAGTGGTGAACTTTGTGCAGCAGTTGGAACCATTCATTCATTGTCTACCGCTTAGACAAACTCCACACACACGGCAGAGGCGGGAATCGAACCCCCAACCCTGGAGGTGTGAGGCAAACATCTTAACCACTAAGCCACCGTGCCCCCCAGTTGGAACTTGGTAGCTGCTCATATCAGGACTAATTTAAGACAGATATGGTGGCTTACAGAATCAGTGGTAATGGGGAATATTTGTGCAATCTCAATTTTTTTATTTAAAAAAAAAATTTGCAAACTATATTGCTTTTCCCTATACTTACATATTATTGTATAATTTGTGAAGATTCATGATAGTCCATTTCATATCCAGGTTGCAGCACTACAAACTGGAAATATTCAAGGGGTGGAATAATTATGCAAAATGCTATATATATATATATTTTTCTTTTTTTTCCTGATATTGATAAAAGCAATTTAAATGCTTCATTCATCTCCATTGTCTCTAAAATATGCATGAAATTTATCAAATTATTTCACTTGCACAATACTTTCGTATTAACTTTTTTTTCTACCTCAAATTATATCCTTGATGTTATCAGTTGATATGTGGATTCTCTTTTTGGCACATGAAATGAAGAAGGGAGGCAAAATTAATTTGAAACTTTTTACATACAAGATAAAACAAACTGTGTGATGTGTATAGATATAAATAGTTTTAAAGGCAGCAAAGTGAGCATATAAAAGAAAATCAGACAAAGAGAAGTGAGAGAAAAGAAAGGGTCAGAAAAAAAATGAGGGAGATAATGATACTTGGGGGATCTCTTTTATGGGAGCGGCCAGATAAAAATAATCCCCCAATGAAATGCGGTGAAAGAGTCGCTGGGGCTTTGGAAGGGGCTTCATGCTGCAGGAACAGCCATATTCTCTCAAAAGGTATTATTTATCTGCCTTTATGTGGCAGATGCAGCAGTAGAGAGGCCTCAAAGCAAGGCTCAGATCTCGGTGCGTAGACCTCCTGACAGGAGAACTGCTCTCCCACTGCCTGTAATACAATTCATTCCAAACTTTTATGAGAAAACAACAGCAAATTATTTGGTACATCCTCCCAGATATGCTGGGTTTTCTGCTGCCAAAAGCAAATATAATAATACTAATAAAAAAGACATCACAAATTAATTCCCCAAACACTAATTTTTACATGAAAATCTTTGACAATGTATATAGTATAAACTAATGACATGCAACGCTCCAGCCGTAACATTTCTGACAAACATTAACAAAAAAATTTAAACCCCCTAAACTTCCTTTTTGGGGATGTTTGAAAACTTAACGATGCTGTTTGGGCTTGCGCTCAGTGGGAAGTCCTGTAACTGCGCATCAAAATGCCTGTTAAAAGAAGCTCTGAATAACAAGAATGTGCAATTTTGTGCACTTGACAAAACAAATTAAGTCTGTATGTACCATAAATGCTCTGCAAAAAAGCAATTAGGTTTTTATTCCTCGAGTCTCTAGTGTGTTGTCATCCCTCGCTATAAAAGTTTCTCTAAACATCTTGGTAGAGCTCTTGTAGCCATGACTAACTGCTCAGGCTTGGGAGGACCTCCTGGAGAGTGCATTATAGGTCTTACAGCTGGCCTTGCCACTGAATTATTAACTCTGCTGCTTGTGATCTGACCACAGGAAACCTCACACACAGGTTTAAGCCGGTTATCTGGAGCAGGACAAGAATAACGATGAAGGTATGCTGACGGTACAAAAATGAAGGTAATCACGACTATAAAAAAAAAGAAAGCATGACACTGTGTGATGTTATAATAATAATAATCCATGATGAGGTGGTGTGATGCATCTTAAAGTGAACTGGACCTTTAGATTATGCACACCGTCCACCACAGTCCCTATGACGTACTCAGATGTAAAGAAATGAACTTCTGGTTTATAATTGAAACCACTATTATATGAAATGAATCAACACCTTCTGACCAATCAGATTGGATAATTCAAAAGCAACATGGTATAATGTGATAAATGTGAATTCTTTTAAAGATTTTTGTAAAATTATACAGCTAATATTATATTCAAGCCAAAAACACAGAGCTGCTTCAGGAGCAAAGCTCATAATACTGGTATTCCTACCATGATGCACATTTACAGAACACATTTGCAGCTTGACATTGCAATTTATGTGAAGGGCAAGAAGGAGACAGGTGTTATCTCTCTAACACACAACTACAGAGGGATTTGAGGAAAAGAGCGAGAGAGAGAGTGAAAATACGATGGGCGGTTTTCCTGTGTGCAGGCCAGCATGCCGGCTCTCCAATGCCCAGTAAATTATTATCCAGTCAAGCAGAAAGGAGGTGCAGGATTTGGACACGTGCATCACCTGTCTCTGCACATATCCCCAAAGCCAGGCATAAATGAAGTGGACAACTGCCTGTTTATTCTACTTGGACCAGCACCCAATGGCGAGGTCAACGGGCGATGGCTTCCTGCTCTTATCAGCCCGCTTTCTGTTGAGCCCTTCGCCTGTTCCCTGGATTAATCAGAAGTCCTCACACAAATACCACTTTTTCTTTCAAAAAGAGTTGGCTTTTCTCTCATGCAGCCAGCCATGCTGCAGTATGTAGTATATGCTCTCTCTCAGAGCTCTATTTCTAAATTCCGAATGAATAATTTCTGAATAAATAAAAGCATAGGATTCAATTTATTGAGTAAACCAGAGCAGACAAACCAAAAGGGCAAGGCAATAATCAAAAACAGAAAACAGGCAATGAGTCACACGATCTATAAATGTGCTGACATTGGCAGAGGCAGAATGAAGTACTAGCAGAGGTGGAAAATGACTGAGAAATTATGCATAAGTGAAAATATAGAGAAAGTCTTACTCAATTAAAAGTGAAAAGACTTGAGAAGATGTAACAAAGGAAAACCACACGTTTTATTGTCAAATGACAGTAAAATTAACAGTGAGAGTAAAAACTTCTTCTTGCTGCTAATGTTAGGAGTCACCCAAGTAGTAACCCGGAAGAAAGTAGCTTGAGTTACAATGTATTATCTTTATAATCTAATCAACTCTTGTCATGTGTGGGCACGGTGGCTTGGTGGCTAGCACGTTTACCTCACACCTCCAGGGTTGGGGGTTTGAGTCCCACCTCCGCCGTGTGTGTGGAGTGCATGTTCTCCCCATGCCTTGGGGGTTTCCTCCAGGTACTCCGGTTTCCTCCCCTGGTCCAAACACATGCATTGTAGGTTGATTGGCATCCCTAATTTGTCCATAGTGTGTGTGTGTGTGCTCTGTGATTGCTTGGCACTCCGTCCAGGGTGTATCCTGCTTTGATCCCCGATGACGCCTGAGATAGGCACAGGCTCCCCGTGACCCGAGGATAGATCGGATAAGCAGTACAGACAATGAATGAACTCTTCTCATTTTATTTACAATAGCAAGCTAGAAGCTTAGTATAAGAACATTTTTATCGTTTTATGTATGATTTGATTTTCTTAGCATTTAATTTGTTGTGTTAGACATCTTATTGATTTTTTATTACAGGATGTTCTGAGTGTAATGACTCATCAAATTTCTGCACAAAAATAGTTCCCGATAACTCATACGCCTCTGTAGAGCTTTATCAGTGTACGTGTGCTTGTAAAGACATCTGAACATCCGAGTCAAACTCAGAATCACTGGCACCTTTTGGTGAGATGTTGGTGATGATTCCTTTGGAGATAATAATCACTGAGCCACTTCCTGTACTGTCTAACAAGGTTGGAAAAACAGTACACAACCCCATGTGTACAATTGGTCAAATGCAACAACATTTGACTATTTTGACAAAATTTCCTGGTGCTGTTAAAAAAATTCTCATGGATAAAAAACAACCAAGCCCACCTAAATGACCCAGAACCATGTTGCAAAATATGTTATGGTATGATGAAACCACGGTTTAACTAGACATAAGTCTAAACGATATGTTTGGTACAAAAACAAGACAACTTATCACATTAACAAATCCATACCCACAGTGAAACATGTTGGTGGCAGAATCATGTTATAGGGTTGTTTCTCTTTAGCTGGGAATGGGGCTTTAATCAAGATAGAGGGAAACATGGATAGCTCCGAATACCAATCTGTTTTGGCACCATACCTCAGGACAGCTGAAGATGAAGAAAGATTTTACCTCCCAAGTCAAAAAAGAAGAAGAAAATTCAGCTTTTTGGTGTGGACTCATAAGAGCTCAGATCTAAATCCTATTAAAAACCTGTGGAATGCCATGCAGAGAGCTGTGCAGGAAAGATCCCCTCATAACCTGATAGATCTAGACCATTTTTGCATGGAAGAGTGAAAAAATTTTTTACTTTGATGTAAGTCAGTAAACACTTCGTGAGTGTTATAATATTACAAGCCAAAGGTGCTTTAACAAAGTACTTTCGGTGTGCTCCCTTGTGTTTAGGTCGCTTCAGAGTCAGCGATTATGTGAATAAATGAATTTGCTAGCAATATTTTAGACAAACATTTTGATATTTTATCAAACATTTGGTAAGTTTTATTATTTAATTATTCATAATTACATTTTATATATCTGAGCAGTTATTACTACTTAAAAAATCCAATGAGAGAATGCAAGCACAGACAAATGCAGACATACAAAAATCAGTTGAGAATTTCGTTAGGGCCTAAAATGACATATTTTGAAAGCATTTATGTCAAGCCAGTAAACAAGCTTCATTTTAAATCTCCAAACCCTGTCGTTTTTAGCTCCTGTCAAAATTCCGACTAAAGTATGACACTCTGGCTAAACCTTAATGAATAATACATCAGTTATTAAAATGTGTGGCTGTTATAATTGAACACCACTTCTCTACAGTATCTGCCCACACACTTGTGCATATGACTTAATAACAAACACAATTCTCCGCCTGCTAAAGTGGAGTCATTTGTACTTCAAAGGCTGGGATATTGTGTTAACTAGCACAGGGTAATTTACGTAGGGATACAAGACATGAAGGAAGTACACCCATATTCACAAACATCAGTGTCTAAATTAGTGTCCTCTTTATAACTGATCTGTGCAAATATTTTCTTTTCAGTGGTGACAATTAATACAGCTTTACCAACTTATTAAGTTACAAGACCTGGATATTTACATTACAATAGAGCTCATTAAAAAGATGGAAAGTTATAATTGTTAGAGACAATTAGGCTAAACATTTGTCATTGTAATAGACATGAGCATAAATTACCCCAACCTAGTGAAGTAAACAAATTGTAATCTTCACAGTACTGATACATACAGTATGAAATTAGCGTTACACATTAATTAAGGGTTGTGTTCATAGGGCGATGTGTCAGTGGTATTAAGCCTTTTCCAGAAAGCATCAACTGTCTTAAAGACTACTGTCAAATGGCAGAGTATGGTTTGTGTTATGACAGATTTTCCTGGCTGATGTATTTATTTTAAGTATGTCCCATAACTTTCGAATTAAAATTCGTAGAAAGTATTAAGGTGTTATATCGCTATCTGTCACTTATCATGAAGCAGAGAGGATGCAAGTGCAGGTAAAGCAGCTTATTAACAACAGTCTGAAACTCTAGGCAATACTCCAAATCAGAAAACAGGCATGGGCAGGTTATCTACAAACAGGAAATCAGAGAGCAGACAAAAATATAAAACAGTGAACAAACAAGTTGAAAACCAATATCAGTGACACAGTGAGAAAAGGCTTTGTATAGACAGACCACAAAAGAAACTGAACGTATACTTCGCAAAGAACACAAGACACACAAAGGTTTAAGTACATATACAAATCAGGACGCAAGTTGAAAAAAGGTGAGACGAATCCTGACCCATGACCGCAATGATCAGTGACAATACATGGGCGGAGACACTGCATAACAAACATAACACACGTGGTGATGTAAACACTGTTAGCCGAGCTGTTCAGTTTTACGCTGCACTTCTGTGATTTCTTTGTTAACATCGCAATGTTTTGTCTGTTTGTTTGATAGAGAAAGTCATGACACTGTCAAGTACTGAAAAAAATGTTACACAAAAAAGTGATATTGAACTTAGTTGATATAAAAGATAGAGAAAAAGTACGCTAAACGTTGACATGCATTGTTGGTGCAGTGTCATGACTGTCAGTGACAAAATAGCCAAATGGTAACAGTCTTGCCGCAGGTTTTTGATTTTATAATAATTTCACTATCATGTTCAGGAAATACTGCAGAGCATCTTTCAGAAATGGCCATGCCAGCAGTGTATTTGCTTAGATAGTGTCATCTTATATACTGTGTGTATCATTGTTGTGAAGTCTAACCATCCCTGTTCCTCACTCATCCTGTATTAAGCCCTTTATAACCTTTGCTACTGAGTACTACTGAGTTGTACTCGCGCCCTGCCACACTCTCTACGCTCCACATATTCCACTTCATTCATCACCATTATGTAACTCTGATGTTCCATAATTAACTGAGCTATAAAAATGTCAGCTTTCATGCTATCGTAAAGTAAGTCCAGTGTCATAACACAATATTACCGTATCTGTCAGTTCTATCAGTTGACTTGAGTGTTTAAGTAAACAACATTAAAATTGACTAAAGTGATCTTTGTGTCAGGGTATGCCTGTAAGAATAAGCCTTTATAAATGTTTCTGTAGCTTTATATCAGTTCTAATTAAGAAATGGTGCTTGTGCCCAGAAGAGGTCTCACATTAGCAACTAATTTCCCTCAAATAAAATCATTTTAATTTCATATTGTGCCACAGTTTTTGCTTTTGTTCCCTCTTGTTCAATTCCTTCCATCCAATTTAAAATAAACTACATTAATACACTGCATATTGATTTGTACCTACTGTATACGGATTAGTGTGACCTTAAACAGGCACAAATCATCAACGCTAATAGTAATCCATCATCATTAACCCACAGGGCAGATGCTTTCATTTCTCTTCTCACCCTCCTTCCAGCTTTGAACACATTTCTATTGCCACATTCATCTCTTCATGGTTGCAACATCAAATCACAACATTCAAAAACAAGTTGTTTATCAGGCTTAATAGGTCTAATAACCAAGTCTCCAACCAGGATGGATAGTTGTGCAATGTACAAACATATGATTCATCAATAAAACTCCCACTTAACTCTCAAAGATCTTCTCTTCTAATAAACCAGGCTCTGTTTCAGAAATGCCTGCTCCACATTTCAGCCTTTTAGCACTCTTAAGCCTAATGAAGAGTTTCAAGCTACCATTAAATGCTTAATGGCTCATTCTTGCTGCTATGCGGTTCATGACTAGTGCTAGTTAGAAAGTGCAACCAATCAGCCCCCTTCCAGCTCCAGCTTGTATTTCAGCTTCACAACATTATCTACAAAGAGGCCACAAGGACAGTGAATCTGAGGCCCTGCTTTATTAATGATATAACATAAGCTGTTTAAAGTGCAACACACAGGACAGTGTCTATGCAAATAAATCTATTTTGCATTCTCAGTGTAACTTTCTAAGCCTGAAGGTCACTTCTGAGTCATCATTTGTGTGAGCAAATGAATGTAATGATTTATGTGCACTTCTAGACAAAATCAAGTTTTTGATTTAACTATGACTTAATATTTGTGTAATGGTGGTTTTATATTAGATATTGGCTGCATCCTTGCAGTATATGCCTTAAGCACACATAATTATGTTTCATACTGTTTTATTTAGGATTCATATAGCCTTTGTTAAACACAGAAACACTTTTTTTGCATACAGAATGTGACACATTTTACTTTTCCAGCTGTTTGTACGAGATCTGAACTCTTCACAGCTATCAAGAGCTAATTGAATGTGTGAATTAAAAGTTTTTTACCTTCATTTCTATCTCTTTTTTGTAGTAATAATTAATTACACCATGTCAGGACCTCAGTCAAAATCAATAAAGTATGCTTAATTTGAATTGCATGCTTCTACTATGCATTTGTTGAACATAGAACTTAATTAAAATTTGCTTTCAGTGCGTGTGTCAAATATATTTTTTTACATATATTTACAGCTATTTTCTTCAATTATTAACATAATACAATAGATGTGGAAGGTACAATAAGATTTTATTTGACAAAAGAATTGCTAACAGGATATGTTTAAGAGTTATTTTGGTGATGAAAGCAGGCTTACTGATGAACTCTGAGTTAACTCTGAGTTACAACTGAGCTGACTCACTGGAAAGAAAACAAATTCTCATCACTATTGTTGGCTTCTTAGCAACTTGGCATCGTAACCCACATGAGAAATGAACAGCTCCAGGGTCTCTGGTTTGATCCTGAGCTCGGGTGGCTGTCTTTGCAGAGTTTCACATGTTCTCAGCGTGGATTTGTGGGATTTCTTTGGGTTCTCTGGTTTCCTTATTTCAAAAACATGCAAGTAAGTGGAATAGAGACTCTAAATAAGCATATTAAGTGTATTCCCATCTGGTGCACAGTGTTTCCAGGAATGGAACCATATCTAACTTGATCCTGACCAGGATAAAGCGGTTAATTTCAAATAAAATAAACACAGTATAAGTAGCTTGGTGCCCCTGGAGAATCCCATAGAGCAAATCCAGGTTCTTCTTCTTCTTCTTCTTTTTTTTTTTTGTAAATTCCCCATAACACATCTACAACACTAAGTACACACTCTATTTATCAAATTACACATGCAGTTAGCACTCTTTATTTGGGATCTTAGAAAAAATGGCCTGACTTTGCTCATTACATGCTCAGAGACAATTGAGAAGTCGGCTTCAAGACGCTATATAGATCGTGACTTTTGTGTGTAAAGTAGCAGTCAGAGCTTGGTTGAACAAAATAAAAGCTCTAATGGATGCTACAATATGACATGGCCTCAGGCCATATCCGCTTGGCTTGGTCGTCTTTCTCCATGTGGGAGCTCAAAATGATTTGCTGGAACAAATAAGGGAAAGGATACTGGCACAAAAAAAAGAGTTTGGATGAACAAGCTTGTAACTACCCACCGCTCAGCCCTTCCAATCTGTTCGAGTTACTTTAATGTGCAATATCAGTCTGTAGGTTTCTCGTTTCAGAGTGGTACTACAGTACACTGTCTCTAATTAACTTCAGATAAATATCAGTCCACACACACACACTCACACACACAGCATGCACAATAATTCCAAGCAATGTGCCAGAGCCTGAGGATTGCAGACAGTGAGGCGGATCGATGGAAGACAAACAGCTGTTGGACACCGCGATTCCATTACCTCCCTACGGTGGATCAAAACATTGCCTGCGCCAGTAGTAAGCAAACCTGGCCAAACTATGAGCACTGGGGCAGTTGAAGATGAGCCACACTGCTGTGATAACTCAACTCCATCATGCTAGAGGCCAGATGAGAATGGACCTGCAGTGAGAGCTGAAACCAGAGGACACCCGTGCATGCCATTAGCTCTATTCAGCAGGCAATGAAGCAGTGCTGTCATATGGCTACATCAGTAGAGTGCCTACTATTGCAATTCATCATTATTCCACCACCTTCATACACATGTTCTTGACTAATAGATAGATGATTAATTTTTTTCTCAAAACATCTGCCTCCATGTGCTGGCTTTCACTTTGTCTGTGTGTGTGTGTGTGTGTGTGTGTGTGTGTGT
Source organism: Hemibagrus guttatus (assembly GCA_033459395.1). Taxonomy (NCBI): domain Eukaryota; kingdom Metazoa; phylum Chordata; class Actinopteri; order Siluriformes; family Bagridae; genus Hemibagrus; species Hemibagrus guttatus. The sequence continues at coordinate 10,951,908 of JAUCMX010000004.1, forward strand.
GTGTGTGTGTGTGTGTGTTAGTGTATTTTGTCAGACAGACAGATAAACAGACAGACAGAGAGAAAGCTTGTGTTGGAATGGAGGCTTTTACTGTTTCTTGTTCTCTCAAAATTTTCTCTTTGTAGCTTTGATTCCTCTAAAACGGAATCCGAAAACATTATTCAAAACAAGAAACAGAGCGATTTGCATTATCTCTACTATGAATGGCTTTTCATTGTTGACAATTCTTTTTCATTTGCTTTTTTTATGACACCAAGTTTCAACTTAATTACTGCTGCTTTCTTCAATCAACACATTTGGGTGCTATTTACTGATTTGTGCTTAAACCATACTCATTAGTACCTTTAACAATATTAAAATAGTATTTGTATTAAAAAAAACGCAACTAAAACTCTAATGCTGGAATGATAAGTAATTTAATTAAAATATTATTTTCATTTATTTATTTATTTCTGTTATTAATAAGTAAATGTTAGTAACAAAAAGCCTATTATTATTTTAATCTCTTCTAAGTCTGCTTCTTATTTGAGCTGAAAGCTCTGTGTGTAAATACTGTAAATCTATCTTGCTATCTTTATAAATATATAAATTACATATACATTACATAACAAATATATTTTCATTGTCTGGAAATATCATATTACAGCAACATTTTACTTTGACAGCCATGTCATTTTTTCGGGAGTGGATGGGTGGGGTTAGTTGGGGGGGTTAGTATGATGGTGTCATAAATACAATGAAGTTTCACAAGAATTATTTCAGGGGTTTCAATGCATCCCAGGTGAACACGCATGCACTGTCAAATTTAGAGTTTTTCATTAATAAGTAATTTTGAAAACAGTACTGATTTTGACACTGCTTCAATATTATAGGCTTTGGTATACATGGCATACAGTATAATACTCCTCATGAATCTGAAGTGTCTTGCAGTTCCAAGTCTGAACACTTCAAATTAAGTAAAAGTTCAAGGGTGGTGAATATTTGCAAGTGCAAAGGACTGTAAATGTGACATTAACTAGCACTTGCACAATTTTCTGCAACTCACATCAGCCATCACTTTCAAGGATTCACATTTTGTAGTGCTGTCACTACGTGCTATGTGAGATCTTTAGGTCTCACTTGTAATTAACTGGGAAATAACTAACTAACTAACTAACTAACTAACTAACTAACTAAATAAATAACTAAGTAAATAAATAAATAAATAAATAAATAGTATTTTTTATTATGCTATATTTATTATTGTTATTGTAATTGTTAATACTATCACAGTATAAAGTATTGCTGAATGGATGGATAAACATTTTTTTAAACATCAAACACACACTTTAATTTTTTACAGTATATAAGGGAAAATACACAATATATTTCAAGAAACATCTCACATAAAGTGCAATAATAACATCCTTAAGCACATCTGTGATTATATCACAATACAGGCGTGAGCGCTGTCCTTACGGTTGGAAGCAAGTGAATATTCTGTAAATCAAACTGCTAATTATTACGTCTGCTCTGACTTCTGTAGCTGAAACTTGTCTGTGTTTAGCGCTTTGCACTTTTCAGTAAGTCTTCTCCCAAGCCATAATGTTGCATTAAAGTGTTATTTATAAGTTCCTGACAAATCTTTGGAAAACTTTGAAACAATTGCCCTGGGGAGAGTAAATACTGTAATATGTACTGTTTTTAAAGTGCTATGAGTTGCACTGATAATCAGGTAACAGTTTCACACTCAGTGCTGTGCAGCTCAGAGTGTCGAATTACTGAGAAATTTAGTCATACTTCAGGTCAGACAAGTGAAACTTCATCACATCTCAACTTTAAGCATAAAAGGATGGAGAAAAAGCAAGAGAGTGGATATAGTAAATTTAGGATTAATCTTAGTTCTGACTCGACCCTCACCGTTCTGGCAGACTTTTATCTTTTTTTTCTTATTAAACAAGTAATACATTTTGCTCTTACAGCTTATTGCAAGCTAGTGGATGATAGTGTAATTTATACATGTTGTGGAAATTGTATCTTCACTCTCATCGTTTTAATTCTGCATTTGAATAAAGCTCACAACTCAGAACTTCCGGACCAAGAACAAACAAAATCAAACTGAACACAGACAGTCCGAAAGGTCCCATCAAATCTAAAGTTCAGCACAGTGTCATAACAACATAGCAGCTCAAGGCATCAAAAGATATTCATGGGGGCATTCATGCCCCCCACTCCCCACCAACACATATATATACAGTGGTGTGAAAAAGTGTTGGCCCCCTTCCTGATTTCTTATTTTTTTGCATGTTTGTCACACTGTTTGTCAACACATCATGCAGTTTTTAAATGAAGGTTTTTATTATTAAGGGAAAACAAAATCCAAAACTACATGGCCCTGTGTGTAAAAGTATTTGCCCCCTAAGCCTAATAACTGGTTAGGCCACCCTTAGCAGCAACAACTGCAATCAAGCGTTTTGGCCCACTCATCTTTGCAGAATTGTTGTAATTCAGCCACATTGGAGGGTTTTCGAGCATGAACCACCTTTTTAAGGTCATGCCACAGCATCTTAATCGGATTTGAGGTCAGGACTTTGACTAGGCCACTCCAAAGTCTTCATTTTGTTGTTCTTCAGCCATTCAGAGGTGGACTTGCTGGTGTGTTTTGGATCATTGTCCTGCTGCAGAACCCAAGTTCGCTTCAGCTTGAGGTCACAAACAGATGGCCGGACATTCTCCTTCAGGATTTTTTGGTAGACAGCAGAATTCATGGTTCCATTTATCACAGCAAGTCTTCCAGGTCCTGAAGCAGCAAAACAGCCCCAGACCATCACACTACCACCCCCATATTTTACTGTTGGTATGATGTTCTTTTTCTGAAATGCGGTGTTACTTACGCCAGACATAATGGGACACAGACCTTCCAAAAAGTTCAGTTTTTGTCTTGTCAGTCCACAGAGTATTTTCCCAAAAGTCTTGAGGATCATCAAGATGTTTTCTGGCAAAACTGAGACGAGCCTTTATGTTCTTTTTGCTCAGAAGCGGTTTTCGTCTTGGAACTCTGCCATGCAAACCATTATTGCCCAGTCTCTTTCTTATGGTGGAGTCAGGAACACTCACCTTAACTGAGGCAAGTGAGGCCTGCAGTTCTTTAGATGTTGTTGTGGGGTCTTTTGTGACCTCCTGGATGAGTTGTCGCTGCACTCTTGGGGTAATTTTGGTCGGCCGGCCACTCCTGGGAAAGTTCTCCACTGTTCCATGTTTTCGCCATTTGTAGATAAGGGCTCTCACTGTGGTTCACTGCAGTCCCAAAGCTTTAGAAATGGCTTTATAACCTTTTCCGGCATGATGTCTAGCGTTTGAGGATCTTTTGGTCTACTTCACTTTGTCAGGCAGGTCCTATTTAAGTGAGTTCTTGATTGCGAACAGGTGTGGCAATAATCAGGCCTGGGTGTGGCTAGAGAAACTGAACTCAGGTGTGATAAACCACAGTTAAGTTATGTTTTAACAGGGGGGGCAAACACTTTTTCACACAGGGCCATGTAGTTTTGGATTTTGTTTTCCCTTAATAATAAAAACCTTCATTTAAAAACTGCATGATGTGTTTACTTGTATTATATTTGACTAATATTTAAATGTGTTTGATTATCTGAAACATTAAAGTGTGACAAACATGCAAAAAAAATAAGAAATCAGGAAGGGGGCAACACTTTTTCACACCACTGTATATACATACACACACACACATACACACACTGATAGCTAGCTAATGAATTCAATATGCAAAGAATATGCATATGAATAAACTAAATTAAAGAAATAATTTCTAAGAAAGAAAAGAGGTAATAGAATGTAATGTGCAACATGTTTACATATATAATGAGCAAGCCTCCTTGCCACCGTCCCCTAGGGCTTGCTCATTAGAGATAAATGTTAGGGATAAATAGTAACTTAACTTTAGACTTAAAAATATTTATATTTATTTTTTCCTATGTTTCTATACTTCTGTAAAACTGCTTTGAGACAATGTCCATTGTTAAAAGTGCTATACAAATAAATTGAATTGAATTATAATATGTTAATATAACGATTTGCAAGTTTCTATGTACATCAAACTATATCTGCATAGGAATGTGTATGCCATCCATCGCAATGACTTTTAGCAACCAGGAATAAAAGCTTTGTTCTGTACAGTGTGTTTTAGCTAGTTAGCATGGATTAGCAGACTAAAATTAGCGTTCCTGATGTATATATTTATACACAGGGCGTAGATTCACCTCTCAGTGGTGCCAAGCATAGCTGCTACAAATAGGCTATTGATTCTTTAATTTAGGATATGTGCTGTTTAATAATATATTTTAGAATATCACTAGTTAGTACCGCATTAACATTGGATCATCGGGATCTAACTGGCAAGCTTTTGCTATCAGTTATCAGCTAATCAGTAACTTATTAGCCAGGTTAATGTGCGCAATACATTTTTAATTCTCACAACACTTCTGTTATACAAGGAGTACCAAATTATTCATATCCTTAGCCTTGTGTATACCTAAAAGCACTTCCCAAACTGCATACTATTACAGACATGTGACATGTTAAAAGGACATCCAGATTCTTAGTAAGCTGTTTTGTCCAGCACAAGTAACCAGAATAGCTTCAATTTGTCCTGGCATAGATTTTACTAATCAAATCTGTCAAACTGTACTGGAGGGATGGTGCACTCTTTAGTTTAAGAAGAGACAAGACAAGTTTTGGAACACCTCCTTGAAACATTCAGGAACCTCAGTGGAAATGTACCTCGTATGACTTGGGAAGGTCACCCTCACTATGTCAGTCATACACCTATAAATACTCACTGTTGAGGTTTATTCATGCATGAATTGGACTTAGATGCCCGAATGTTCCTTCCCCCCATGGACACAGCGCAAGCTCAGACTAAAGCTCTACTGTCTACATGCTCCTCTATGGTTTCAAACAAAGCAGACCACATGCAGGAGGAGCTTTTAGAGGGAATTAAGCAGGCATGACACAGACGCCTGACTCCAGACTAGTGCAATAATGGGGCTTTTATCATCACAGCCCAGTGTCCAGCAGCACTGTGGCCATGAATAGCGCAGTGAAGAGCATAATTACACAGTGACCAGGAAGAAAAAGCGCTTCGAAGATGTCAATTGCATGGTTAGTTAGACCTTCAGTGGAAAAATGTTCCGCTTTCCACTACAGGATGTGTCTCTAAAAGGATTTCTATGTGCATGCTTTGCCCACTGCTACTGTACTGAATGGAAAATATGGGCTGTAAATGTAAAAATCGTGATTATTCACCGGCTGTGCTCAGATATAAATGATTCCGATTCAGAAGCTGCACTGTGTTGGCTGTCTGCAGTTTGATCTCAAATCAGTATTTTCATGCACATTAGTTCTTCAACCCACGTCTTTTGTCTTCTCTCTATTTATATTCAGCAGTGATGCCCTTTATCTCAGTTATGGGTGATAGTAGCAAACATTAATTAAAGTCCAGATGTCCAGATTTGCATGAAAGCTGATTCACAGTGTGCACACACACACACACACACACACACACACGCACACACACACACACACACACAAAGTCTAACACATCTGGGTATTGAGAAAACAGAATAAGAACTGCACTGGAGACTTTGGAGCTTCTGGGGCCATGTGAATTGAGGGACTGGGACATGGCATCCGTCACGGTGCCTGGGAGAGCAGCCTGGCTGGGATCTGCTTCTTCATCTATGAAGATAATTATTGCTGCTGGAAAATGAGTTGGAATTATCTCGACTGTAATTATTCCTGATGTGCTGTACAGGAAACAGAAAAAATGCAGTCATTCCTGCTGCCACAGAATTAGGCAATGTGTGGCTGTCTGATTAGGTGTGTGTGTGTGTGTGTGTGTGTGTGCGTGCGTGTGTGTGTGTGTGTGTGTGTGTGTGTGTGTGTGTGTGTGTGTGTGTGTGTGTGCGTGTGTGTTTCAGGTGGCCAAGATGAGAGCAAGGGAACAAGCCCATCTGTTTGATTAGACAGAGAGAGTGTTGCGCAGCACAAAAACATGCTATTAAGGAAGCACGGCTTTGAGCCCATTCCAGGAGAGGTGCTGCTTTTTTAAAAAATAAATAAATAAATAAAAAGCCACACAGCTGAGACTCAGCTTATGACTCACTCGCAAACCTGCCAATGCAGCTGAGAGAGGAAGAGAGAGGAAGAGAGAGAGATGTGTGCATGTAAACCAGGCATGGTCAGCCTCACTCATTCATCACATCACAGCAAATATGGCAGGCTTTGATGCACGAGTGCTGCCGGTTGTGGCCGTGATTGCGGGGCTGTGTGGACAGCAAATAGAGAGATGTAAATGTCAAGTGGTGCGCCGAGCAGGGGCTTTGATCCCGCCTGATTTTCAACCTACTATCACACAGGCAGATTCAGGTGGAGCACGGTCAGCACGTTCAACACACACACCCACACACACACACACACACACACCTGTTGGTTTTTTGTCATGTTAAATGAGAATTTGAAAATGATCACATGAACACATAAGATCAGTTATAATGTTATAAACTATTATGTGAAACACTTCAAGAATAAAGTGAAGAGCAGGTGTCTTAAGCTTTATAATTACTTTATCAAAGATATTCTGATGCCTCTACACAAAGTTGTAGTAATAATAAAAAGCAATATTAACTCTATGTACCAGAGGCCAAAATTGGAATTTCAGTCTGGTGTTGGTGTTTCTTTGCCATGTCACACTCAGCAGACACTCAGGGCTTTAACAATTTGTAGTTTTTCTGTAAGTATTTCTGTTATATTTCAAGCCCACTAGGGGCAATATTACCATAGAAAAGTTTTTTTTTTTTTTTTAAAAACCAAAACCTTCACACAAATGTTCCTATCTTCAAAGTTCAAAGTAAATGATGATATCAGACCCATATGTCTGCTCTCTGAGATGAAGAGTTTGTTCATAAGCATGTAAAATGTGAAGGCGTTATCTTCAACCACTAAAATTCTCTTTAAAGTTATCTAAACAGAGGTAAAAAAGAGTCCTGAGTCCTGACTCATTTTCTATCAAAATTGCAACGCTAAAATAATGTTTTATACTGTTATATATTTACGGTTTATATTTTTCATAATTGTTTATATTGATTGAAAATGTCTGATAAGTGGATTTCCATTCCGGCAGCATAATGGAACGCCAGTGTACTGGTAAAAAGGGTAAAATTGCAAACGCTATCAAATAAGCAACGACAGACCACAAATTAACAACCTAGTCAGCATCATGAGTCCTAGCACATTCATAGCACACACAAAACTGCAAGCGTTTCCAAAAACATACACTTCCACTCATGCAAAAACAGTGACAATATTTTTATAATTTCTCCACCTTGAAAGACACTTTTAAAAAGTTTAATTTTCAGTTTCATTTTATTGTGTGGACCAGAGGCCAGAACCCAGAGAAAAAATAGATTTTCAAAAACTGTCCATTTACGTGTGCATTTATTAAAATGGCCCAAAACACAACAGCATCAAAGGACAGCAACAAGGAGCCAAAGTCTGGAATGAAAGACGTGTTCGATTGGAATCAAATGCTATACATTATCATTATCTTATTATCTGCTGTAATCCATAGGGCAGAGCATTTCTTCTGCCATAGTGTTAAGTTGTAGAAAAAGATTTAGACTGTTTTTAAATAGCTAGAAAATAGATAGACATTTTGTTATGAGAATATATTATACAGACCAGAGACTTACACAAAAAACCTAGCTGAGTGATTACTGATCATACAGAAAAGATGACAATTTATCCTCTATCTTAACCATGAGACAGGTAAAGAGACACAATAAGTGCACCATAATTGGTTGGATATGTAAGCCAGCATTTCAGTAAACAATTTGGTTTTGTTTGGAGCAAAACAAGTTTTTGATGTCTGTTGCAATCCAATTATGACTTGGCTTCATCCACAGAACTCAAAATACAGATTTCCTTTAATGGCACTACCCCAGTCTATCGCCCTGTAAAGACACATAACTCCACTCAGTGCAATCCTATCAGATTAAACAGAACACTTAGACTCTGTTCAAACAGAAGCCCAAATCTGATTTATTTCTTAAATCTGATTTTTTTAACCTCAGTATCTATAGCACCAACTACAAGTAAGAAAAATAATTAGGTTTGTCCGGACCAGAGTCTGCTTGAATTTGCTTGAATATCAGCACTGGTATGCATATGCTGAATAATGCAGGATGGGTAAAAGTTAGACATTTAGACTGCTACTGGCTCAAAGGTTAATCTTTGGGGTGTGTTTTAGAGTAAGAGCAACATAGTGTCATGATTTATTATAGAAGACCTACAGATGCTGAAGAGAGAGTGTAGGCCAGGTTTGTTACTGCCTTCACTGCATTACTCTGACTAACTTGGACTAGTTGGAAAATTAAGAAAGAAAGAAAGAAAGAAAGAAAGAAAGAAAGAAAGAAAGAAAGAAAGGAAAGAAAGAAAGAAAGGAGATAGATAGATAGATAGATAGATAGATAGATAGATAGATAGATAGATAGATAGATAGATAGATAGATAGATAGATAGATAGATAGATAGATAGATAGATAGATAGATAGATAGAAATAAAGAATAAAATTGACCAGTCTTTCTCAGCATAGTTAGATGATAGATGATACAAAGAAAGCATCTATCAGGATGCTGCAGTGACACTTACATGGTAGAAAGCTATGGCCTCTCGGTCCAGGGCGCGGCTCACTGCAACTTCTCCTGTCAGTTTGTTGATGCTAAACACACCTTTCGGATCCTGATCTGCCCCCTTTCCCGTCAGTCGAAAAATGTGGTCGTCTTTCATATCAGATGAGATCACCTGCGGCATTGATACACACGTAATTACTTATTCGCAACAGCAACAACAGCAAAAAAAGCTACAACAACAACATGCTACAATCCAATAAAAGCTCAATCAGTACAGAATGAGTGTAGATAAGTAGGAATGATTAGCCCTCATCATTTCAATGGAACTAATTAGATTGAGTGATTATACTGGCATGTTTATATTGTGTGTACAACTACACTAATATGACATTGTTATGGTTTTAATGAAGATGGTTAAACACTTCATTTACTTCTGTGGCACAGTGTGTGACAACACAAATGTATTATATTCCAGTTGATTATATGTGACCTACGGTACTCACATGTGACTGAGAAGGTCAGAAAAACGTTCCAAGGGGATACAGCAGGTTAGAAGAAAACAGAACAGAAAAAACACATATTACAAACATTCCTTTAAGTATTAAACTCACACATCATATGAAATATAGAATAAACAGTTTTATAACACAGCTCTGTTGAATCTTCCATCCGGTAAAAACACTGTCCATAGTGTTTTATCCGTCTTAAACCATTGAGAGTTCCAATTTTTTAATTTGTCAGTAAAAACGTCATACATTTAATGTTGTGGTACATGAAAGTTCCTGTTATCAATAATGTTTTATCAGCTATATGTTTTTTGTGTATCTCTTTAAATTAATGAGGCAAAACAAATCATGCTGCTGAGATATAAGAAAGTATCCACGCCACCATCTTGAAGGCTGTCTTGGAAGAAAATCTAGTAACTGTTACAAAGCCCTGAAACCCAACAGTCCTTTCAGAAATGTTAAAGAGAATGAGTATAGTGTTTGCTTTGTAAAATAACATATCAGCTTATTCATTTCATTATTAGCCATAGATCATGTGGAGCGTCCACCATACAAGTCCGTGTATTATGTAAACTGCACTGATATAAACTTATACTACAGTGCATTTTAAATGCTCGAATCTGATTGGTCAGATTTATTTTTGTATAACAGCACAGGGAGATCTGGATGTAACATGATCAGTAGGTTACATACGAATATGCTTGTTCTAATACATTATTGTTTCCATAGTAACAGTTTACATACAAGAAAATGTATAGGGGTTGGTCCAAAAACATGTAACCTGATTAATAGATTTAAAAACATGCTTTTTGTTAGGAGATGTTTATTTATGGAAGAAATCTCAGGTTGTACTTTTTCTCCAATATCTGAGTAAAATGAAAGGCTGTGCTTTGTGTGTGTGTGTGTGTGTGTGTGTGTGTGTGTGTGTGTGTGTGTGTGTTAGAGAGAGAGAGGGAAAGAGAGAGAGAGAGAGAGAGAGAGAGAGAGAGAGAGAGAGAGAGAGAGAGAGAGAGAGAGAGAAGTGAGGGAATGACTTTATCACACCTATAACATAAGTAAGAACAGGAATTACCTTGTCTCTTGAACGTTCCACAATTTTAAATATAACTATAAACAGCAAAATTGTGTGCTTTGTTGTTTTAAATTAAAACTGTTAGCAAATCACTGGAGTAAAAACAGAATAACATACTCCAGACCATGCTGATGTAAATAATGCTCGACTAGGGTGTGGATTGGGGGTGAGGTTTATGAATATGTAGGTGGTGGGCGATTGCTGGGGTATTTGTATTGCGACCACCCCAGCCCTCTAACTAACCCCATCTGTCCTTAACCCCAACCAATCACCCCCACCCTTCCACCCCACTAAATCCTCAATTTTAAGTGTTAATGTCAGGCACACTAGTATTTTACTGCAGTTTTATGTTGGCTGAAGCGGCCATTTAAATGCATTACTTCTTATGTAATGACTATAGGCTGATAGTAGATTTGTTGCAGTACCCACAGACTCATTTGACTGCTGCACGGTACATTTAACCAGTCAATTATGGTAAGTAGGGATATCCAAATTTACAGACAAACCTGAAGCAAAATAATCGTGTGAGAAATAGCCCTTATTAAACTTTTTATGTTCATCATGCACATCCTTATTCCCAGACCAAGTTTAATGTTGTTTACTTTTAGACTATCACAATTAATTACGGGCCCTGCAAACTTTGTTATTATCCTGAAAAACACTCGCTTAACATTTTAAGCTGCTATAATAAAATCTCTCAAACATGTAGAGCAAGCATATATTTTGTAACTTTGGGTCAGAAAAACACTAATTGCTATAAATCACTAGTTGCAGATGAGAACATTACATTTGTAAACCAAATTGCAAATAAGAACATCTACAAGTGGTCATTTCCAATACCTTGCAAGCTCTATGACAAAATATTACATTTGTAATGGTTTTACAAGAAGTATTTCAGTTGTAAACAAGTCTTTGTAAGAGTGGGCGGGAGTTATTTATTCCAGCCAATAAGAACAGAGACTGAAAGCACTGGCTTGCATACGCTCAGAGGTTTATAGTATAGCCATATCATTTTCAGATAGCACACATTTTCCATTAGGGCTTTGCAGCTTATGCTTTTCTGCAATAAAATCATTGGGCTGTCAAGAAGATGCAGGAAAATCAGTGCAGATCTGTCAGAAAAAAGTATAAATGTGATGAATTATGGGCTGAGCACAAATGTGCCATGTCATCAGGGTTGGAAAGTAACAAACCACATGTACTCTCATTAAAGTCCTTGAGCACATGGTTCACTGTCGTCTTTTTTTTGGAGTAGAATTAAATCAGAGTATGTTTACATTTTACCTCCTTCATGAAATAAAATATTCAGTTCACTGTATCAGAGTCTCATTACAGTTACAGAGTAAACCAAAGCTAATGCATTCAACCCCAGATGACTGTAAACCAATTAAAAAGCATTTAGAAAATTTTTAAACAACTCAATTTCAAGACCTAGTCAAAATAAAGAAGTTTCCTGTCAAGTCATTTCAAGCGCCAAATTCTTAGTCAGCAGCAGCATTGTGTGAGACTGTAAAGACAGATGAACATCTTGGGCTCAATTTATCAGTTTTAAATGCTTCAAAAAAGCACAGTCATCATGATCTGCAAATTTTCTTAGCCAAAACCTGTGGAGATATAGGCATTTCACAGCTCCTCAGCCAAACCGAGGAAACATGGACAGTTAAGCCATTAGCTAGATGACTGAGCTAGACTAGCTTGTTATTTCTCATATTTTATGGTTTGACAGCTCTGTTTTAAACTTAAGATGGCTCGGCATTTGGAAAAAGTGTTGACACAGTGAAGATTAAAAAGTTGGCATAAGAAATTAATGAGAAAGTTGCAATTCTATACTAAACCAAACCTTTTAAGAGAAGTTTCTTACTTTCTTAGCCTCAAGAGTGACAGTCAAACTGAGGTTAAAGTCACTAGTTAATGCTGCTCTAACTATCTTGCTATTAGCTTGTTGCTTGCATGTTTTACAGTTTGATTTTAAACTTTCCTTTTTTTTTTTTACTTTTAAGTATTAAACTTATTTAGAAGTCATTACCTCCTATAGGAATTTTTGCTAGACAGCTATCTAGGCAGCTAGAAATGTGTATTGACCACCTGGCTGATATAACTATTCAGCTACAAATTCTCCAAGAGTGTGTGGCTAAGTTAGCCAACCAGATAGCATTACCTTTCATAATGTATTGTTGATAACAAAGATTGCTGAATGCTTAGCTAACATAAATGCTCAAAAAGACATTTGTCAAATGTATTTCTGAGGTTCACTTACTTAAGTAACTCTTGCTTACTATTATATTAGTTATTAGTATAAAACCAATATTTTTAACCCAAGTCTAGGTATTCTCTCCATCACTGCCTGGCATTCGTATCTCCCACAACATCAGCAGTCCCACAGCAGTTTCTGTCTACTCATCTCTATATCATTTCCATTCAACTCAGCCTCCAGGAGACCTCATAGTGTCCGGGTGCTTGTCTTAAGAGTAGTTGCTGTAGAACTTTGCTCTCTGCACAAGTCTGTTTTCCTTTTTGCTGTAAACAGCAAACGGTCGTGCTATTGATTTGTCAGAACAATAAAAAAGGTGTTTTTTTCCTTCTCTGAGTTATTAAAGACATGATGAGATCCTGAAGAGGAAGGAGGAGGAGAAGAGTGAGAGAAATAGTCAAAGCTGTAGCTGGAGAGAAAGCAAGCCCCAGGAGGACTTATAGGATGCCAGCAAGGGGGGGAAGGTGATAATGATGGAAGAATAGAAAGGAAGGAGTGGAGCTAAGGTGAGCTCAAACTCCGAGAAGACAGGATGGGAACGAGAGACAAGGTTCAGAGTGAACAAGGCTAGCTGCAGGGTGCAGAGAAAGTGTTGAGATGTTGTGGCAATTGATCACAGGAGGATCAATTGTCACTTCTTGCACTGCCATACTATTTACAGTGCACACACACGGTACACATGACAACACTAATCACACACACACACACACACACACACACACACACACACACTGAACAGTGTTGTTCAGCTTTCTTCTCAGTTATTAAAGTCATGCCGAGTGCAGTTTATCAAGAAGTGCTCACCTATTTCTATCAGATCTCATTAGGAGCAGAGAAGTACATAAAAGAGCAGAAGCTGCTGTCACTGTGGGGGAATGACAGCAAGGAGGAGCTGCAAACACTGATGCTGTACACAATACCTCAGTCAGAGGGATTAGAGAAACCCCCCAACACACACACACACACACACACACACACACACACACACACACACACACACACACACACACACACACACACACACACACACACACACACACACACACACACACACACCCCCCAGTGAGTGGCAGTTCCACAAGCTCCTTGTTAAAGAAAGAGGTCAGAGTAGAATGGCCAAAATGAATCGAGCTGACAGACAGTCTATGGTAACTCATCTAATCACTCTTTACAACCATGTTGAACAGAAAAGCTTCTCAGAACACAGAAACACATCAGACCTCAAGGCAGATATACTACAAAAGCAGTCAAGACCAGGAGACTATAGTCAGCACAAACTCGCAGAAACTGGGCATTCATAAATTGAACACACAAATGTTTTGACACATTATGGCATTTGAAAAACACAAAAGAAAGAAGGTATAAGGTTTTTTTTGAGAAAACTGAAATTCGATATTCCTAACAAAACCTTGTAAGAGAAGTTCCTTGCTTTCTCAGCCTCAAGAGTGAGAGTCAAACCAAGGTAAACTTTGTTAGTTAATGTTACTGTAGCTAGCTAGCTTGCTTGCAACGTAGCTTGTATCCTACTACGTCAGGGGCTCCATTTGAGCTGGCTTGCTAATTGTTACATGTTTATTACCTTTTTAAGCTTAATAAGGCATGTATTGGGTTCAATTTGCCGCATTTTGCTCTTATTTATACTGTAGTCCTTCTGTTCACTCTGGCTCGAACTATGTACTGCTGGAAATCACTGTGCATTAATAAATCAATAACACTCTTATAAGTCATTATATTGCTTGAGTAATTCCTGTTCTCTATTATGTAATGATGTTCCGAAGAAAGCTAGCAAAATTGTAGTCTGGTCTTTAAGTAAGATATTTGGCTCTGTTGCAAGTGCCATCTGTACCATTAATCTTTGTTTCCTTTTTCCTCTGTCCTCCTACAGATATCTGGCCCACATAGTTGCAGTCTTTTTAATATTTATTCACATATTTAAGACTTTATTTAAATCTGGTATTTAAAAAGGTTTTGTTTTTTAAGACAAAAAACAGCCTCAAAGCTACTCACTTAATATCAAAACTCACACAAAGTGCATACTTAGTTGTCATCTGACATTTTCTACTGAAACCACTAGACACTGGATTTGTCAATAAAAGCTTTATAGGAACTGTAAGCGGCAGTTTGTGTGGCATTTTGTGGAGCTTTAGCTCACACTTTATTCATCAATCACATGAACTGAAAGGTGCTGTTAATGAAAAGAAAGCAAAGTGGATGAAAAACATGTAGGCTGACGTTATAGTCTTTTTTTTTAAATAATTCGAACATAGTAATAAATATCAAGTCTGTAATAGCAGTACTCTGTATCAAACCTGTTATAGCTGAACTTCCAAGTGGGATAATATCCCTTCATATACAAATACACACTATTTTAAAGTCTGGTATTCTTATTCAAAAGTAATTTTATGTTTTAACGTAACCCACAGCTATCTAAAATGTTTTATTTCACCTTTTATTTCATCATTTATCTTGTTACGTATAGTAAATTGTTAGAAATAAATTTATAAATCTTTCACTACAAGAGTAAAACATTACACTGAAATGGCCAGTAGTACATGGTTTCATAGCCTACAAAGATTAAAATTTTAGAATTCTCCAGAGGTAAAAAAAAAAAAAAAAAAGAAAGAAAGAAAAGAAATAAAAACAAACAAGCAAAAATAAACAGGAATTTCCTTCTGTGTTGGTCTTCTGATGATCAGCATTGAATTATTTTATCATGTCACACTCCACAGTGGTGGCTAATGGCTCATATTTTAGACATAGAAATTAGACACTTAGAGAATTAAATGTTCACTTTTTCAAGTATTTCTATTTTTTACCTAGCCTACTATGGACTATATATTCATATAAAAGTTCTGGGAAAAAAAAGAAAAAGTTTGTTTAACAAAAACAAATGTTTCTACTGATGTTTCTACAAATGTTTCTTGTAACCCATTACTGCTCTCTGAGATTCCCCAAGTGCTTGTTCATAAGCAACTATAATTTTAAATTGTTATTTTTAACCACTAAAATTCTGAGTAAGGTTAGGCAAACAGAGTGTAACAGTGTACTGATTAATTTTATATCAGACTTGCGGCCATAAAATAATTCATTCGTTTAATCTGATAAGTTGATTTCTCTTCCACTGGCAGAATGGAACGCCAGTATACTGGTTAAAAGGGTTAAATAATCTAACATTTAACACCCTGCCAAATCCACAGGCAGAAGAAAAAAAGACAATGCAACTGTCATAGATGACTGGGATTTTCTAAAAAAAGTTTCTCAATTCAGGGGGGCACGGTGGCTTAGTGGTTAGCACGTTTGCCTCACACCGCCAGGGTTGGGGGTTCGATTCCCACCTCCGCCATGTGTGTGTGGAGTTTGCATGTTCTCCCCATGCCTCGGGGGTTTCCTCCGGGTACTCCGGTTTCCTCCCCCAGTCCAAAAAAAAACCATGCATTGTAGGTTGATTGGCATCTCTAAATTGTCCGTAGTGTGTGATTGCGTGAGTGAATGAGAGTGTGTGTGTGTGCCCTGCGATGGGTTGGCACTCCGTCCAGGGTGTATCCTGCCTTGATGCCCTATGACGCCTGAGATAGGCACAGGCTCCCCGTGACCCGAGTGTAGTTCGGATAAGCGGTAGACAATGAATGAATGAATGAATGAATGAAGTTTCTCAAATCAATGTGAAAACTTTGAACCTAGCCTGTCTTTTGTCAGGATGAAGAAGATATCATCGAGATTAATTAGAATTTACAAGACAATGTGGTCACATGTTTCCCTGCCCAACTCTCTATGTGGTTTGATTGAAGTAATAATAATACATTTCTGACATCAATCTCCTGTACTTAGCACTGACCTCTTGTGATCCGATCCCACTAGAGGGTTGGTAATAGCAGGTCCACAGTACTGTGCAAAAGTCTCAAGCTATGCTGCAAATTGCTAGTTGTATTATGACGGCACCAGTAGGTGTTGCTACTCCTGGGTGCGTTGGTAATAATGTTTATCAGAGGGTGGCGTAAATGGCATTCCACTTGACAACAAATTAGTGTTTTGCAGTTAAAGCAAAACTTTCTGAGGGAATATTTAGCGTTTGTGTATAAAATTCTCCAGTGTGTATGTATGCATCATATCATATGAGATGAAGGAGAAGCAGTGTGTGCTCTTTGCCACAGATTACATGACTCCTACTGTCTTCTCTCCCATTGGTAGTTTTACCAAGTGCCTCCACACTTTTATAATGTTAAACTTTTCTAAACTTTGTCACATCACTGGACACACAATTATCTAGTCGGCAATGTTTGCTGTTACTCATATAACCAGAAGTCACAATCTCTCATTGAATAGGTTGCTTTGCCACTTCGAGTTGCTGTATGTGTGAATGTAGCATTAGGCACAATGCTGAAGCAAAAAGCCTTCAAAATTATTGAAATTGAACATTTACAGCACTTACAAAGATACTGTAAAAAGTAGTCAACAGTAATAAACGTAAAAAAAAGGTTAATATTTGGTGTGACAACCGTTCATGCATCAGTAGCCTCAGGTATAATTTGTGTGGTTTTTATTAGGAGATTGCCTTCTAGGTTTTTTTAAGCATCCTGCAGAATCTGCCACAGTTTTTTCTGGAGACTGACTGTCACATTTGCACCTGTTTTTACAGGTAATCCCTGACAGCCTTCATTATGTTTTAATTCATCTGGAAAGTGATCTATTAAGTAAGTAATATGTTACTTTTCTTTCTGACATACAAGCAGTGTACTATAACATTTTATTATTGTTGGAAAAGTAATGCTCGGAAATGTTTTTTGCACCGACTCAATAATGCAGAAGTGCATTATTGAGGATGGGTTCCCTTTTGAGTCTGGTTCCTCTCAAGGTTTCTTCCTAATACCATCTAAGGGAGTTTTTCCTTGCCACAGTCACCTGAGAACATCTAGGACTGTTTTTTTGTATGTTTAATGTTTCTTATGTTCTGTAAAGCTGCTTTGAGACAATGCTCTTTGTTAAAAGCGCTATACGAATAAAATTGAATTGAATTGAATTGAAAAGTCATAGAATAAACACTAACAAAATGAAAAAATATGAAAAAATTATCAGGGTGGCTACGATTTTTGCACAGAACTGTATATGGAGCCTTAAATGTACCATCAGTACTTTCTCAGTATACAAATGATTCATGGCCATCAGCATGATCTTTCAAAAAGGGTTTCTTATTTATGGAATAAAAATTTGCAGTAGCATGTTGGAAAAAATGTAAGAGGAACAGCAAATAGACTTATTGGTCCAATATGCTTTTGAAAAAGAACACTAAATCCTCCTGGATTCTTTCTTTCTTTTTATTTATTTATTTATTTCCATTTTTCCATTGTCTGTACCTATCCAATCTATTCTCAGGTCACGGGGAGCCTGTGCCTATCTCAGGTGTCATCGGGCATCAAGGCAGGATACACCCTGGACGGAGTACCAACCCATCACAGGGCACACACACACACACTCTCATTCACTCACGCAATCACACACACTACGGGCAATTTAAAGACTCCAATCAGCCTAGAAGCATGTCTTTGGACTGTGGGAGGAAACCGGAGCACCTGGGGGAAACTCACCAAGCACAGGGAGAACATACAAACTCCACACACACAGTGAGCAGGAGCGAGACTCGAAACCAGGATGCTGGAGGAGTGAGGCGAATGTGTTAACCACTAACCACAAACTTGCAAGCACCGGGTTCTCTTTTTAAACTCCTATCAGTGAAGACAGAAAAGTACTTACTTCCTAAGACAGCTCTACTAAAAGGGCTTTGGCTAAATGCAGCAATATGCAGTAAAAACTGTAAGCTCCTTCCAAATATTCCGGGCTTTGCTTAATTTTGCGTTCATTTCTGTAATTGCAAAATTGTGAAATCCTTGAGGGACTGACTAATCATGATAAAAAAATAATTAGGAAACAGTTATAAAATCAGAAGAGGCAAATAAAGTCAGTGGACAAGCTTTGTTTTATTTTCCCATATTTGTGAATCTGAATAGATGTGAACTAATATAAAAAATAAACTTATTTGGGCTCCTTAAGTGTGCTTTAATTAAGAAGATTTATTTTAAAACTCATGCATTATAAACATCTTATCTACTGTGAAAAGAGACTTCAAAGTGCCAGTGTTTCACTACAAGTACTTTATTATAAACTGTGCAAACACTCATACACACACACACACACACACACACACACACACAGAGAGAGAGAGAGAGAGAGAGAGAGAGAGAGAGAGAGAGAGAGAGCTGAGCCCCACATATTGTCCTGAGGAGGTCAAAGCTGGAAGTTTAATGGCAATCAACAGTAAAGGCTGGTTGATTCTGATTATCCACAGATGGTGTATGGTTATTAGGACAGCAGAGGCGAAAGAGCACTGGCCTTGTCTTCTGCTGTGCTGATGACACTGACACACACACACACACAGACACACACACACTCATCCACTCTTCAGTAGTTTAAAACAATTGAGGAATTAGTCCAGCTGATTGGTTAAGCAAATTGGAAATCAGTTTAAAATGTTGAGAGGACACTGAAATGATTCATATTCTGACCCTGATTGCAGAGAATGGTAAAAAAAACAAAAACTGTAACACGTTGCAAAGCCCCTTTTTTGATAAAAATGAGTCCTGATAGTTGGAATATACTTGCGTTATGGATTTACAGCAGACTCAACTCGGTAGAAAGGATGGACACACTAAGAAAAGCTTCTCCAGGTCACCTTATGTAAATGTGCATCAGGAAAAAAATAAAATATTAAATATCCCTGCTGAGAGCATTGCAGAGAGAGAGAGGGAGGGGGAAAAAAATCAAGTGCAAGAGTGACTTCTATAATTAACCACAAGATCAGAGAGACAGACTGCACTACAGGACAGCAATGAGGAACCTCAGGAGGTGAATAGCCACTCCATTTGCAAAAGTGCATCGTGACACATGAGCATGGCCCCATGTTAAATCTCTTCTAATTCCAAAGAGTCATATAACGGCAAGCATGAAATCATGGCAAATCTGCCCTTTATTGCTCCCCCCCCCCCTTAAAGCTCTTCTTATCAGCATGAATTTCACATTAGCATGATCCATTGGGGAGCTTCACCATGGAAAATGCTGCAATAATTCGATTCGCCCCATACCTCATGTCTCCTCCTCGGGAGAACAGTCAAGATCAAGGCATCGAAGAACAGAGAGGTAGGAAGGGCTGCCTTTGTGTCCGTTTGAGCATAATTAACACAAGCGTTTAGAGAGGCCCTAGGCAGAGAGAGACACTGAAAGATTAATGCTATACACACCATGCATACATAGACGTAGTCTGTAGATGAGCTAAGCACATCTACAGTGTTCTGGTGTGAGATAAAGAGGGAGGGTCAAAAATAGTCGTGCACGATTCAAAATTTAAGATTCAAGAGTTTATTGTCTTATGCACAAGAAAGATTTTACGCCATATAATGAAACTCTATTCTTAGGAATGGTAAGGAGCTAGAAGTTTAGGAAAGATTAGTAAAGCAAGGGCAAGAGTGATAGAGAAAAGCAAAAGAGGTGGGCTAAGCATTGTATTCAAGCTTAGGAAAGTCACTCTCTAAGAAAATGGGCACCATAGTGGCCAGTTGGAGGGTAGAGATTTACATTTCCCAGGTTCTCCAGATTTCCCCCATCTTCCAAGAACACAGCCACAAGACACACTAATCTGCCCCCAGTGTGTGCATGGGACTTTGGACCGGCTTACTATTTAATGGTAAAGGCTTTTAGAAGGCTTTTTTATTTCACATTGTTCTCATAAAGCAAATTTTTCAGAGTTTTTTTCTTTTCTCATCTTTCTACCTCTTTTACTTTTCTCTATCACTCTTGCCCTTAACTGACTAATCATTCATGGACCTCCAGCTCTTTACCATTCTTTACACCACCTGTGCTGTATGTATGAGGTTAAAGCTCCTAAACTGTGGAACTGCAGCTAAAGATCCATTTGTTTAGTCTTGCTTCTGCTGAAATATTGTCTTGTGTTGTTTGATGCATTGTATTCATGCAGTATTCATGTACTGTGAAGCACTTTGTGACATCTGTTCTTGAAAGGTGCTATAGAAATCAATTCTACTTACTTATTTACTTTCTATAACCTTGATTAGAATAAAACATTTGTTCATATTGAAAATAAACGGATGAATGAGCAAACCGTCAAATGTTCTGCCTACGTAACTGAACAGCAATTGGCTAGTAGTAACGAATGAAAGAGTTACATCCACCTTCTGTCTGTTTACTATTCCTTAACATTATTTGATGGACAGCTGGCAAGAATTTCCAAAGGTTATTAAAAAATAAGGCTTTTAGAAGTTTTTTTCAGCTGGTTCTCTAATAGCACAGTAAACGGTATGTGATGCAGTCCCATTTCTGTGAATTTTGGAAAAGAGCCAAAAAAGAATGAAAAAAAAAAAGATTTTCATACCAGTAATATACTTTGACATCTCTACTTTAAGAACACATAAAAATATTTCAGCAAAATGATATGGAAAAGTTTGTATTTATTTTCTAACCTTGCTTTGGCTGTCTGCCTGCAGAGCGCATGGTGTGTGAGGAGGTAGTTTCAAATTCAGAATGTGATCAGGTTTATGGATAGTCACACAGAGAAGCACAACAGAATCACTTAAGCTTGTAATCAGATACTGGCTGTCAATATATCTGTAATGCTTCTGTGTTGTCATAACATCATCATCAAAACAGAGAAGAGCGCATACAAGCTTTGTAGAGAAGACAGCAGGCAAAGCATTAAAGTCAAAAGGTGCCAATTTGTCAGACTACATGAATGACTTCTACCTCAAGTGATGAAACAGAATGATGTGGATGAAGTTGCTAATCAAAGTGATCACTCATTACCTATTATAATCTTATAATTAGAGATGACCTGATAGATATTTAGAGATAGCATGTTTGCTTCACACCTCTGGGGTTGGGGGTTTGAGTCCTGCCTCCAACTTGTGTATTTCTGTATGTGTGTGTGTGTGTGTGTGTGTGTGTGTGTGTGTGTGTGTGTGTGTGTGTGTGTGTGTGTGTGTGTGTGTTATAAGTGATGGATACAGAAGATGGATGGATGGGTGGATGGACGAATGGACGGATGGATGAATTGTAGGGGCGGATGGATGAATTTATGAATGGATGGATGAATGGATGGATGGATGGATGGATGGATGGATGGATGGAAGGAAGGAAGGATGGATGGATGGATGGATGGATGGATGGGTCAATGGATGGATGGATGGATGGATGAATTGTAGGGGCAGATGGATGAATTTATGACTGGATGATTGGATGGACGGACGGACGGGTCAATGGATGGACGGATGGATGAATTTATGAATGGATGGATGGATGGATGGATGGATGGATGGAAGGATGGAAGGATAGATGGATTAATGGAAGGATAGATGGATTAATGGAAGGATGAACAGAAAATCCTCCATAATAAAAGGAAAAAAGTCCCTTAATTTCCAGCTCCAGTCCATTGTTGCCATTTGCTGCATGATTCAAAAGCTGTTATGATTTCTCTATAATAATTGCACCACTTTTTTTGGATTTGTGCCTTCTCTACTTATTTATTTGTATTATTATTGTTTTTCCTTAAGGGGATTATGTTTTAAATGTAGAGATAGACTGTGCATCTTTCAGTGGAATGATCCAAAATGAAATATATACATGTTCTCCATTTTCTCCATTTTCACTTACAACTAACCCGAAATACATGTAAAGGATGAACAAATCAGAAGTTTTTAAATAGATATAATACAGAAAAAATCAAAATGTGACAATGTAAAAGGTTTTCCCTGATGCCCTCACACATAACCAGGCTGTCGGCAAGACAAATCCACTGAAAAGTAAAAGAATGCTTCCCCAGACTGAGGAAATCAGTGTGGAATAAATGAAACACACACTTCCTACAGCAGAGGAGCCCAGCAGGTTCATCGCTGTCGATTATTTTTAGATATAACATTTCCTCTGCTGTTCCATATCAATGAGACAAAAGCTGAAATCAGTAAATCTGAAAAGGTGGCTCGTGACAATTGCACAGTACACAAGCAAGTGAGTTTTATTCGCACAGAAAATCCATTCTTTTTTCTCATAGCTGCAGGGCCAGATAAAATAGCTCACATTAGCCTGCTGCCTGATGCAGGGTCACTGAGAAGACATCAGGTGAGGGTGGAAGAGGTAGAGAAAGAGAGGCAAATGGAAAGAGAGGGATGAGAGTGTAATAGAAAGTTGAAGGTTAAAGAGGGTTAAAGGGAACCAGTTCTGTCACATTTGTGCTGAGTATCTCCTACTCAGGACCTAAAGGTGTATGGCACACAAAAAAGTTTATTTATTTATTTATTTATTTAAAACACTGGTGATATGAACTTGAGTAATATAAAAAATGTCAAGCAGAGGTTTTTATGAACAGCTGGTGCTAGAAATGTTCAAATACTCCAAGAGCAGAGTTTTTACTTTCATGCTGGCAGGAGCAGGTGTTTGGATATGAAGCTTGTGGAACAAAATAAGGCAACTTTCATTAATATGAATGTAACATAAGTGTACACAGTGCTGTTACGCTGCATTTACTACATTCATTCATCCTGGCTGTACTGTTATTGCTGTGTTTCATGTGTATCATTAATTTGCCTGAAATTTTGGCCCACACCAAACAAATAGGTATGTATGCATATGCAGATAAAAATAGATAGATAGATAGATAGATAGATAGATAGATAGATAGATAGATAGATAGATAGATAACAGCACTTTCCTCGATGATCATTCCTCATGATGTTTTGCTTCCTCCATTTTCATTTTTCTGTAAAGCTCTCTCTCTCTCTGTCTCTCTCTCACACCCCTCTCTCTCTCTCTCTCTCTCTCTCTCTCTCTCTCTCTCTCTCTCACACACACACATACGCATATATATATATATATATATATATATATGTGTGTGTATAGCACCTGAAGAGGTTAAAACCTAGAGACAAATTACAGAAAAGGTGAAATAGATGTGAATTAAATGAGGCTTTTTAAAAAAGATCTACTTTCTTCTCAGGTGATCATGCACACCAAACACAGCTGCTGCTTTCAAAGCTGCTGCTCGGCCGACATGCTGGAAGTGTTACAGCGTTGAGAGAAGATGCGTGGAAAATGGAACTGATTTATAATCCAGCTTTCATCCTCATCCCGGGCTTTATACATCCATTCCCTCATACTCTTCCATTAGTTGAAGCATTTGTTTACAGCTTATGGCTAGGTACAGACAGAACAGCTCATTCTCCATTTCTATGGTGCCATTTCTTTTGTCATAACCGAATGCCTAGTTTCATTCATTAATTTATGGGTTTGAGTTGGCTGCGTTTCTTAATCTTTCCTATATTTTTAATGAATATTAACATAAAATGACACAAATAAATGATACCAATATAAAATGACACAAAATTTTCACAAAATTTTCTTAATGGTTCTTGATGGTATTCTTAGTCCCTGTCCTAGTGAGCTAACATGATGATGTGTTTTTGACAGTCTCCAAAACACTTCTATAAGTCACTCAGCAAAATTGCACCTGTGAAATGCTACAAATGACAGTTGACAGTTAAATCCATATATGCAAGTGGAAATGCAAATGATATGATTTGAAGTTGCTCAAGTTGAGATTTATATGTATACATTTACACACACTCAACAACCGGAGTAGGATATGAAAGGAGTAGGATATGAAAGTAGGAGTAGGGTATTTGTTTTGTTTTTTTTACAAAATTACAGAATTACATTTTCCGTAATAATGAATACCAAATTTCTTGTGTAAATGCTCATATGAACAAGTTACAAATAAAATAATTCATATTCATCTTCAATCATATGTCTGTGTGCTTTTCCTCCAGCTTATCTGATTGTATTCCGACACTACAGTAAGTGAATTAGCAGTGCTACATGTGTGTGTGTGTGTGTCTTGTATGTTTATCTTGACAGTTTATCATGACACCACTGATAAATTAAAAATGAATGCAATAAAATGCAGTGTACCCATTAACCAGCCAGAAAATTATTTATTCTTATTCATCGTTTCTGCGATATTATACTCCGGTGAATTTTTTAAGCTAGTTTTGTCTTTTGCTGGCACCATGCAATGGAAGAAGTTTTTAAGAGAGATTTGGTTAGGAGGCCTCCTGCTGGTTTATGATAGCACACGACAGGTCTTGTCCCTGCCATAGCCTCTGTCTGGAAAATTGCTTGAGAGGGTAAGAAAAAAAGAAACCAGCACCTTCGACCCTCTCTCATCTGACAGGCAGATAGAAGGCTTTACACGCTTTACAGCACTAGCATACACACCATGCACACACATACACACCTATAAACTAAACAAAACAGGATGTTTTCTTTTATATTGTTATTCTGTTATAATATTATTACTTTTTAAAGGGTATCATTATGCCATCAGGCATTATGTAATGGTTAAGATCTTAGGATCAATCTTATGCAAGCTGCTCTGCAACACAATTCTTGTAGGCTGCTATAGAGAAGGCCTTATTGAATACACTCCAAGTGCACTCTCTATGTACCCTCAAAAGAGGCTCACACCACCCGAGGCTCACACACACACACACACACACACACACACAACCACACACACACACACACACACACACACACACACACACACAACCCACACACACACACACACGCACACACACACACTTATACACACACACACACACACACACACACACACACACACACACACACAATCTGGCAGAAAGACCGCAGAACCTTTTCTTTTCAGTGTACCATTATCATATGTGTGCTTTTTTATAGCTTTTTTTCTCTTTCCTATCCTTTTGGACCTAAAAGGGAACACATGAGTGGGAGAATCATGTCTCACAGTGAGTGCACACACACACACACACACACACACACACACACACACACACACACGCAAACATATTCAGTATACACTGCATCCTTATCACACACAAACATGGGGTCCACAGACTTACAGTGGGGTCCAAAAGTCTGAGAAAATAGGAAAATATTTCTATTTTGTATTCTTTTATAATTTAATGCAATTATTTTTATTACAACTTATATAACTGACAATGACTTGAGTGAAAAGTGGAATATTTGAAATATTTACATGAAGTATTAGCTATGTCCACTTTTAACTTTAATGACACTGCTTTACTCGAGCTGAAACGGACTCCAGAAGTTTGTGCAAAACCATTATGATCCATTTTAGATCAAATCCATCAGTGTCTGAACATGTGAATCAATAGAAGAGATTAAACATGAGGAAAATCTGATCTTTGGTACAAAGCAGTTAAAATGATCAATATCACACATCTGCTTCTATTTAAATATCAACCTAGAAATAGTGCACAATCTTGAATATGATATAGCCAAATACTTTCTTAAATTCTAGAACTGCTTATTTTTTTATAGCTTTTCAGTGTGGTCTCAGACTTTCAGACCTCACCTCATTTGAAGGAAAAACTGGTCGTCCCCCAAACCCTGGACCCAGAAATCCTTTGAGGAAGCTAATGACGACAGCTGATCATTTCAAGAAATGGCCTCATTAATGACTAAAGACCTGCAGCAGAATGTCTAAAGCAATAAATGGTTCATGGGTAAAGCACAGTCCCATTTTTAGACGGCGTTCCTGCGAGAAACATTCATTCTGAAGCTTTCAGATTGGTTCTCGTTTCTTTCTCCCCTCATTCTCCTTAATAGCTATGACAATGGGCAACAAGGGCAACTGCAAAATTGGAGAAATACTCAATGGGAATCAAATGAGGCCTATTTCTTTCTTCCTCTCTCTCGTTTTTTTGTTCTTCAGAGGTGACCAGATCTAGTTTGATGAGATTCATTGAGGCCTGAGGTTTGAAATATCTGAGTGTCATTAAAGCTGCCTACTCTACTATTAAACTCAGATTATTTTCAGGTCCATTAGAAAACACGTGCAGACCATTTTAAAGCACAGGATAGATGAGGACAGGAAAGATCTGTACATAACAAATGTAATGATCCGTGATATCTTGAAAAGACTTTTGAATTTCTGAATGTTTGATTCATTAAGTACGAAATAAAACATGACAGGGTGTGCAGTTATAGGAAACTAATCCATGATGGGTTGCTGTAATGTGGCCTGAACATTTTATTAAAGTTACCACCCTAAAAATAATTATGTGCCTAAAACAGTAGTGGAGTGGTTAATTTCTTTTGTATCACTGCCATTTACCCACAACTTAATGAACAAAAATTGGATTAAAAATGCGTTTTTTAGTTAAATTTAATGTTGTGGAACATGCCCCATTGCAGACTTTAAGCAATGACACTATAAACCTCCTATAGAAAACACCACTATATCAATTTTTAGATATTTTCACTGGATCATCACAGCCAGCAT
This sequence comes from Hemibagrus guttatus, assembly GCA_033459395.1. Taxonomy (NCBI): domain Eukaryota; kingdom Metazoa; phylum Chordata; class Actinopteri; order Siluriformes; family Bagridae; genus Hemibagrus; species Hemibagrus guttatus. The sequence goes on from JAUCMX010000004.1 coordinate 10,978,817, forward strand.
TAGTCTCAGAGCTTACTGAAAATGAGTCAGTACCTTCAGACCAATCAGATTTGAGAATTCAACAGCACTGTGCTATAATTGTTTTTCACGATGGATTTAATTGTTTTAACATCACAAAATTCCAATTTACACTCTACATTGAAGCATTATATAGAGTCCACTACTTGTGATACATCCTGTTGACATGTGTTCACAGTCTCACCTTTCCGATGGACCTTGGAAATGGTGCCCGCTGGTTCTCAGGCACAAACATGGGCGGCACCAGCAAGGATCTCTTCGACCTGTATGGCGTCATCTTTCCAACACCCAGAATCTCCTGCACACCAAAATGAAGAAAAAAGAAAGTTAAAGATACAATCTGCTTTCATAAGAAGTGTCATATATTGCTTTCAAACTCAAGGTTGTAATATTGTCTTTGTTTCTTTACACTATACAAAACATATGCTAATTTGTAGCTCAACTTGACATACACAAAATTCATGCCCACACAAAAACCATCAGAGGCTAGAGGAGTGCAGTATCTACTGAAGATCTATGAACTGTTGTGACATTAACAACATTCTCCTATTTATCCTTTTAAAATCTGCTTTACACTTTACGCCATTTAAATAGCCGCCTTATATCCCTTCCTTTTTTCAAAGAAACCCATTATAACAATCCAGAATCTGCTGCGGTTGTCACAGAACCGTAGCCAGAGTACAGCGTAGCACTTATTTAATTTTTTTTTTTTTTCTCCGATCAATGAGCTCATCTGGGTCATTAAAAGTGGTCATTAAAGCACGTCCGCCTATTTCACCAGTCACACTCGGTTTGAGTGGACGTGAAATTAAAAGGTGCCTCCCATTCACGGAAACTCAAACAAAGCTAATGATGTGCTGTGAAGGTCCATTGTTCTGTCAGCTTCCTAATGGACTGAACATTTGTTTAAGCTTTCCCAGTGCACCAAGTGGGAGACTATGGAACGGACTGGACAAATAAAGGAGAGAAGAGAGCAAAATCTGCTGAACAATGGGGAAGTGTGTGTGGAGGAAGAACACTGTCATCTGAAGAGGCCTGTTGCTCTAATATGCTAATAGTTCAAATGTCACAGATTTTCATATCCTCATTTCATATCCTCTTGGTGGAATGCTCTGTTACCGAGCACAAAACCAAGAACTATATAAAAAGGCTTTGCTTAGGACAGTGAATGAAAGCTGCCTAGTATACAGGGAATACAGTCCTGAGTATGTGTGGGAGTGCATTTTTGAAGGAATGCACAACTGTTCATGGCTAATGTCATTTATTTGCATCGAAATTCAATAACTCAGGTAATCAGCTTCTCTCCTGTCAGCGGCTTGATGCTCTCTTCTCTTCCTCGCCTGTTGGTCTCTCGTTTCCTATGTCGTTGTCATTTCATGCAATTAGAATCCTTCAGGCCATCAGTGCAAATTATATTTGTCACTCACGCCATCAATGCCACGCTGAAAGCGAATGCATTAGCGCGGAGGCAGTGACCCATGTGAGTTTGTTCTGCCCCAGGCAGCTCAGTCACTCAAACATATGCCCATATAATAACTGCCAACATCCTACAGCAGAAAAAAGATCAACAGTGATGCATAACTGATGGTGTCAGATCAGAGAATACAAATAGCTTGCACACTAATACAAAAATGGAAGTAACCAATGATCTATCCTACCAAGAGCCAAAAAACACATTGCACCCCTCTATGAGTTTATAAAGAAACATAGCAGTTTTAGAAAGACTAAAGGAAATCCTGATTTCTCCCTGGTCATGAGAAATGGTTTGAGAGTTAAGTGATAAAAGATTAGAACACATTGTCGTCACATATGTAAGTGTGTGTTTGATTTGTTTCTGAACCTAAATGCTTTCCTTCAAAGCTTTTCCAAATGATTTGAGAATTTTTCACGGTTAAAAGTTTTAACAAAACAAATGTCTGAAATGTCTTAACAGTTAGTCTAGATATCTGAATGAATTCTCATTAACAGAGCAAAAGCCAACATTCAACAAGTCTGATTATTCAAATTTACATCAATATAAAGGTTAGTTCAGCACATTTTTAAATCACTTTTTTTCCATAGGATCCCATAAGATTTCCATAAGATAAAAAGATCCCAATGATTATTCTCTAAATAGATGTTGGTGATGATGGAGCTGTCTAACACCTGTGTCCAAATTCTCCCATTCTGAATGACATACTACAGCTCTAAGTACAGAGCTGGTGACAAATTAAAAGAAAAACATCCATAAATTGTCTCAGTGAGATGTTGGGGCACCACAAGCCACCAGAACAATTTTGTGTGTTCTGGGTGTACTGACATCAATTCTACCCTGGAGTATTACTTGAGGGATGAACAAAAAAATAATACATTTTTAAAAAATATATATTTCCTTAGTTTGGCGGGGGTTTTTTTTAATAATGGTGCTAGAAAGTGTGGTCTAAAAAATATCCTATATGTGCTGAATTGGGTTAAGATGTAGTGACTGTCGTGGCCATAACATGATTTACATGAACATGTTTATTAAACCATTGATCCCTTTGGACTGGGGGCAGAGTCATCTTAGAAGAGATGAATTCTTTCCACTCCCATCAGGAAAGAACTGTATCCTCATAAGATAAAGAGTGAATCAGTCAGAATAGCTTTGTATTGATTTGCAGTGGCGGTTCCCTCTGAGAGGACAAGTAGAACACGCCAGGAAAATGCCACAGCGTAACTGAGCCACCGGTTTCTCTTTAATTTGTCACCCGTATGTGTATATATTAGAAGTAATTGATAGCCTGGTTAATGACAGTTACCTGACAGGTGGTTAATGATTTGAGTGAGTGATTAGAGTGTATATAAAGGACTAATAAATTTGGTGCCTGTCAATTCAGCAAGCTCTGACTTTGCTCTAACATTTAGGGGTCTCGTTTATTAAAAGCATTTCAAATTCTGTGTGTAAGAAGCGCCAGAACACACTATAAATTGCCATTTCTCACACGTGCACACACTCATTCTGTGCAGTGAATGTTGATAAATCCTACACATTCTAAATTGTTCTGCTCATGCATGGCCACACATGCAGAAATTGCCCTACTCATAACCTTAAATCACCGTACATGAGGTACATGGTGAAAAACTTTATTTGAAAATGGTGATTTTATTGCAATGTGTGAATTCGATAACAGCCTAATTACATTTGGAAAATCTGGGATGGTCATTATTGTCTATTCGACTGATGTATTTGAAAATGCAGCGTTCTGCATAATTGATATCAATACATGTAGGAAGTGTGTAATAATTCAGCTCATGGTTGGTTGGGAAATGACAGACCTGTCTCTACTTTCATGTTGAAATGTTCCCATGGCTGAAAAACTTGGTTGGACTTAAGTGTGCTCAAGTTGGCCTCTCTGAAAGTGGGGCAAGTTGCTGGCAGAGATCAACTGAAATTGCACTGTGCCCTGTATAGCTCTCACTGTGTAACTGTGTTCCTGCAGTCTTTAAAAACACTTTCCCTGCACAAAAGATTTTACTTGTGCCATATCTTCAAGCAAGGCATCCTTCTCATCAGTGTTTAGATGTGTCTTTTCTAGTATATTAATTTACATTTTATTCATCTGAACCAATTACTTAGTCAATTACGCTGACATGACTGAACATACGTAGGACTGGTGTTCCTCATAATCAGCTTACCTGCAATTATACTTTTCTACATCCAGAAGTTTCTGCTTATGTGTGGTCAGGATTAAATATACACACAAGAACTACTTGATAAATCATCACCATTTTACACACAGAAAAAACTGAACTGTTCTATAATGCAGCAGTTTGAAAAAGTGCAGTTGGCTGGGTTCACATTTCTCAAATGATGCATGTGTTAGCGTTCACTCTCCATGGTTGGTAGTTGTTGTACGATAGGGGAAAGCTGGCTAGTGGCTCATTTAACCTTCTTAGTCTCTGTTACTTTTGAGAAAAATATTAAATAGTATTGTTATACAGTCTGCAGCACAGTCAAATTACAAGCTACAAAGCTCTTATCTGAGAGAATCATTAGTTTTGATGTCAGAGTAGCAATATAGCACAGCACTGTTATAATTACACAACAAGCAACAGAAACCATAAAGCATAAGCAGAGTACATGCTTTCAGTAAACATACGATGATCCAAAAATCAAAGTAATGATATCCCTGATCATTGTGTCTATGCATGAAGGCACATCTGTTTTTGGCAGGTTCCCGAGCCCACTTTTATGTAGCAAGTCAGAACAAACCTCACGCAGCTCGCAGCATGCACTGGCACTTATTATACCAAACAGCAGAGAAGTGTCAGGGTGCAGTCAGGAGAAAACAGGATAGAAAGTCAGCTGAGTAAGTTGCTGGTACAAACAGTAATTTGCTGGTACAAACAGAGTGTAAAACTAAAGTAGCATGTCAGGAAAAACTAGCCGAGGCTTTACTGTTCATTTCTGCTCTGCTTTATTGTTTCATCTTCCCTATCTAAAAAAAAAGAGCTTTATAAATATCCTCTGGATTTGGGGCTCTTCTCTTACAGTATGTCTCTCTTGCTCTTGCGTACTCATACCCCTGCCGCTCTCGAAAGCAGCAGACCCGACATCCATGCTGAGGAGGCAAAAAAAGGAAAAGAAAAGAAAAACTATGACAGCCCATTTATTGTCACTGAAAAAAAATAACATTATTTGAGAGCAGAGAGGGAAAACAGCAGCATCTATGGAGCTGAGCTTTCATTTGCATTGGTAGCTGGGTGGCTTTTGTCCTTGCTGTGAGACTATGCCTGGCTGCAGCAGCATGCCAGGCTGCCAGAGCCCAGCGGCTGTCAGGATGACAGAGAGCAGAGAGATGAAGGAGGGGGAGAAGTGAAGCAATTTGTTTACAGCGCCCCATGCTGTCACCCCAACACGTTGTCACCCTAGTGCTGCTCAGCGGAGGAGGCACGAAGGGCAGGTCCAATGCCTAAAATGACATGGAAACAAGACACAATGCATCCGGCTAGAACAAACTAGCCCCTGCCCTTCTACTGGGCTACCCTTAAGAGTAGTGTGCACATTTTAAATGCCACAAAAGAAGCCCCGGGGGCTGTTGAGTGTTGCACTGTAAAATGGGTTCCTCCTTGTTTTACTCGACTTGGTTATTGCATCTATATAAATCACAGTAGTGTTCTGTGATTGGCTGAGAGGCATTCCGTGTCCCTTAGTTGGCCTGAGCTAAATGACATTCTCAAACGACGCAGCATCACTCCTGGAATGCAATTCACCTTGGCTGCTATTTCATCCTTGTGTCTTTGGAAAATTAAGTAATATGTCTCCCAATAATGGGAGTTTATGTTATTTTCGTCAGCTGGATAAAAGGTGCAAGGAAGAGAGCGATGTTTTCTATAGCAGAGATGAAACATATCTGTTAGAGAAGCAAGCAAGAGCAAGAGCAATGGAACTTTAAAACATCTCTCCATCTCTCTCTCTCTCTCTCTCTCTCTCTCTCTCTCTCTCTCTCTCTCTCTCTCTCTAACTTTCTTTATTGGAGGCATGGACAACCTCGCCAGAGTTATTGAGTAATGAACCCTCTCGCATCTCCTCCCCTCCCACATCTTCAAGGGCAGATCAGCATGCGCTCCTGCTCCTGTCTCAGGACTACAAGCTTCAGACATTCATTTCCGCTCTGCTATACCCTCCTTCTCCAGCTGATGTATAGTGCCTCCTGACACTAGCTGACATCCCAGAGAAAAGATAGTCGTGAATCTTTAATGCTTCCTGTTCATAAATTACAATGGCATGATCAGTTGGGCTTCAGCTCTTTGGCTGCTCTTAGAGAGATTCAGAGGTCTCATTAATAACTGATAATAAGGAAGTATTAGCAGTGTGTCTTTAGCTGCATTGTGCACCTCTTTATTCTGCTCATGGTTTAACAAATGGCTACTTTTTATTACAGAAAATCTGTATTTGTGGTCAGCTCCCATATGAATATAATATATGTAAGCATGTTATTTTCAGATATGTCACTGCAAGCACGTAAAGGTCACATTCATATTCTTGTGTAAGGTGGGTACAAGTTATAAAACTAGCACTTACCCTTAAACACAGTATGTGTTAAAAACAGTATGCTCACATGAGCCGTGTTTTTTTTTCTTTTTCTTTTTAAAAATCAAACTGATTCCTATTAAAAGAGAACATGTATTCTACTTTTCTTGTAGGAACTTGTTGGTCACAGGCTTTAAGACCTTCATATCACCATATACATTATCATATCATTGTATTGTATTCATATGCTGTATTTTATATATTTTGTCTATTTATTTTTCCTCTTTTCCCTACAGCTAATTCCTTTTGTTTTTAAACTTTACTTTTAAAGTCTTTATTTAACTCTTTGGCTATCACTTGAAATTATGTTAACTCTATTTTTATAACCTAAACAGTCTGAAAAATCATTGCACTGCATGCCGCACTGTATGACTGTGTATGTGACTAATAAATTTTGAATTTGAGATTGAATTTCATTCCATGATATCTGACTGTTGTAGCTTAGTGGTTAAGGTGTTGGACTACTGACCAGAAGGTTGTCACTTTGATTCCCTGGTCCACCAAACTGCCACTGCTGGGCCCTTAACCCTCAGTTGTATCAAGTGAGATTAATTTGGATATGAGTGTCTGCTAAATGCTGTAAATGATAGTGATATTAGAAGGCTGAGATCTAAAATTGATCAAATACTAGACAATTAAATTTATAGAATTTTCTCATGAGGTCTCACTGATAGCATAATAAGAATGGGGAAAAGTGTTACACACTTAAAAACAGATATACTGCTGCATTTGTAATTTCTCAAATGCTTATTCTGTAATGCTCTGCTGGATTCATGCTGTTTTCTCTGAATACCAAACATGTTCCAATGCTTTTTTTGCAGTTTTGTCATCTCTCCTTTTGTCTTTCATATGTTCATTGTACAATGTGTGTTTAGTCTATCTGCTGATATTTTGGGGGAAAAGGATGGCAGACTAATTAATCCACCTTGTTGACTTTCACTACACCTGTGACTGTATTTCAACTGCACCTTCTCAATCACTGCTGATCATTAGTTACTGATGTGTCATTGAAATGGACTGAAAACTATCAGCCCTAACCAAGATCAAATCTAAGAATTGTGTCGAGACATTTGAGCAAATAATCTGATGAGGATGACAGGAATGAAACAAGATGCTTATTTTCACTCTATAGAGGAAATATCCTATTAAAAATAGCTCATCAAACCTAAACAGGAGGTATTAAATGTTGCTCAGTTATGATCACAGGACACAGAAAAAAATGTCCACTACATCCTGTCACTCATGAGATGAGCTATGAGAGCACAACAATACGGGAGAAAAGAGCTCATGGGAACAGGAAGCTCTCTCGGTTTTCCATAGTCATCATAATTCCGGGTACATTGCGAGTGAGTGTCCTGTCCTTGTCGATTCTGCCACTCCACTGCTTGGTCCTATATTGAGATGTGTCATTAGTTATTTTTGACATGTCATTTCTCTGCAGAGCGAGTGGAGCTAGAACATCAAACTGAAGCATGAATTTGCATTGCAGATTATGAGTTATCCAGCATAGCAGCCGGTACCTGAGTACAGCATCCCACCTCCAATACACTTATACACTTAGGCAGAACGATAGAGAGAGAGTGAGAGAGAGAGAGTGAGAGAGAGAGAGAGAGAGAGAGAGAGAGAGAGAGAGAGAGAGAGAGAGAGAGAGAGAGACTGACTAAAAGGACATTTGAGCTTTTTATAACAGCTGCCACATAGCACATTATCGACATAGGGAGTGACAGCAGAGCTAGTTTAAGGACACTATGACAGACACTGACATAATAACAGTGTACAGCACTAATGAAGGGAGGACAGAAGAAGAGATGCTGAATTTTTCATTTCCAGGTTTGAAATCCGGCAAGCATTCAGCCAGTATTCAGCACTCACTGTAAGAGTACTGATTGACATACAGAACACAAATGAGATACAGATTGCTTTTAGACCAACTTTCTGTCATAACATAGAATTATGCAATAGCTGAAGTTCTGGAGAAAGACCATGACTGATCCCCCCCCCCCTCCAAATTTGTTCTATATGTTCCCTGCTTTCTACTTCCTCCATATATAATTTAAAGTTTTAACAAACCAGCACTTCTGTGTGTTTCTCCACTCCTACATTTTCACACTCAATCCTCAAGACACAATGGCTGCACACAACACTATAAGTATAGAAAAATAAGCCTTGCTACATTATAGAATTTTCTCATGGGGTCTCATTGATGGCATAATAAGAATGGGGCAAAATATTACACGGTTATAAACAGATAAACTCTGCATTTGTAATTTTTCAAAGGCAAAAACAAAACACCAAAAGCAAAAGCCTAAATTTACAGTTTTGTCGTCTCTCCTTTGGTGTTTTGTATGCTCATTGCACAATGTGTGTTTAGTCTATCTGCTGATATTTTTGGGGAAAATAATGATAGACTAAATAATCCACTTTGCTGACTTTCATTACACTGGTGACTGTATTTCACCTTTCACTGCTGATGATTAGTTACTGATGCGTCAGTGAAATGAACTGAAAACTATCAGCCCATAATGGAAATCAAATCTAAGAATTGTGTTACTCTGTTTAATCAGGTGACGTGACTGTTACTGATAGGTTGCATGAATTTCCAGTGTATGGTATAGAGAAATCAGCTGATTTTTCACAATTTTTGTTTTATATGTTTCCTGCTCTCTACTTCCTCCATATGCATATTTTTTTCAATTGTCTGTACCGCTTATCTGATCTATTCTCGGGTCACAGGGAGCCTGTGCCTATCTCAAGCATCATTGGGCATCAAGGCAGGATACACCCTGGACGGAGTGCCAACCCATCGCAGGGCACACACACAAAATCACAAAAAAAATTAGGAAACTCTAGCACCTTACAACTCTCATGTCCACCAAACGTTTACAAATGCACAGAAATGACTAAAATTTCCTTTCTAGATTAGGTTTTGTGCTAGAGTTGCCTCCTGCTTTCTATTTATTTACCTCAAAGGCACAGCACCAAAAACAGAGAATGAAAATGAAAAGCAACAGTGAGCCACATCCCCTGCATGCATTTTCTATTGAAATCTGCTATTTCATTAATTCATATATCGATCCTGTGCACAAGGCTGTGAATTATGCTGTGAAATATAAGACTTCACATAATAGCCTCCATTTATCAGAGCTCTGCCTCTTCAGCAGCTCCCATGACCACACTGGCCTCTGGGGCCAATAAAAACATTTTTTCCATTTCCTCTCACACTTATCAATAATCAACATGCAATAAAACTGACAAATAAAGCAAATGCTGCATTTATTCTCTTGCCGAAACAACTGTGAGGTCCATAGCTGAGTGTGGCTAGTGGCTTCAGGCTCAATGTTGTGCTGTTTATTTATTTTCCTCCCACTGAGCCTGACGGAGATTACAGGCCAAATGATCCATAATGAGGCCCTTTTCCGCACCTTAATTCTGCCTCTTCACGCATGACTATTCTAATATAGCTCTCCTCGCTTCTGCAAATCCCTCAGCCAATGCTATTGTCACCAGAAGTGGATACATGAAATCGCAGCAAGGTGCGAAAAGCTCCATGCTCCAAAGCCGTTCGCTCTTCACTGCACCATTCTGAATTGTGCCATTGTGTGCCAACGCCAATATGCTAAACCTGCACAGAGCTCCCTGAAAGAGCAATTCAGAGTGAGACTAGCAAGATAGCAATCACTGCAAGCATGAGCCTGAGAGAGATTGTGCTAGCTCTAGTGTCTTTATTATAAGCTTTAACATTATACTGTTATAATGAAGGGGGATTTAATTCATTGCTATTCTCCAGTGCAGAGCACCATTAGAGAACAGGAGAATGATATGCTGAGAATAGAGTAAACAACAGCAGGAGTGGTGACACACCAGAAGCTCCAGCACTCTCTTTTTAGACCTGGAGCTTCAGAAACAGCACCAGAAAGACACCAGTGATAGTTGGGGAATGACAGGCATGGGAAATCTTTTCATCATGCCAGACAAGAGCACAGAGAGGGTACAAAACTGGGAAAGGCTTTGCCCAATGCCAGTACACGTCATCCAGTATAGATGATTAGCCAGAAAGAACAAGTCTGCATAGAAATATGAATAAATGAAATGCAATACAATTTTATGTATTTGTAGTGTTCATAGAGCTGTGTGACACATACGTAAGCCATTCATAATAACAAACTACACAAACATTTATGATGGTCATGTTTAAATAGTCTGCATCTTTCATTATCCCTATCACAATATAACAAATTGGATGATTATACTGATGAACATATCTGAAAGTAGTGATTTAATGATCGTTTTTATGATACTGCATGCATCTGCAATCACACCATAGAAAGTCACAAAGCTTACACAGAAAGTGCAAGCCCAGTACCCTAGAACTAACAATTATTATATAAAGCTACAGATCACTCTACACAAAGCTAATTAAAAATTAGCATGTTTACTGATTACATATATACATATAAAAATATATTGCTGTGTATTCTAATGATTCATTATTATGATGGACTATGAAGTGGTGAAAAGAAATGTGTTTACTCTCCCATTAGATGATCTTGAGTTCCATTCCCAACAATGCCATAGCCATCCATGGCCAGGAGCCAAGGAAGCAAGATAAAGACGGTTGTTATACTGTCTCTCATGTTACTAGCCAATCACAGTCATCTGTGAGTTTATGTATAGAGAATGAGGACAGACAGTTTGCCCTGTGATGCAGCATGAGCACTAATGGATGGCTTTACATGTCTTAAAGGACAACTTCAACTTCTGTTGTGTACTAGGGGAAAGATGGCTCTAATTTAGAATATATATATATGTGTATAAAAAAATATACACAATTCCATTGTCATCGGTTCATGGGGAGCCAGGCATCATCAGGCATCAAGGAAGGATGGAGACTCCCTGGACGGAGTGCCAACCCATTGCAGGGCACACACACACACACACACACACACTACAGGCAATTAAGAGACTCCAATCAGCCTAGAAGCTTTGGACTGTGGGAGGAAACCGGAGCACCCAGTGGGGGCCCAACAAGCACAGAGAGAACATGCAAACTCTACACACACAGGGAGCAGGAGCGAGATTTGAACCCAGGAGGTGTGAGGCAAACATGCTAACCACTATGCCACCGTTATACACAGTTCAAAAGTGGTTATTATGTAAGCTGATGCCTGCTGGAATAAATGTGTATAAATACTTATATGTGGTTTATACCTGTGCTACCTACCAGCTCCCTTTTTGTTATCTTGTCCTATTTAGACTTGCTGGAGTCTATGCTCTCTTACAGTGTACTACCTTTTAAACCACTGTAGAATAAGAACACACAATAATCTGCTTTCTCTCACTTCTTTCGCTCTCTCTCTCTCTCTCTCTCTCTCACACACACACACTCTAGTGCTATACATGTACTCTTGCTGTCTGATGTAATGCATTATCTTGAAACACATCTACTCTTGTGGCACATCTCACCCTCCAGACCTGCCTGATTCATCCTGATGCTCTGCTTCTGCTTGGAGATTTTTGTGACTCACTTTCTGCTGTTGTGGATGGTCACCACGTGGATGCCTTAAAGACCTCCTAAAAATAGTATACTGCCCAATTGTCACCCTTGCTTGAGTGAATAATCTCACCTGAATGCTGTAGATTTAAACCACTGATGTAATAAACAAAATAGAGGAAAATGTAGAAAAGAAAAATTTAGAGCATAATGAGAATAGAAACACCACTTCACAAAGCATTACATGTTAACACTAATCCTGCCAGCACCAATGTCATACAAAAGACAGACCAACAAAGACACACACAAACACACACTGACACACTTACCCTGAGTGTATGGGCAGATTGGGACGGCGTGCCAATTATGTCCACTTGTGCTGTGTCATCAGCGCGGTCACTGAGCCAGTGAATGAATATGACCGTCCCACTGTCAACTACATCTCGTCTAGGGACCAGATTCAGGTCCTCATCTATCAGGAAGTCGGGGTGGGACACTTCAAATGCCACATCCTTATTTCCTTCACAGTCATCAAACACCACTGCAAACATACACACACAAACACATTCATTAGCACTACAGCCAGAAATGTACAATGATGTTTCTATTAACTAGCAAAACTGCAAGCTCCCGAATAACATGGAGACGCGTGAATGACATTGCAGAGGTATGAAGTATGCTATGCATTCAACATAAATTTTTAGCATAAATTTGACACAGCAGGTTCTTATCTTGGGTAATTTATGTACCGTTGAAGCAAGAAAGACTTGCTGTCTCAGAAATAAAGTGGCAAGTCCATGGAAAATGTGACAGTACCTGGCAAAGTCCGTCCTGTGCTCATTCAGCCGTGAGTTTAAAGCAAAGTAGAAAATGTAAAATATGACTCACTCATCAAGAGGTATTAAAATGAGATACCTCATTTTCAAATATACCTTAACCTTCCAAATATCCTCTCTCTCTCTCTCTCTTTAGATTTAATACTGAGGCTTTAGTCTGATTTATAGTCAATGTACTTGGCACAATTTGTTGGTGATTACAGAAAAACTGCAGTCTTTGTACTCCAGCAGTTTTCAGCCTGATCTATATTCACTGTATCAGTAGCATATGGGTTATTACCATAGACAAGAGCTGCAACGTTTCACTACATTGAGAAACAAACAGAAAACTACTCTAAAGGGTGGATGGTGTCAATAAACATTTATGTAGATCACTTACATTTCTAGCTCAGCTTTGTCAAAGCCACATATACAGTATATACTTTAAATTCTAACTCTGTATAGGTCGTCTTTTAAGAAATCAGACTACATTTTCAGAAAAAGATATTTTCATGCATTGCCAATGTAGTCAGTATAGCTTAGGATACTTCCATGTATTTAAAAAAGAAACAAATAAATAATAGTAAGTAACAGGATTATTACTGTAAGTGTATTAATTATTTCATATCATAATAATAGAATAAATAGAATACGATTACTAAACACATTTCTAGACATTTTTATTCAATTCAATGTTTTAACTGTGTTCTTCTCATCAGATAATTCTTAAAGTTGTCAATAGAATAAAAATCTCGAAATGTTTAAAGATATGAATAACCTTACATTGGATTTATACCTACATGCAATTTTATTTACCTATATGCAATATGTTTTCACTTCACAGTGTAGAAAAACTCTAAAAGAACTGTCTGTTTTATTCTAAGACCTTTATGCAGTTTTACAATGTAGATTAAAATAGATGAAAACTGATAGTTGGTCTTAGGCTTTCAACTGCCTATGTTTAAAGGTGAGTTTTGAGTAAATAGGTTTTTTGTTTTTGTCTTCAGTAAAAGTCAGAATTATTGTCCAATTACAGCACATTGGAGATTGAAAAACACTGCCGCATTCCTTTCACTTCAGTGTGCCGTCTTTGCAAAAATGCCTGTACAAAGGTTACAGTCTTTCTATCATTTCTATCATCACTGAAATTTGGGACTTGGGACTACATGCTACATGCATAGTAAATAAATTGTTCCTCTGAATAAAGTTCTTAAATAATGGATAAAGAAAAAGAGAAAGAGGGACGGAGTTTCTAAAAGGAAGTGATTCAGAAGAACCTCAGGGAGCAGTCATGCCCTCTGCAGAGAAGAATTATCATCTTTATCCTTAGAACACTTTTTGCCAGGGCGCTTCATTGTTCACAAGGACACTGACCATAATTCAGGTTCCCCTCTCTCTTTTCATTCAGATAAAAGAGTAGTACAGCACTCACTGTAGCACAGTAGCTCAGTGATCCCTGGGCAGTAAGAAACTTCAAAAAGTTTATTCTTTATTCACTTGAGATGGTCAATAGTTTGTGCATTAAAAAAAACAAACAAAAAAAAACCCCTCAAGGTTTCAGAGTGAGGCCACTGTTGCATATATTGCACTATGGGTGAATGTGTGTGTGTGTGTGTGTGTGTGTGTGTGTGTGTGTGTGTGTGTGTGTGTGTGTGTGTGTGTGTGTGTTAAGCTGTGCCTCAGGTCTGACTGAGTGAGATACCGCCACAGTAGCCCAGCTTATCCCCTCTGATCATGTCCATGTCTGTCTTATCTTTCAGTCCCATACCCCCGCTTTACTTTTTCCTCTTCTCTTTGACATTTCCGACCCTCTTTTCTCTCCAACCCCCCCCCACCCCCCACCCCCCACCCCCCATTTGTCATCTTTGCAAAACTCGAAGTCCCAAGTTACAGTCTTCTCCAGAATTATGGGCACCAGCCAGTCATAATATATAGTGATTATTCAAGATTATTTTAAGGGTATTGGTACCTTCACAATTACGATCACAATTACTGTAGATGATCACTGACCTCTTCCTGTAGGCCAGTATGCAGAATTAGCGACTTAAAAGTATTGAATTTTGAATTCTGTGTGGAGATTCCAGATTATTATTAATGGTAGTTCCAATAAATGTAAATAGTGATGATAGGAATAGTTTATTAATATAACAATTATTGTGTTTTTTGTAAATTAAGTCACAATTGCAAGTCAAAAGAACTTCAGCACTTTCATAAATAGCAAAGCTATCTTTTTTAATCGCATCGTTTTTTCATCAGCCATGTAGAATCCTCAGATTTATTTATTTATTTATTTAGAGAATTACGGGAGTAAGGAGTGTTTGGTATTAAGGGATGGCTGGAGGCATCACCTTATTGAAAATGGTTCCTTATTACACATCGTTAGCTGTGTGCTACACTCTTTATCTAGCAGCAGCAAACTCCCCAGATTAACAGTGTGTGCTAACTGAACTTCAGATACCAGGCTCTCTGGCTAATTAAAAGGGAAGATGACAAACAATCAGGTACCACACTGACAACCGCAGTGATCACCAGTGATGTTTCTCGAACCACATGCTTGTGTTTAAGGTCACTGCTAGACTACACTATGGAAAATTAGGATTCTTGGTATAGTGGGCAGTGATATAATCAAAATTTGGCAAATGCTAGAAATAATAATAAAAAAAACAAATATGAAATTACAGACAAACATGAAGGTATCTCATGCATTTTTTCTTTAAAACACTTTAACATTCTAACACTGTCTTTGTGCAGCCAGTGTCAAGCAAAAATGGAATCCATCAAACACAAATCAGCCATCGCGCTCAGGCACAACACAGTCCAAAAAGAGCGGCTGTCATTCCTTTAACTCAAACAGAAGATAAAGAAATGACTTTTTAATAGAATATTAAGAACATGAATCTATTTCGCACTGCTGATGGACTAACTGGGTTTTTTGTTTGCTCTCATGGCACTTGACAAGACAACCTACAACATTATGAGAAATCCTAAGAATGTGGTTGATTAGAAGAAATAAAACATAGACAATTTTTTCCCCCATTTCATACACTGCATTTTATAAGAAATGTTACACACACTATCCTCTCATATTTAACCATAATCTTGCTTGGTTCATATGAAATGAGACAGGTTCAGGCTCAACATTGGACAGCTGGAAATTGGAAAAAAGACTAGGCGATGTTTTTTCAATTTTCAACTGTTCAGTTTCACTACAACCAAAGATTCCTCTTCTGGGGTGACAGGATTGCAATCAGACATGATCTTCTGCTTTTGTAAGCCATTTTTCTCAAGGCTCAGCTTGTTGTTGATTCCTGAGATGCTTTTCTGATCATCACGGCTGTACAGAGTGGTTATTTGAGTTACTGTAGCCTTCAGTCTGGCTCAACCTGGTATATCCATCCTCCTCAACCTCTGTTATCAACAAAATGTTTTTTCTGTAGATTTCTTAATTTTTTTTTACAGTATTCTGTGGAACTGGTGTGGGTGAAAATCTCACAAGATCAGCAGTAATCTGATTTAATATTCTCAAAGCAGGCTATCTTGCCATGTCAATGAGATGACATTTTGGCTTGATGTGAACTTTAACTGACGCTTTAGAGCTGTATCTGCATGATTTTATTCACTGAGCTGCTGCCACATGATTTGCTGATTGGATAATTGCAGCTGTGCTATTGAATGAGCACGTGTATAGGTTTTCCTGTTAATGTCTTTAGCGAGTGTTTCTAACACTACCTATTATCTTACATTGTAGAAATCTAATCTTAATGGTTTGGCATATGACTTTTCAGTTGAAAGTTCGTTTTTCTCATTTCTTCTTTCACCGCTTGCTGGTTGGAGAGTTGGTGGTCCTCCAACAGATCTGAATTGAGCAACAAAATTCTTTTGGTCTTGAGTCTCTGTGCATGATGTGTGACTGCCAGCTAAGGATTGAGTGTAACGCCTGATCACTTTTGATGTGTGTGTTGAAAAATTGTGCTCTGCTCTCTTTCTCTCTCTCTCTCTCTCTCTCTCTCTCTCTCTCTCTCTCTCTCTCTCTCTCTCTCTCTCTCTCACACACACACACACTCTGGTGCTCTCATTGTCATGCTTTTGCCTTGTGTGGCAAGCTATAGAGCTTCAGGGATCCAGAGCACTGTGTTTCCAACAGCAGTGCAGTGGTGCCTGGTCATCATAGCTATGACAAGCTAGATCATTTTTTTGTAATTATTATATGCTTGAAGTGCTTTGGCACCCCAATGGTACGATAGCCAGCCTTTTTTTCTCAGCTCATATTTAACACACAGATAACAGAACAAGTAGCACTCACAACACACACACACACACACACACACACACACACACACGCACGCACACACACATACACACACACACAAGCTCGGTTGCTTCCAGGGAGCAATAAACTGCAGTTTTATATGGGAGCAGCCCTTTCCACAGAGGAGAAAGAGTGCTGGGAAATGAAGCGTTATGGCCTCTTGTGAACTAAAGGCTCATAAATAATACGCTGATGGGAGAGAGAGAGGACAGCGAGCTGCCGAGAGGAAGAGTGGCCAACATACGCTCCAATCACACACCTCGTATATCAGCCTGTGTCCGGTGTGCCCTCTGGAGGAGCTCCTGACCATCCAGTGAAGGCTTGGAATAAAGTAACGTGCATCCAGAGCTAAGAATACACTCCCGATTTCATGCTTGAGCTCCCTCTCTATGCTATTCTGATCTTCTTGCTGTTATTATTTTTTTGTGTCTGCTGAGGTGATGCATCCATTTCTAGTATACGAATATATTCACACGCACAGGCGATGTGGGTCACAGGCAGTGGAAGTGCAGGTCGTAATAAGGATACTGTTGCTCTTTCACACTAGAAGTGTGTTTAACAGTAGCAGAGCTGAACACTTACAGTCCACTCTCCAATCCCTCAGAATAATAAGACCAGTATGTCTGTCAGCTATACCTCTCACCTTCACCACACACACACACACACACACACACACACACACACACACACAGCACACTTCATACACAGCAGAAGTGTAACACAATGTTATTGTCTGTATCTTTACCTGTTTAGTGCTCTAAAAATTCATATCTGTATTCAAATAATAAAGTGTTCATGGCTTAAATCAGAAATCTTTATTTATTTGTTTGTTTGTTTGTCCCTGGAAACTACTATGCCACTAGCAACACTGGAAAACATAGCACATTGGTTTATCAATGGACATGGTTTACCATGGTTTGCCATGGAAGAACTGGACTGGCCTGCACAGAAACCCACTGAACACATTTAGAGAGCGTCTGTTTTGGAACCTGGTGTGTTTTCACTGTTGATTCAGTTTGTTTAGACATATGAACGGATCCGAAATATCAATCACCTGTATGAAGAGGTTCCCTCCGATTGCAAACAAACTCTGGCGCGGTTCGCCTGTTGTAAGAAAGTAATCCAAAGCAGCAGATCAACTTGTATAGCAATGCATAAAGGGAACTGCACTGCATAGCAGTGTGTTTGGTTAGCTAATGGTGCGCAACATAAATCATTGGTTAACGTGTTTGATAGATTTTTGGTGACGAAGAATTCTGTAGGTGAGCACATCGTGGCAATTCAGAACAAAAACACGCGTCTTCATTTTAAATTAATGTGTAATGGTAAGCTCTGAAACAGATAAATTATAACCATATTGTTCTTATGAAACTCTGACTCTGACTTCTCAAACTGATAAATTATAATAACTACAGCTTAAAAGAAATTCACAGTAAGCTCACATAGCTGATGATTATACATCTTTGGTGAATGACTGCTATAAGCAGATGTTATAAGCATGATACACTTTTGGTACAATTTTGCTGTGTGAAAGTAACCTGAACCAAAGAGAAAATGGAATATTGTAACAGATTAAGTCCTCCGTTTTGGGACAAAGCACAAACCTACAGGTAGTAGAAAGCCTTCCCAGAAGAGTGGAGCTTAATACAACAGCACTGGGGGCTAAAATCTGGAATAAGCTGTTCAACCAGCACATGGTGTGATTAGATTAGATTAGATTAGATTAGATTAGATTAGATTAGATTAGATTAGATTCAACTTTATTGTCATTATACATGTACAAGTACAAGGCAACGGAATGCAGTTTAGCATCTAACCAGAAGTGCGATGAGCAGCAAGCGCTTTATATACAGAAGTGTAGATAAACTAATGTGTAGATAAGTACATATGTACAGATACAGTACTATGGAGATAAATTACAGTTGTGTGTATACAGTATTATCAACATCATTTGCAGATGTATATGGACATGATATACAGAATACTATGAATTATGTATAGATAATACAATATGTACAGATAAGGGCAGATGTCCAGATAGGAGCTATCTGATGGTCTGATGTCCACAGACTTTTGGTCATATAGTGCATTTTTTGCCGTATCATAACCCTATGTGTAAGCCTACCCTCACATCCACACAAAAGCACATGCTCACAGACATGCCTTTTATTTTCACGCTATCAGCCTGTCCTTTCTCCTTCATGCTCAGGCTTCTTCAATCGCTTTTGCTTTCCCTCTGTCTATTCCTTTAATGTCTTCTCTCTCTTGTTTCCAGCACACCTGCCGTCTCTGTCTATCATACTGGGGCTTGTGATTGCTGGTGTAATAGCAGCCATCTTTCTCAGGTCAGAGAGTAAATGGGGGTTCCAAGCAACACAGGCAAACACACTGTTTCTCTGTTGCAGATGTGTGAGTGAGTGTGTGTGTGTGTGTGTGTGTGATGAGCATGTGCAGCCTTAACAACTCTCTCTTATTACAAATTCACACAATTTTCCTCAATTTATATGCAGGGATATAGTTTACCAGAAGATTGTCTGACATGCTTGGATAGATTTGTTTCATGGA
The DNA here is from genome assembly GCA_033459395.1 of Hemibagrus guttatus. Taxonomy (NCBI): domain Eukaryota; kingdom Metazoa; phylum Chordata; class Actinopteri; order Siluriformes; family Bagridae; genus Hemibagrus; species Hemibagrus guttatus. The sequence continues at coordinate 10,998,067 of JAUCMX010000004.1, forward strand.
AAAAATGGAAAAAAGGTCACAGTCACAACCGTGTGAAAAAAATGTGTTTGTGTGTGACGTATATATATATATATATATATATATATATATATATATATATATATTGCATATATATGCATATATGTGTATAATTCACATAAAATATGTGCTAAAAACATGATTTCATTGCTTATATTAAAGTTGATTTAAACAAGTTCTAATTACTAGAATGAATGAGGTAGTGAGCATGAGCAATTCATGTAGAATTAAAGTAAACTAAAAACACTGAAAACTCATGAGGATTTTGGCTGTTGGTATAGCACTCATTTTAGGCAGCTAACACATGCCTGGTAGAATAGTGTAGAGTTCAGTATGAGTATGAATACAGGTATGAGTTCAGTGTTTGAATTTAGTCAGTGCTTTGAAAACACTTGCTCAAATCATGTTGGGTGTATGAAAACTAATTCTGTTAATGTTACTCAATTCAGTCACATGGAACCGATGCACACATTTTAATTAAGCTATTCTTCTCAGTGTACCAACAATCAATTAAGTCATTAAGGGTAACGCTCGTTTTAGATCTTAGGTGTGATGATCGCCATGATCGCATCCTTGCAAATTCCGAATGAGCTCATTTTGTGCGAAAGGTTAGTTGAGGGTAATGTTACAAATTGTGCCTATTACTTGACTTTTGAAAAATCTCAGAATCAGGTACTGCTCACACTACATTATTTGCAGTATGTTGTATTGTTGATGTAGTGATGTAATAAATGCAATAAACCAGCATTAATAGACATGGATCACACGGGTTTACTGAAAAGGCATTTATAAAAATAAGCATGAGTGTGGTTTATCTCATTTTGTCAAGATAGAGCCTGGATGTTGTGTGCCCTATGTTTTACAGAAACACAGAGAGAAATACAAAGAATTTCAAGTAAGGATTGGTTGGGCTGACATCGGCATTGAGTCTCTTTGTTCTGCGAAGAAAACTGGAGCAGTGGTGCAAAGAATATACTGAATTTTCTGCACTATAAATCATGTGGTGTTTGTTTGAGTTTTATTGTTGTTCCAAACAAATATTTGTGTATGATGTGCCAAATAATTAATTATATCAATCATTATTGTGCTTGCGATTGTTTGCTATTGGCTATTAATTAGCTAGGATTTTCAGAAAATGCTGAAAATAGTGAAGAATACATACTGCGACAGCTCGTACACTAACATACCCATTTGTTGTTGGGTGTGCCAAAATTAGTCAGTGACATCTTTACAACTTCATTCAAATTAGGAAATTGAAATGAATCCATATTGTCTATATCATTCATTCAAATGTACCATTTTTAATTAGATCAGTTTGGTATACAAAAATTATGCAAAGATTCATTAAAAGGTATTTTTTAATGCATTTAGTGTAGGTAAAATGGAAAAACATTCTTCCAAGAAGTCTGCAGCATTTGGCAGAAGCAGCCTTGCGAATTTCTTGCCTCAATAAATCCCTTAAGTATGACAGATGTGTTCATTTCCTTTTCCATTACAACCTTTTAGATTTATTTCAATAACAAGGAGCAGGATTCTGTGCGGCATGCAAATTGCATGGCAAACGGTGTCAGACAGTTCAAAGACAGACTGCGAGTGTTTGATGGCATTCTAATGTTGTCCGTGCGGCAGAGAGAAAGCGGCAGCAAAGCACAGAGATGTTGCTGAGAGGCGCTTTGATGTTGGACAACAATGCCCGAGTCCCTTCGTCCTCCGAGAAGTGGCAAAAAAAAAAAAAAAAGCATTGCACTCAGCAAAGCAGCAGCACAGCAGCAGAACATTCAGAAATCCTATTCTATCCTATTCAATATAGTAATGCGCACCATCACACTCATTCTCATTCAGTCTTTTTCCCTAAACTCCAAACACTGTTTAACACTTCCACATTTCTGCGTAATAGATAAATACTCACTTGAGATTGGTTAGCACGAATGCATTAATTTTTTTATATTGCAACACCCCTAAAGTAAATCCATTCAGAAATGCATTCGCAGTTCGAAATCAATACTTCAATGAACCTATTTTTATACTTCACTCTTTTCTTAATTATTGTGCTGCCAAAGCAGGGACCCAATTAACTATGCAAAAAACCCACACATAATCCAACTGTCAAAATATTTAGCACATTGTTTAAACCGGATAATAACATTATAGCTGTTTATTGAAGCCACAGAGTGTTTTATTCCAGAAGTTTCTTTGCTATTGAATTATTTAGATTGGAATCTAAATAATTCACGTTCAAAATAATAATACATCTAAATAATAAGTCGTTCAATTAAAATTAACTAACCAGTCATTAATACATTCATTCATTCATTGTTTACCGCTTATACGACCTATTCTTGGGTCACGGGGAGCCTGTGCCTATCTCAGGCATCATTGGGCATCAAGGCAGGATACACCCTGGACGGAGTGCCAACCCATCGCAGGGTGCACACACACACTCTCATTCACTCACGCAATCACACACTACGGACAATTTAGAGATGCCAATCAACCTACAATGCAGGTCTTTGGACCGGGGGAGGAAACCGGAGTACCCGGAGGAAACCCCCGAGGCACGGGGAGAACATGCAAACTCCACACACACATGGCACAGGCGGGAATCGAACCCCCAACCCTGGAGGTGTGAGGCAAACGTGCTATCATTAATACATCAATACATAATAATTTTGATAATTCTAGAACAAAATAAAAGCAAATTAATTCTGTCTATCTATCACACATTTCTGGAGGTCACCAGATCCCAGAACTATGATGCTAAATAAGAAAAATGAATTGTATGAATTTTTTTGTAATGTATTAAGAATGCGAGGCAAAGGTGTCATTTCATTTACTAGCCCAAAATATGGGTTGTGGTTTTAATCTAATGTTAGCTATTAGTACATAGCTGTGTTTTTATTAACATTACCACAGCTCCTGGTGTGCTGCAATTTATCAGTTGAATTAATTGTAAAGACTGTCTGAAAGGGCCAAAGGTTTAGAGGTGCCTTTGTAATTCTAACTCAGAGGTCGATATTGCCAATTGGAAGTTATACCCATATGACACGAATGCAGCATTTGTGAAAATAAATGCATAATCACCTTTAAATGTAGCACTGAATAAATCCTAAGTCCTTTTTCCCGATAAATTGTTGTCAAGCATGTGTAAAGAATAATTGAACTGAAACTACAGTATGTGGACATGTCCATAGCAACCACAGTATAAGAGGGTAGGGGACTACATCAATCCTATCCAACCGTTTTCTGTACAGCTTATCCTACACAGGGTTTAGAGGAACATGGAGCCTATACCAGGGTACTTAGGTATAGAATGTGGGAGCAGAATGTGGGAACACCCTGGATAGAGTACTAGGCACTCATACACCAATGAATTTTGGACTCAGGAGGAAACTGGAGTACCTGGAGGAAACCCCTAAAGCACAGTGGGAATCGAACCCACAATTCCATAGGTGCAAGGCAAACCTGATAACCACCCTGATAAGTCAGTGGACTACAAATGTAACTAAATTTAATAAGGAAAACATAATCTCTGTTTTTAAAACACAGAAAGTGGTCATGGTGTCATGCAGCAATAATGCAGGTGTGCAAAAACAATTTTAGAAAAGCTTGCAGTAAATCCAATACATGGAACAAAATCAGTAACAAACTCTGTCACAGTCACCTTCCTACTGATAATACACACACACACACACACACACACACACACACACACACACACACACACAGAGCATCACAAAGTCATACAATGGTCAGGTGATCAGCTAACAACATAAATTGGCAAGGCAAGAGCCAAAAACCGGAAAAAAATATAACAACTCAACATGAAGCCTTCCCAGATTGTTTGGATACAATGAAATATTTTAGAGTAAATCAGCTGTCAGTCCATGTCTGATTCTTTTTCACTGCCAAAGTGAGAAAATATTTTATTAATTCATTCATTTATTTATTAACTTTCTTTGCCGTAGTACTGTGAGACTTCATTGGAGCTGTCTTGCAAAGACAATTTTCTGCCTGGTGACTAAATATCAAGCAGGTGTGAAGGGAAAGATTGGAAATCAAAATCCCAATCTAAAAGATACCGCTGACTTCGTATCCACTGGTAAGTGTCCAGCCCAGTCCCACATGCACTGCTTTCGAATGATAGACCATAATGCAACATGACAACACAGTGAATGGGGTCACCCATGTAGTCCTAGTGTATCCATGTATGCAATTGCTCTGGTGTGCCCCATATCAGCTAAGCATAATGGCAAAGAAGATAGGAAAAATAAAAACACTGTGCTGCAATGAGGTAAAGACACCTGGTGTACATCTCTGAACCTAGTCAGTAAAGCTTTTACCTTGTGATTATTAAGCTCCTTATGGGATTTATCTCAGCAGAACTGAGGCTTATGTGGCTTTTAAAGAGACAGTGGTGCTGCTCAGATGTGCAGACAATGAGATGAAGCTATGACATCTCATCTGTATCTGCATCCATCATTTACACCCAAACTGTAGCAAGCATTCCATCTTACCTATGTGGAAATGTTAAAATACTGACGTTCCCACATTGCTCCTAGTCTTTCATATTAAAGTCCTCAGATCATCCAGTTTCCAAAAGTTTACCAGGGTAGGCTTTCCTTCTTAAAAGAATGATGTGAGGCAGCAGGGAACACATGCCAGAGGCAACAGCTGATTTCTCCTATCATGAAGGTTTAAACGTAGCTTGTGAGACAAATATCACATTTCAGGCTCTACTAGAGCAAGAAGGGAAGTGATGCAGTGTCACCCATACAGATTCCGATTCAGTTGGACGGCTAGGACTTATCTGTTTAAGCTACTGCAGTGCTGACACCTAAATGGACACCGTGAGGAATAGCTCTTTCAGAACACCAGTTACTCACCTAGCCATGTTTAGCAAATAGAGTTGTAAACAACAGAAGGAACACGGCTTCTTAATGCGAAGACAAGCAGCTCGTTTTTAGTGTAAATGCATTTCCTCTAGAGAGGAGACCTGTCTCATAGAAGAACATATATCTGAGTGGAAGATGATGAAATTCCAACACAAGCATAGCCACTATTCCCGTCCCACTACTAATTCTCCATTTGTAACTTGGAGTTAGTGTATATCAGTGTGCTTGTTCAATACTTTATTGTTTCTACAGTAACAACTTACACATGGTATTGTGGGTTCTTCATATAAAGCGACTAAAAATGATGTAGAATTGTTGAAGTAGATATTTGTTTAGCACAGATGAAAGGAGTCTCCAGTGTTAGTGCTTTCCAAGATAAAGTTGTAGTTTTATGATGGGAAAGACAGAGAATTTCCTCAGTAATAAATGAATTAATTAGGAGTATGCCTCAATAAAGGAACTAGCTAGCTAGTCATTTATAAACACTTTGTTTACGCTGTAGCTCAAAAATAAACAACTCCAATCAGATAATTGCATCACGGATTCTTTTCCATGCCATGTTGGGTTACATTATCAACTGCATATGTAATATTCTGAACAGTCAGTGTTTAAGTAGTTCACTGGCAAGCACACAGTATTGTGTTACAAAATAATTACACACACTGCACTCACTTTATTCTACAGAGTAATAGACAGCATGTTTTTAGTCAGTGTTTTATCCTGATCTGGTTTGAGATGGATCTGGAGATCTGGGAAATCTGGGCAGAAATATACCTTGGATATGATGCCAGTTTGCTGCAAGGCATCTTACACATTCCCACACACATTCACATCTAGGGACATTTTTTCAGCCGCCAATCCATCTACTACCATCTATTATACATTATAATTAAATAAACACATAGTACTTTAGGATATTTGATACAGTGTGGAATGGTGGTGCAGTGGGTAGCTTTGCCACTTCAGCTTGTTTTGGTGTTTAAGTGGAGTTTCACATGTTGTGTAGGCTTTGGGTTACACAAATGGGTTTCCTTTCAGGTTCTTTATTTTTCTGCCATCTCCCAAAAATGTGGCAGTAGGTGGCCCGGCTTTTTAAAGTGCCACTTGATGAGTGTGTGTATGGTTAGATTGCACCTCATGTATGGAGACGGATCAACCGTGACTCTGACTACAATAGGGCAGCTAGTGATGATGAATGAATGAATAAATAATAATTCATATAAACTAAAGACAAATCCACACAGTACCATTGTAATAAATCTGACTGGTGGCTGCATTTATACTGTAAAAAATGAATTGATTTTAATTGGCTAGAGAAAATCCCAACTGGTTTTACAGTTCATTTGGAACAGTTCAGTCGAATTCAGATGAATTCAAAAGAAACCATTAGCAACCACTTTATCCTCATAGCTTCAACATGCTTTGCTCGACTGGAGACAGTTGGGATCTTCCCTAAGGCTGGCTGTCTCTATGCTTTCCTTGACTCACTCTCTCTCTCTCTCTCTCTCTCTCTCTCTCTCTCTCTCTCTCTCTCTCTCTCTCTCTCTCTCTCTCTCTCTCTCTCTCTCTCTCTCTCTCTTCACTCTGTGTTGAATTCCTGTGGTGTTTTAGACCATACAGTAGTGTGCGCTGACATTCACAGTGGATGAGAAGAAGAGAGGGGTGGGGGTTCTATCGTCACTGATCCATCCAGTCATCGCTGATCCAGAGAAGGCCTGCAAATACAGCAGCCAGTGGATGGATGAGCTCACCATGGGGTTGTAATCCCAATAGGACATCAAACTCTCAAAGTTCACTTACGTTCAGGAAGTGATACAAAGGAACCAAGGAACCTATAAGATGTGATGACAGACCTTTGATCAGACTCTTGGCTCCGTCTAACCATGAGGCTTTTTATGTATATATCCTTGTATCTCTACAGAAATATCTTTTGTGTATAGTTCTTCATATGAGTACAGTTTGTTATTATTTCCCAAACCGATTCCCGTTTGAAGTGAGGTGATACTAAATAGAAACAATGAATATAAGGCACATAACATAGTTTGGGTCTCAAGAGATTATTATACTGTTTACTCTATGGATAAGCACACACCTTGAAATCATTACAGATCTGTTTGTAAAAGATTCCTATTTTTCTACAACTATGAATAGGAGGATATCACAAATGAGGTCCCTTGAGGACACAGACATGATGTTTGTACTGACTAGGAGATGGGTGTCACACAGCATATCAATCACATCAGCATTTTTGTGAGACTTTGAAAGGCTGTAATCAAAGCAAAATGTTACTTTATTTATAAAACATCCTCAACAGGATTGCCATTTTGTCTGCCGAATCGTCTCTCCCAACTTTGGTTCCCAGTTTGGCAACAGTGTTGTGTATGATGTCCTTGGCATGTTTAGTGATAAAGTTCATTGCAACCTTGCAATGTATATTATATTAAAAGCACTCACAGACTCTCACTGCTGTGGCTCAGGCTTAATTCCTCGGCAGGGAACCCACCCAGGCGCTGAAAGGTTAAGTCTTGGTGCCAGTCCCGAACCCTGATAAAATGGGAAGGTTCCTTCGGAAGGGACATCCAGCATAAAGCCTGTGCCATATCAAATATGCAGAACGGATGTGGCAACCCTGAATAGGGAGCAGCCAAAGGACAACAACAACAACCATAAGCACTTACAGAGCAATTACATGTTTTATTATAAATCATGATCTTTTGTAGTAAAGCGATCTATGTAAGGGCTAAGAGATAGAGTTTACTGCAAAAGATCCCGAATTATAATAAAACATGTAATTTGTCCCTATTATTAGCATGTTATTTTAATCTGTTCGTACTATGACAGTGGAACTGTCATAAATGTATTTTATGGCAGCGTTATTTATATGGAAAGGGTTTTTTTCTCAGCCCACTGAAATTCATTTCTGGTTACTGCCAGCACAACACATGACATGCTTCTGAATCATTTTTAGACACAAGTATGATCAAGTTCAGCACACAGCAGTTGATTTCACTACTATACAGACCAAGGTCAAGCCAGCTGTAGAGTCTAAAAACTGGAGTGTTTATTATATAATGCCGTTTAAGGTAACTGCTCTACAGATATTTAACAAGCAAGTAAAAACGCTGTCACTCGCTTTATTTAAGCAGCGTGTGATGAGTCTGTGTGTGCTGCACCAATATGTTACAGATCTGAGTGAAAATGTTGAGCGGCAGTCTAGCCTTATTAGCAGTGAGGGCCTTTTTTTTTTTTATTACTTTTGTTACTAGTTAACATGGGCCCAATGAAGTGAGGCTGCAGGCAGGATTTGGCCCACAGGCCTTGTGTTTGACACATGTGCACTAGGAGGATTATACGATCATAGCCTTTATAACTCATATGGGTGTCTCATGGCCTTTGCCCAGTAACTATACAACACAGTCAATAAATCGAGGTAGAATGAATACACTGTGGATACACTGTAACACACATTCTCTCCTGGCTAGATTGTTTTAGCATTGTTTTAAAGATGTACTGTAGACAGCCCATGCAGTATATTAAAGCTTTTCTAGATTACATAAATCTATTTATTAAAGTTGTTTTTGTGATCATGTATGAACATACAGTTAGCACAACAGAAGGAAAAAAAAAGGTCAAGGTATATTTTGTTGTGGCGTTTCAAATTTGCAAGTGTGTTGTTTAGTTCTGAATGATCTGCACATGGACAAGTGTGCAGACTGCAGTACTAACAAAAGAAGATATATAAAGGGTTGGAATATTAAGCATGTTTCAGTAGATTTTTTTTGCTGTAGAAACTCTAACTCCAACTAACATGCTCTGTGTAAGTGAATCAGGTGGGTTTAGAAGCATTTTCACCAGGCTGTGAACAACCCACATGCAAAAAGTATTCAGCAAACTGGATTAAATTAATTATCACTGCACACTAAAATATATTGTATTAGGATCCATGAACAATCGATGAAAAGACCAATATAATGGCTGTGTAATGCACAACAGACGGTATTTACAGTTGAGTTATAGACTCACAGAGCACTTTATTAAGAACACCTGCACACCTACTTATTCATGCAATTATCTAATCAGCCAATCATGTGATAATCAAAAATAAAAATCCATGGGTAATGTTCACATCAAATAATAAAGAGAACATTTCAGTTATTTTTACTGTGGCATGATTGTTGGTGCCAGATGTGCTGGTTTAAGTATTTCTATAACTGCTGGTCTCCTGGAGTTTTCACACACAACAGTCTGTACAGTTTACTCAGAGTGGTGCAGTGAAGAAAAATACATCCAGTGAGCAGCAGTTCTGCCTTGTTGATGAGAGAGGTCAACAGAGAATGGCCAGACTCATTTAAGCTGAAAGAAAGGCTACAGTAACTGAAATAATCACACTACATTTGTGGTGAGAGAAAAGCATCTCAGAATGCACAACATATTGATCCTTGAGGCAGATGAGCTACAACAGCAGAAGGCCATGTCAGGTTCCAATTCTGTCAGCCAAGAACGGGAAGCTGAGGCTGCAGTGGGCACAGACTCACCAACACTGGACAGTTGAAGACTCGGAAAATGTAGCCTGTTCTGATGAATCTCGATTTCTGCTGAGGTACACAGATGGTACGGTCAGAATTTGGCTTCAACAGCATGAATCCATGAACCCAATCTGCCTTGTGTTAACAGTCCAGGCTGGTGGAGGTGGTGTAATGGTGTGGGGAATGTTTTCTTGGCACACTTTGGCTATTAATACCAATCATTCATCACTTGAATACCACAACCTATCTGAGTGTTGTTGCTGACCATGTGCATCACTTCAGGCCACAATTTACCATCTTCTAATGGCTATGTCCAGCACGATAATGCACTCGAGTGAAAATGTTAATGTGAAAATCTAAACAAGTGTGTGGGCAGTGAGCCTGAGTGTTGGAATTGTGCTCTCTCCTATAAAACAAACAGAGCATAAATGAATCACACACAAAGCCTTTGTGCTGCTGACCCTGCTCTATATATAGGATATATAATAAGCTTATAAAATCTTATAAATATGCATCCAGATTGAGGCAGAAAGTGGCAGAAAGTGGCCTGCACTTCTCATTGAAATGGTCACCACTTACAGTTCGACAGACCTGCTGTACACATGCACTAAGCCATGCAAATAAACAGAGGTGTAGACTAATGGAGCGTGTAGCACATGAATGCCCTACTAATGCCCATTATCTAACAGCCCTTGCTTAAACAATAATGTAATCTCTCTAACATTAGGTAAAATGGCAGTTGGCTATTCATTAGCTGGAACTGAGTGTGTGAATATTATTATGAGAAAATGAGGTATTTTTGACCTTTTTTTGAAGAATTTAGGGTAGCAAAAGCATATTCAGTTTAATTTCATGGTTGAATTTCAAAATAGGTTAATGCTCCTAATAACCTAATGTTTTAATAGACAAACAGGATGTAGTAGATCAGGCTTGACTAACAAGGCTTTTTTGTTACAAATGATACTTGTACCGGGGGGGGGGGGGGGGTACGGTGGCTTAGTGGTTAGCACGTTTGCCTCACACCTCCAGGGTTGGGGGTTCGATTCCCGCCTCCGCTGTGTGTGTGGAGCTTGCATGTTCTCCCTGTGCCTCGGGGGTTTCCTCCGGGTACTCCGGTTTCCTCCCCCAGTCCAAAGACATGCATTGTAGGTTGATTGGCATCTCTAAATTGTCTGTAGTGTGTGAATGAGCGTGTGTGTGTGTGCGCCCTGAGATGGGTTGGCACTCCGTCCAGGGTGTATCCTGCCTTGATGCCCAATGATGCCTGAGATAGGCACAGGCTCCCCGTGACCCGAGAATAGATCGGATAAGCGGTAGACAATGAATGAATGAATGATACTTGTACCATTGTTAAGGTGGGTTTGTGTGAGATGACAACAACAGCAACAGCAACAACAAGAGTAAAAGTATGACTACGACTACTACTAATAATAATAATATGGCATTTATTATAAAATGCATTACTTCCTGGAAATAAAAGGACAAAAAAGAAAGAATTAATAAAAAGAATTGTCATACTTGTCACAACAGCTCTCAACTGAAGAGCCTGGGGATAATAACCAAAAAAGACAATTCCTAAATTAATTATCCAATTCATTCATTCATCTTCAATAACCATTAGAACTTGGTCAAGAGGAAAACTGATAGACGGAAACACCCTGGATGGAAAGCTTATACATTTCCAAGCACCATGTACACATATTCACATGATTATTCACACCTAGGGGCAATTTAGCGATCGGAGGAAAAAGGAGAACCTAGTGGAAACCCGCAGAGACATGAGAAGAACCGGAAAAACTCCACACAGGCAGTAACTTGAATCAGCTCAAATGTTTCCACAAGAATATATAAAGGGCTCCAAAAGAAACTGATTGTATTTATGATCTGCTATAATATATAATATCTGATGTGATGCACCATAAAAGTCCTCTTAGCACTCATTTTATTACATACAGTACATTTTCAACAAGGCACAATGACAATGTACAGGTCAGAAATTCACCTAAATCTGGGTGAAATTACTGCTAAGGTTTCATGAGCAGCCAGATGGATGCAAACTATAATAAACATTAAAAGCATTTCATTGCATGTACTATGTATGGAATTTGAATTTGAATAATATTCATTTATTAAAACATTTAGTCATCAAAGTCTATTGGCAGATGCATATGAATATTAAAATATCCATTAATCACAACATCATCACATAAGTGAAAGTCCTATAAAGCAACTCTCCATGGCCATCTGGAAATGAATTCAAAACCCAATGCTTGTTTCTGAGATGCAGAAATTTCCCAAGAGAAATTTTCTTTGTACAAAAATGTCACTATATACTGTATCAGATGTGCTAGCATTGCTAATATCAAGAAGAGAAGAAAATCTGAATTTTACCACAAGAGACAAAAAACTGTACACTGGTGTAAAGGCCAGCTTTGTGGTGGCTTTCATGAGCTGAAACATATATATTTATGATTTATGAAAGGTGACGTGCCAAGGTATGTCACACCTCTGAATTATGTTTGGTCTCGTTTGGTTGTTTGCATGAATTCAACAACATTGACATCTGACAGGATTTCTCAGGCAGCCACACAAATAATTCATGCTGCTCAGAGCTGTTCTTCAGTAAAACAGCTCTACCTTAGCAATAGACGTTTATTATGGTTTCTTTCACCTCAAATATAATCTCTATCTCTACTCAATGTTTGGACAAGAAGAGAGGTGCACACAAAGACAACCCAACCATCTTGTTCCTCACAGTGCCAACTATTGATCTAAAGACAGACTGGGTGGAGCCCTGCTCGTTGCTCTTGACCCTGTTACTGATACAATCTGTGGGCAGGTAGGAGATGGTGTAAAGCAGATATGCTGGGGTGAAACAAATCAGCCTTAAACAGATTTATGTTCCCAGAACAAAGTGGAGCTGTCTATATTTTTTCCCTTGCAAGTAGCAGCCATAGTGATGTGCAGTACCATATGGCAAGAAGTCTATGAAAAGCAATGCAATGTGAATATTGATTCTCTATATTAATAAAATGAAAACCTACACTAAAGAATTGTTCTTAATATATTGCATTGTATTTCACATTATTTGATTTTTCTGCAGAAAAACAGAATTAAATAGAATTTAACCCACATAGTCTGGGTAAACTAAATATACCTGTGTCTTAAGAACGCAGCCATGGATATAAAGAAGGTGACGCATGGTTGATGAAGTTTATCAAACAAACCTTGAAATGTATGTTCACAAAAAGGATAGTGTAGATATTAACAACCTGCTGTATTAAAATGCAGCTAGGCTGAAGGAAGGGGAGATTAGAAAAAAATGTGCTCAAGTCATCTGGATCAGCTCCAGGGACAGTGGTGCAAGGTCAAGCAGGGCGTTTGAAAATATGTGCTTGAAGGCCAATTGATGGCCAAGCATTCTATTGTGGCAGCACACACTCCAAACAAAACACTGCCAGGACACATTTCCTGTTTCAAATAATGCAGCATTCCGTTATTTAAAAGTAAATCCAAGGTGTCTTTCAGTATGCCTAGCATTTGTAGTGAGCGTCCGGCTTTCTGTTTTTTAAAAAGACCATTAATGAAATGAGCTGTGTATGTGATCATCCCTGCTAGGAAAACACATTTTCATCATTCTATTTCTCAATTCTCTGATTATTACATGACAAAAAAGGGTATGTGTACACTGCAAACATCATCACCCCTTCTCCACCTTCCGCTCCGACACCTGACATACGTTGCATATCGCCTGCAGCATGTGAAGCTTGAGAGCTGTGTCTGTCTACAAGGTGTTTTACCACATGAACCTTCTTTAATCATGAAAGTGTGGATTTCACATAAACATCGATTTTATTTCTGTTGCCAATTTGCCTTGAAGGAGTGCATGTGATATTCTAATCTTTACTTTGAAGGTCAGCTTTTAACTCACCAAGAGCATCAATAGTGTGGATAACTTACGTACAATGAATCGAATGGTGTCATACATAACTGTTACTGCTTTAAACAGCATTTTGTGCATAGAGAAGGAACACAGGATACATAGATCTTGTTAAACAGATTGTAATTTGCAGTGGAGCAGCAGAACCTTCCTCCATGTCTTTATTGATCTTTCACCTGGCAGATGTATTTAATTTGCATAGAGTTGAATCCAAATCAAACATTTTTGCCATACTTCAAGTTTCTCCCTACAATCTTGTACATTTTTAGTGACTCCTCACTGAAAATGAACAAGCAAGAAACATTGGAAGCCGGATCCAAAATCTGTGATAGAGTTTTAAGTTTGAGCAAGCAAAGGAGCAGTGAAACATCTTCACAGCTTGCTCATAGGTCAATATGTAGGTGATGGCAACACTTGGCACAGTCAGGCTATGAATATCTGTAGCTGGTGGTTGTACTTTTAGTTTCTGATGCGAATGCCAGATTGCAGGAATTTTAAAATGGCTGGGTGACCATTGGGATGACATGTAGTGCTGAGGGCCAGTCTTCTAGCTTTTTCAAAATATAAGAAAAGCTAGAAGTCCAAGAATGACCTTCTTTTGCTGGAAGAAACAATTTGACTGATTTTGCTAATAGCCAATCATGTTTATTTACCTTTATTTCAAACAAAAGGTTTTGGCACAATCATGATAAAAAATAAACCAGTACAGGTTCAAAAGTTTTATATCATTATAACCTAATTAAATAATCTCGTTTATCATGAAATTAATCAACCATTAAAGAAAAAGTAGTCACTTGTGCTAGGAATACAATGTCTGTATTTTACTGTTCTGGGTTTTTAAACTAAGCCAGTGTTCGGTTTTGTTTTGGGTTTGATGAGAGACAAAACTACAGATTTTCTTACAGGATATAACAGAATCTTTACTATTTCAATCCAGATGGGAACGCTATTACCAGGGGGTTATTTCGATTGTTCATTTTTTTTTAGACTGTAAACTACAGCATAGTCTTCCCTGATGTGTACAAGAGCAGTCCATAAGAAATTGCTGAAATAATGGAGTCAGACAGGACTGAAATCCCAGAGAGCCTCTGGTAAAATGACATTATCCCACCTCCCCAAGGAATACTAATCTGATACAAAAAGGAAGTTAAAAGATATTTTTAAGATGACACTTCCATAAAATCTTTTACCTTGTCAGTATTTATCACTTTCTAAGATGATATCAAGCATGGCTATAAGGAGTAAACAGCAGTGAGCCAGAAAACAAACAAACAAAAAGACATGCATTTTAATCAGTATTTTAAAAAAAGTCAACAATGAGGTAATCATCCAATTATACACTGTGACTAATTGTGAAACCATAACTCTGTAACAATTCTAGTCATTTTTATTTTTGCTTGTAAATACCCATACACCAGTTACAGTCTACAAAACATGGAAAAACTTTTCAGTTGTAAAGGCAAACAATTACCGCATTACTTTATGCAATATACCTGATCAGGCATAACATTACAATATTGCGTTGGTCCCCCTTTTGCTGCCAAAACAGCCCTGACCCGTGTAGGCATGGACTCCACTAGATTCCTGAAGGTGTGCTGTGGTATCTTGCATGTTAGCAGCAGATCCTTTAAGTCCTGTAAGTTGCAAGATGGGGCGTCCATGGGCCCCACCTCTCAACTTACAGGAGTTAAAAGATACTTATAAGTCTTAAAGGACTTACAAAAGACCTTTAAGGATACTTTTGATAGATACTGACCACTGCAGACCGGGAACACCCCACAAGAGCTGCAGTTTTGGAGATGCTCTGATCCAGTGGTCTAGCCATCACAATTTGTCCCTTGTCAAACTCGCTCAAACCCTTACGCTTGCCCATTTTTCCTGCTTCTAACACATCAACTTTGAGGACAAAATGTTCACTTGCTGCTAATATATCCCACCCACTAACAGGTGCCATGATAATCAGTGTTATTCCCCTCACCTGTCAGTGCTCATAATGTTATGCCTGATCGGTGTATGCAAAGATTAAATTAAAAAGGGAAATGAAAGTAAGATCTTCCACTCCTAACCCCATTTCTTTCCTTAGTTAACTAGTTACCAGTGTTGGAACAAAAAAAAAAAACAGTGCTAGACCTTCCTGTTAGACAGCAGTTTAGACACTGCTGCTGTAATAAATATGGTAAATAATGCAGTAAGAATGTGCTGATCAGTCGCTCTGAAATATTACCATCTGGGATATAGATTGGAGTGAATAAAGTCAAATGCTAATTTAATATACAGAAAAGAAGATCTAGAGACACATACATCTGATCATTGTACTATACTTTTATTTAAAGTACTTGTTTTATACTTAGGAAATGATTTCAACTAATTGTGATTGGTTATAGATGTATAAAGCCTCAGTGATGCTGGAAAGAAAGTGCAGTAATTTGGCACACATGAAAAATTCAGCACAGCCAAGTCTGAGGATAAACATTTTATAGCATGTGAGTGTCTAGCAACTTCAAACTTCTTCACATAAGGCTTTGATGACAGCCTTTGTTTGCTGGGTTTTAAATGTGCTTACGCTAAATATGTCTTCGTTGTAAATCAGCAGGCATATGCCGAAAGACTGATTATCTGCAAGCACAGCATGCCACTCACACATGGACTCAAAGAGTGATAGTAGGTGGAGCAGCTGTGTCCAAATCGCAATCAGGAAGCTGTGTTCCTCAGAGTTTAAATATAGCCTTCTCTGAAAGTAACTCTGTGGATCGGTTGAGCTTAATTATGCTACCTCATAAATATAAAAATGAGAATAAATAATAACTAATAGAATCTTAAGAGAAGATTATTTTCCAACAAATAATTCAACACTGGAAGATTTGTATGACAAAATTTGTATGTCTTCACTCATTAGCATTGCTTGTACCCCTGTCCATTCATGCAATTATCCAATCAGCCAATCATATAGCAACAACCAAATACATAAATGCATGCAGATACAGGTCATATTTAGAACAAATATCAGGATGTGGAAAAATGTCATCTCAGTGGTTGCTGGGGCCAGATAGGCTGGTTTGAGTATTTCAGACCCTGCTGATCTCCTGGGATTTTCACACATCACAGTCCCTAGAGTTTATAGAGAATGGTGCAAAAACAACAGTGGTTGTTGTTCATGAGAGAGGTTAGAGGAAAATACTCAAACTGGTTCGAGCTGAAAAGAAGTCTACAGTTCCTTAAATAACCATTCTTTATAACTGTGGTGAGCAGAAAACCAGGTCAGACCTTCTAGCCTTTTTGGTGTACAACTGCAAAAGGCCACATCCAGTTTCACATCTATGAGACAATAAGAGGAATCTCAAGCTACAGTGAGTACAGGTTCACCAAAACGGGATGAATGGGAGGCATGGTGGCTTATTGGTTGGCACATTTGCCTCACACCTCCAGGTTTGGGGTTGGGTGTTTGATTTCCGCCTCTGGTGATACATGTGTGGAGACTGCACGCTTTCCCCTGCTTTGGGGTTTTCCTATGGGTACTCCAGTCTTCTCCCATAGGGGCATTGGTGGCTCAGTGGTAGGTTACTCGCCTATCATGCGGAAGGCCCGGGTTCGATTCCAGCCAATGCCTTCAACCCCAGCCACTGGATGCAGTGCCGGCCCTCAAGCCCGGAAAAATGGGAGGGTTGCGTCAGGAAGGGCATCCGGCGTAAAACATTTGCCAAGTTGTTGTGTGGACCAGTTGGTCCGCTGTGGCGACCCCGAACAGGGAGCAGCCGAAAGCAACTCCAGTCTTCTCCCATGTTCAAAAACAAGTCTCTAGTTTTCTCTGTGTAGGATAAGTGGAACAGAAGATGGATGGATGGATGGATGGATGGATAAAAGTGTACAACTTCTAATAAAGTTTAATATGATCTAAATAAAGGGAGGTTTATTCAGTCGAAAAAAAAAAGAATTCGATCTGCTCTTTTCTCTGATAGTTAGCCCATTGAATGCTACTAAAACATCATTTCTTTTCAGGTGACAGAAAATTAGGTGGATAATTACTAAGACAATTACGCTCTAAGTGTGTACTTAACAGATAAATGAATTGCTAAAACACAAACGTTTTATTTCTGTCAAATGCCAGAGCTGAAGCATCTGTCTAAGATCACTCGGAGGATTGTAGATGAATCTGTTTAACTCGAATTAACATAGTCTTTTTTAAGACAAAATTGTTTTTCTGATTTAAGCCTTATAATAATATCCTACTGTTGTTTCAAGCAAACATGTGAATGCCAATGATAAGCCAGATTTTACAGCCTATACTTGTTGAATTATGACACTGTTTAGAGCCAAAATTTTGGGATTTATAGAAGGTGATGTGAATAAAAGGTTTAGCTTATTCTCAAATTTACATTTTTCCCATTATTACTTAGTTATAAAACACACAAAATGTTGGTTGGGATGACTGACGCCTAGCTTGACAACAAAACCTGAGGAGGCCTAATAATCATCATTGTGACTTGGCACCTGCAGTCTGTTCATTTTCCGTCTGCAACACTTCACAGTGAGCGTTTGCTGTGGGAGGATTAGCATGGCTCCATGTACATGAGCTAAACAAAGTTGAAGTGCTGGTATTTTTCAGAAAATTAAGCAATTGTTATATGAATTCTAAGGGCTGCATGTAATCTTAGCACAACGTCTTAAGTGCAGTCTAATGAAATTTAAAGACTCATTGATGACTTCATCTGGAAGAATTGTGAACTAAATTTGGGCTGGAAATAAGGAGCAATTTCACTGGTTCAAGAAATAATGTTTTTGATAGATGTAATTGTGAACAGCCAGAGGCGGAAAGTGCTTAAGAAAATTACTTTTTGTTACCATATGAATCTAACTGTAGAGGATTCATACTGTAATTTAAAAAAATAAATAAATAAATAAAATAAAAATTAAACCTGTATTCTTCTCAATTACAGGCTCATGAATATTTCCCTTTTGTTCGTTTTAAACTTTCATTATTTCTTAACAATCAAATCTCAACCAATTTGTGCGGTTTCATCTTTGCTCAAGGACTTTCTATAAGATATACAGCAACTTTAATAAAACCAAGAACCTGATCTTAAGAAAAATTTATATCAGTTATCACAAACAAGACTGATGTACTGTGCTGCATTTGTTAGATTTAATATAAATGAAATAATGAGTTTTCATATGAAGTAAAAAAATATATACTACTTTGACAATTCACATACGTTCTCTCACATTATAATTTGTCTACACTTAATTACAACCTAATGATAATTGGTATAATTTTAGATAAACCGTATATTTCCCCCCTGTTTAGAACAGTAAATACACTCACCGTCCACTTTATTAGGAATATCTATACACCTGCACATTCAGGCAGTTCTCTAATCAGCAATTATGCGGCAGCGGCACAGTGCAAAAAAATCATGCAGGTACAGGTCAAGATCTTCAGTTACTGTTCATGTCAAACATTAGCATGATGAAAAAGTGTGATCTCTGTGACTTTAACTATGGCATGGTTATTGGTCTCAGGTGAGCTAATATGAGTATTTCAGACATTGCTGATCTCCTGGGACTTTCACAAACAACAACTGAAGGTGCATTTCTGGTGAGTCTGTGCCCATGATAGCCTCAGATTCCTGTTCCTGGATTACAGGAGTAGAACCTGATATGGCCTTCTGCTGTTGTAGCCTATCCACCGCATTTGATGTGTTGTGTATTCTGAGATACTTTTCTGCTCACTACAGTTGTAAAGAGTGATTATTTGAACTACTATAGCTACTACCTGCTGCTTCCAGTCTGATCATTCACCTCTGATATCTCTCATCAACAAGGTTTCAACCTGCAGACCTGCAGATGCTCACAGTATGGGTTTTTTGTGTTTTGCACCACTCTGTATAAACTCTAGAGACTGCTGTGTGTGAAATTCCCCGGAGATTTTAAGAGACTCAAACCAGCCCATCTGGCATCAACATGCATGCCAATGGTATAAAAAGGAAATGCTATGCATAGCATCCAAAAAAAATTTTTTTTCAATTTCATTTGCTGTGGTTTAACTGAGGACATTTTTCAGAATAATAATATTGTATTGTTGCACATTTACCACATAAAAACAATTATACAGACGATATGATCAACTGAGAAGACCATTCAAACACTAAACCCTCTCTTTAGATTCTATTCTGCCCAAAATTTCTCTGTCTAAAAATATTCAAAGGGGTTTAATGTCACAATTATAGAGCTGAATTTGTATTCAAAGTAGAAATACTGTAGATACAAAAAAAATAAAACTAAACTGAGAATTCCCTAGATTTAGAATACCTGTGCTATTCTAAATTTCCCACAAAAGCGTGAATATATACAGCATATTTGTGTGTGTGTGTGTGTGTGTGTGTGTGTGTGTGTGTGTGTGTGTGTGTGTGTGTGTGTGAGTGTGTGCGTGTGTGTGTTTATTTGGCATTTATGATAAATAAATAAGCATATTTCTTCCTGCAGATGATCATTATTTCTCTGCATTTTTCTCAACAGGTCAAAGTGACTTGTCTCTGCCAGGCACAGTTAAATCCACCCACCCACCACACACACACACACACACACACACACACACAAAAATACATATAGACTCATGTATTCAACAGCACTGTGCACAAATTATGGGTCCCTGTACAGATATCCACAGGTGACCGGTGAAGCCGTTTGCATACGATATGGGAAATGAGCCAGTGCATCTGATTTACAGCAAGCCAAGGGCAAAAAATAACATGTACACGCAGAATCTTTTCTCTTAACCTCGGTAAGGCCTTTAAAAATGTTATCTTTAATGAATACGTCAGTGCATCAGTCCAACAATGGCTGTGAAATGAAATAATTTGATATCTAAAGATTGAACTAATATTCCTAAACATCTCAGTGTAAGCCATACATTTAGTTTTTGCTCTGTAGATCACCATCCTTTTGGCTTTTGACACTGTTCAGCAGAAAAAATGGACAAATTTCCCCGTCCATTTACTTCTGCTAAAAAAACTAGCATTAGGTCTTAGATTTTACTTTTCTAGATTATTATTCTAGACTGTTATTGAGTTCTAATTTCAATGGCTTTTCCAATTATAGTTAGTGTTTGAATTTTAAAAGCCTCTCGTTTTTGCCTTTAAACCTCCCAAAACGTCTGTTTTGCAAACCAGTCTTTTTTTTATTAGCAAATACTATTGAATGTAAGGTCAGAGTTAACAATTCGAGATAAAGCCTATAACAGTAATCACGGTGGAGGCGGAGAGTTTTATATGAGACAACACTCACCGTTCTGTTTAACAATGCAGTGCATAATTTTACATACATTTTATAGTCTGACTTGGACACCTGATACACTGTGATAGTTTGTCTCTTACCTACTATCAAGTGAGTGCCATTTTTCAAGCTTTCTGGATATAAATAAGATAAACTGTGAGTATGCGAGCAATACCGCACAATTGGCTGCTTTTCTGCACATAGTTACATGACAAGTGCTAACCAAACCTCTCTGCTCCGTGTCAGGTCATACCACACCAGCCTGAAGTTGGAATTTTTCTTCCAAAACTGGTAAGTCAGTAGAAGTAATATTCACCTTGTTTTCAGATGCCTCTTTTGCATACATAATAAAATGTTACAGTAGCTCTATATTATAAATTTAGAAGTAAAAAAAAAAAAAAAGACTTCATATTTTTATAAGAGGATTATTTGACCCATTTCTTAGAAATGCATTTTTAATGTCATTATAAAATATAATGTGCTTACCATGCAGCTAAAGATAGGCTTTCATATTACTTGATACAATTATTGTTTTAATTGTTCTCTCAAACACAATGCACATTCTTTTTTATCTCCAGCTTCTCCTCACCTCAACCTACACTTATTTTAGAACTGGGGAATGTAAAAATCCTACCCTCAGAAAACAACAGCTAAAAAAGAACCTTGGGCTTATTAAATTTTAATAAGGTTCTCCAGGCAACTTTTCCCTGCCATAATTGCTTTGTGTATTTCCCCTATGGGAAGCCCTGCTCCTGTTTGTTATCAGCACACAGCCATTGAAGTCACAGTCAATGAGATTCTTTCTGTCTCTGTCTCACTCTCTGATCCCTGCTCTCTTATAAACATCACACAAAAAAAACGGACAGTCAATCTCAATGGAATATTCCACTGCCCTAATTATTATCAGTCGATGTTCCCCACTTTAAAACTCATAACTTTCTAGCTGCTGCAAGGAACCATACATGGTTAGCTGGAAATTACGGCTCTCCCCTCTATTTCTAGAGAGCATTTCCATATTACAGGAAATGAGCAGCTTGCAAGTAAGATTGATCTTGTTGATGGATGTCATTGCAAAGTCAATATGATTATGGTGCAAGTCTAATTCGAAAGCAACATTTCATAACTGTGATTGTTAAGGATGCTGGATGGGTCTATTCCATATGCAAACATGAATACTCACTGTTAAGCAATGCTGGAGGATTAAAAGGAGTGTAGAACACCTAGATAAAATTTGCATTAAAAATCTGAGAAAAACAGTATTGTCATGTCCAATCTTGACAGAAAACAAAAGCAACAAATGTGTTCTGACCTGTGTGTAAAGGTTAATGAAATTCTAAAATAATCATTAGTAATAACCACTGGTTCTGACAAGGAAGCAGGGTACATACAGTCCCCACCAGATACACTGCAAAGCATACTTTGATGCCTGCAGCTTTCAAAATCCTTTGAGATATCTGCTCATTCTCGGTAAACAGGAAAATGAGGCCTTCCTACCACTTCGTCGGTGCAGAAATTACACATCTCAGGGTAAGAGTGAGAGAGGGGGATATTAGGCTGCCTCAGCAATGCCAAGATGAGCCCTTTAACATGGCAGTCGACAGATGTCAGACAGGAGAGGCTGTCATAACTAAAGGCTGAGATAGAGATGGATCTGCCAGCACAGCACTCAAGCACAGAGATGGCACATTTAAAAGAAAGCTTGGCTCATTCTCATTCACACCTCAGTTTTATTCATTTCTGTCCTCCCTCCTCCTTCTCAATCCCCCTGCCTTGCCATGGCAACCAGCACAGCTTCGTGTTGGACACACACCTCCAGGACCTCTGAAACAGCCGCAGCATGGCTGGCACTCTTTCCTGGCACAAAGTCTTCCATGCTAGTGCACAAGAGAAAACAGCTTGATGTTCACAACCCACAGATGTACCAACACTGACCTCTGACTGCTCACAGGAAGTAAACATGATTGAATATGTTCATGGGCATACTCAACAATAAATAAATATATATATGACATTCAAAGTAAAAAGGGAAAAGAAACAGTTCTGTTATCTGTTGAGAGTTAATTACACAATAAAAATGCATTTGGGATAAGCAGACCAGCACAGATAAGCACTGGCTGTTGTTTCTGTAGATGAGGAAAGAGTGAATCAATTTTCAGCCAGAAAAAGAACTCAAGTTAAAGTTAACTAAAATACTTTGAAATTCTGAGTAAAATATAAAAACAAAAAAAGAAGAACAAGTCATTTCTTTGGGCACGCTGAAATCGTTCAGTGAAAATGCCTGACTTTTATTATTTATATACAGTAGCTTTTTGATTTAAGAACACTCTACCATGGAATGTGAAAAGCCATCAAACTAACAGATTCACCACAAACACTGTAATACACACATTTGACAAGAGAAGTGAGACACACAGCTCCAATCTTTCAGTGTAGTTACATTATCTTTTTTAATAAAAGTGTAAAATTTCATTTCTTTTGCTGTGGTACAGTAGTTGTCTAAGTCACAGCCTATTTCTATATCCAGTATGTATATAAAAGCATGATTTTATCAGATAAGTCTATGATACACGTCTAGACTATGATACAAGTCTACGATTCTGTGAGACACCTTGGTTTGATCTGAGGAAACTTTTCATTCAAACAAACTTCATAAAATATCTACAAGAAGTAAAGCTTTTATCGTCCAACAAAATGTTTCTTTTTCTTTTCCTTTTCTCTCAGGGTCACCTACTGTGCTTAGTGCACAAAGACATCTTCATAAAGCTGCAGAACTCTCAGAGATATCCCTCATTTTACACCATGAATTACAGCGTATCATATTTCTGAGTAACAGGAAGAAACGTACAATGTGACAATATTAGGATAAATCTTCTAATATAAAGAATGAGTCATCCATTTCCTGCTCAAGCTGCGTGTGCTATAGAGGGGAAAAAATCAGAAATTTAGATGTTCGGTGCCTGGTAAGTGACACAGATGAACATATGTGCAGGTTGATTTTGATTTAAATAATCAGGCCAACAATTCAAAACCAATTCAAAAGTCAAAGTCAGAGAAGATGCAAAAGTCAAGTTTTCAACAAACAAGTAAAAAAAAACAAAACAGGTAAATCCAAAAAAGCAACGTATAAACAAAACAAATTCAAAACCGGAACACAATTACGTGAAGAATAGCTGCTTGGAAACGCCACTAGGGTAACTAGGACAAGACATAGAAGTGTGTGTGTGTGTGTATATATGTGTGTGTATGTGTGTGTGTTTGCAAGTGGCATTTCTGATGAAAAAATAAGCGTCTTTCTTCCTGAAGATGATCATTATTTTTCTCCACAGGTCAGAGCAACATGTCTCAGCCAGGCACACATGAATCCATCCACCCACACACACACACACACACACACATAGCCTCATGTGTTCAGCAGCAGTGTACACCAATAATGGGTCCCTCTGTAGATAGCCACCGGTGACCTGTAAATCCGTTTGCATGGTTTTGCTTTCCGGAGGTGATTTTTCAGAGAGTCGAGACTGTAACTCTCTGTATGTGTTTACTGTTGCAAATATTCTTATTTTTAGTTGAATTAATATTAAATGAATGGGGTGTGGCCTGGAACACCTTGGATGTGTTCAGGCCAACCCATCACAGTGCAAATCTCACACACACTACAGACAATTTAGAGACAGACAGACACTACATCACAATTTTAATCAGGAGTCAATTCGTGTCTGTAGACTGGGGGAGGAAACTGGAGTACCCAGAGGAAATCCCTACAGCAAAGGGAGAACATGCACAGGGTAGAGGTTGGAATCAATCCCAAATATCGAGGTGTGAAGCAAGTGTTCTAACTACTCAGTCACTATGCTGCCTGTTGTGTAAACCAGTAGGGTATGAACACTGCCACTATAAAGCAGTGGAATAACCCAGAACTACCAGCACTTTCTACCTCAGCTACATCAACCTCTATTTTATTATTATTTATAATTTATAATATATATATATATATATATATATATTGTTATTTTTTTTGTTTGTATATGCCCCAATATTTCCTGAAGAATTTAACTGGTTATATTTATATCGAAATAAAACAAATTAGTAGCCTAATTTAAACAACTGTGACCCAGACCATTGAGCCATCTTTATTTCAATCTCCAACAAAAAAAATTCTGTGGGATGTCATAACTGATACACACCTCTACTTTCAAGGAAATGCCCTGTGAACCTTTCTGGCATGCTTTCGAAATAAATAAATATTGTGCACCTCCTTTGTGTAACTGTATTTGAACACATTACCTCTGCATTCCCATTCTCTGAGCATCTCAGTGCACTGCCAGGCTCCTGCTTGCATTATATGATAGCATGTAGAATATGGCTGGTCTGGAAACCATATGAGTGACCTTTCAGATGAAAAAAAAATCCTATTCTTCAGGTAAACTGCCTGCCCTTAACTGTGAAAGTCAAAGGCTGTCAGTCTGGACAGAATGGACCTACTGCAGTTCACCATACTGGATCAATGTGAGGTCAGTGATCAGACTTCGCACTCGCAAACCAATGGCTCCTCCTCTGTGGAGAAATACAGTAGCATATAAGGAACTGAAACATAGACAGCCTGAAAACTGCACTTAGTATTAGTGTCCTGGGGAATTCCACAGCCTTCCATCAAACGTTATTGGCTTTGGGCTGCCAAATGTACTTTGGTAAATGGATTATTATAAATAGTAAATTGAAAGTCTCAGTATCTGCACTGAATGACTGAAGATGAACTAAAGATTTAATATGACCAACTCAGGCTACTAATATAGACTCCAGTGTCTGTAGGCATCCATTAGGACCGTGACATAAGTTATAGACAATAGACAACTGACTCTAAATTAGCCTGTCAGCATATGGCACATTTAAGTCTCTAGGTAGCACTAAGTCAGTCAATGTAGAGACAACCACAGTCAATAAGACAATGAAGTAAGTCCATTGTCTTCTATCACTACTGTAATATTAATTAATGAATTTCCCAGCACTCTAAAACATCTTCAAAATTTGACCACAGGTCCACTTGGCTTGATTTAATACTGCTATAATGAAGCTCATAAGTCTAAGAACTAGCCAACAGAAAAGCCTTTCTGGACATTACGGTCAAAATCAGCTGCTTCATTTTGAAAGTTGACTTAATGGCAGAAAAATTCCCCAAGTTGATTTTCTAGGGGTCCCTTTCAGATTATTATAAAGTCATGTCATGTCTTGATCCATGGTGTACCCTGTGTAAACATGGTGGTGTTGGAGTCAATAGCATACAGCAATTTTAAAGGCTTAAAGGCAAGTGCATGTTATAAATATCCCTTGCCGTTAAAGATATGCGCTTGACTTTAAGCCTTTAAAATACTGATTAAAATAATGAACACAGACCTATATCCTTATCACAATATAAGGTTTACTAAGAAACGAGAGCAAAACAGGTTACAGATTACCTTTCACTTTCATTTAAATTTTTTTCATAGTGTATAATTTTTAAAATGCAGTTTTATAGGTCAGTCAGTCATTGTTAGAAAATAGGGTTAATAATAATAATAATAATAATAATAATAATAATAATAATAATAATAATAATAATAATAATATCTATTTCTATTTCTATAATTATGTTATATCAATATCAATATTTTATGCATCTTTTTTTACCTTGCAATGCAGCATAAAACCAAAAGAGAATAATTTTTTAAAAAATGTTTTAAAGTTTTGAATAATATACAAGAGATATACGAATCAGAATAGCAAATGTGGTCTGGGCCAAAATATCTAACATTTCCTCAATATCTTGTCAGATTTATTTATTTGCAGAAATGCTGTCAGATGTATCCATTTGCAGAATTTTTCTAATACAAGAATTTTTATGGCTAAAGAGAAAAAAAAATCTAATGTGGAAAAAACATCTAAGTCAAAGGAATATTGTAGCTAAAAAATCTAGTCAAAGTGAAGCCAGTATCTTGTTGATGTTCAAAGTCCTTGGTTGGTAATCTATTAGTCTGTTCAAAGGTCTTTGGCTTTCTCATCTGTTCTCATCTGAGCTGGTCTGTGTGCTCGACCCTCATTCTCCTCAATCACTACTTAATCTTCTAGGCCCTGATTTATGTGTTTGGTCAGAAGAATGCTGGACATCCTATACAATTGGTAGACAAGTAAAATGCTTCATAATCAGGACTCTGGGTCATAGAGATTAAGCCTGGTAACTACATCAGTATATCATATACTAGACATATCAGCTTATTAGACTTAATTGTTGTTTTCTCTCACTTTCTCTCTCTCTCTCTCTCTCTCTCTCTCATTCAGCTGCCTATTTATCTCACAAGTCTTCTATTAACTGTTAATTTCTGCTAATTTACTTCAGTGTGTTTTATCATTTCAGTGTGCTTTTCAAAGCTATGTTTTCTCTGTTTATTATTCCATGTTGTTGACTTTTTTCTGCCCTTTGTGTTGATTTTGATTACCCTGCATTGCTGTGTTTGCCTGACGCTCAACCCTAGTCTGTTTTTCGACCATGAGTCTGTCTGCCGATTTGAGATTGTTAATAAATGGCTCACAAATGATAATAATCTGCCTTCACCTCATGACACCATCTCAGGGAAAAACATGTTTTTTTTTCTGAAATCATCCTTTGTAACCAGAACAAAAATAAGCACATCACAATATTTTAATTGGCTACTATAAATTAGTATTGTTAATTAGAATTTATAATTGACTGTCTTCCATTTCTTTCCATTTCCATTTCTGTCTCTCCTTCACAAATGTAAAATATCAAAACACTCATTATTTATGTCATCTAGACATACTTTACATGTCAACAGATTTGATCGACATTTTATGTGAAAATTGACCTGTAAACTTTCTTCTGTTCCTTAACTCTTTTAACCAAAGAAATAAAAGAAATAAAATTCTCACCTGTTTTGTAGTAATTTTTTTTGTCATGTCACACTCCACAGTGGTGGTTATTGGCATATATGAAAGTAGACACTCAGCGCTTTAAGAATTTTGACACAAATGTTTATATCTTTAAAGTAAATAGTGATATCAAACCCATTTGCTCTATGAAATGCTCCAAATGTTTCTTTATAAGCATCTAAAATTTGAAAGAGTTATATTCAATGACTAAATTTCTGAGTAAGGTTATGCCAACAGAAGTTAAAACAAGTCTTACTGGAAGATAACAGTGTCCTTACTAATTTTATATGAAACTTGCTAAAATAATTCATTTGTTAAAAGTGCTTGAAAACAGAATGTCTCGATCTCAACATTGCTCTTAGCATTATAATTATCTGTCTCACACTTAGTTTCTGTTGCGTTTAACACTTCTGTTAGTTGGAAAAGACTCTAATTTGCCTGGTTTACAGGTTTGGTTAAGACGGCTATGTAGATCATTGCCTACAGAATTGCTTACAGATTTTATACTTGGTTGCTGTGCTTAATCTTTTAGTCATGTTTGGCTTCCTTTAACCTAGTCTGAACCTGAATTTACAAATGATCTCAAAGTATGCAAGTATGTGAAGGGTTCTGCATCTTCTCCTTGGATTCTCATGAATTTCCTCTGGGTTTCCTACTACCTCTTAAAAACATTCAGGTAGGTGACTAGTGACAAAATTGCCACTAGGTGTGAATGTCTGTGCACGGTGCCCTGCAATGGACTGGCATCCCATCGAGGATATATTCCTCCCTCATGCCCAACTTCACATCTAATCTAATCTAACCTCTGAATGCACAAGGATCGGTGTGTTAAAGCTTATAAGAAGATGGAATGAATCATGCAAAGTTTAAAAAAATATTTTAGGAGGAAGAGGTTTGGGTGACACGGGTCTTTCAGTGGTTATTTGTGGGTTAGTAACACTATTTCCAGCACTACTCACAACACTGCTAACATCCTCGTGCTTAATTGAGAAATATTTCTTAATTATGTTAAAGTTGTGAATGTGAAGAGGTGTAAAATAATGTTGAAGACATGCAGAGGTGTAAAATAATATTCTAAACGCACTCATGCACACACACACTCAGACACACACACACACAGTTCAGGCAGAGAGGCTGCTACCATATAAACCACAGGATATCAAAATAAATAAAAGTGTGAGTGTATAAGTGTGGACTTATTCCTAGCACCCACTCCATTGTCTTTTCACAGCATTAAGCAGATTTCTTTTTCAAGATTGTCACATTTCAAACATTAACACATTCTGTGCTGCCATGTTTTCAAGTAATTTGGAGCTATAATTGTAAAGCTTTCCTGTTGTACAACTGTTATTCAAATTAATACCCATGCCTTGAATACCAAGCGCTCATTAAAATGGATAAGTTTAGCTTTGACCTTTCAGGCAGCAGAGATTCTGCAGATTCCTTTCTGATGCTCACCGTATGTGCATTAATTTAAAGAGACAAATTTCGGACGCAGGAGAGCAATAATTCCGACAGTTTGGGTGTACATAGTAAATGTTACTATTTAAATTCCTCTTCAAAGCCAAAATTAAAAAAGATCATCCTACTTATTGATGAACACGCTTGGGTGAAAGCACAGTTTAGAATGAAGTGTGGTTGGTTATTTTCTTCCTAAGTCTTTCTGAGTCCTTGCAGTATGTATTCTGATTTGAAATGTAAATTCCTTCTGTAAGTAGGTTAGGGAGTGGAGTGGGGTGTTAAGAGAAAATGTCCCACTAAAGTGATCCAATGTAAGACAAGCTGCTTCCTTTTGTACAGCTTGTTTTGAATATTACCGTCTCAGCCAATGGGTGTCTAATCCAATCCGCAAAGGGCCGATGTGGGTGCGGGCTTTTATTCCAATCAAGCAGAAGCCACATCTGATTCCTCCTGTCTAATTAGTTGATCCTAGCTTTCAATAGACTGTCAGACTGGAATGAAATTGCACCCACACCTGCCCTTTCAGGATAAGACTGGACACACTTGCTCTAGACCAGCATCTTCATATTAGTGCAAAACACTATTTTCTCAAATTACACATGATGCTGTAAATCAGCAAACCCAAACTATTAGTAAGTTCCTTGTATAATACCCTATAACATTGGTTTCATGTTATCCTGTCATATATGGCCTCTCATTAAATGTGTTTAATAATACTTTGAAAAAAGTAGCAGAGATCTGTGTGTGTGGGTGAGTGTATTTAAAGGAGAACAATACAGTTAGCTGTTTTTCTGTCAACAAAGCTAGTACAAAATGGATGCCTACAGTCACAAAAAAGAAGGCTGAGGAACGTGCAAACGCAGGTAGGGCAGATTTATTAAACAGTAGCAATCAGTCCAAAACACTAGGAAAACTCGTCAGGCGATTAGCAAAGAGAACAAACTAGGGTAGGCAAAAAACTGTACACAGTAACCAGGCTCAAACCCAATAAACAAAGGCTTGGTCTCCTGGTGGTCCAGTAGCAGGATCGTGCACTTTCATTGCCATAGTCCAGGTTTGATTCCTGGGCAGGGAGCTAACCCAGCCACTGAAGAGTTAACTCTCAGTCCCAAGAGAGTTATGAAAATCAATGTGCCAAATCCAAATATGCGGACCAAATGATCCGCTGTGGAGACCCTGAACAGGGAGCAGCCAAAAGAACAACAACTACAGCATAAACAAAGGCTTGGTATTGTCAGAACCCAAGGTAAGCTGAGCGGTAGTGGTAGTGACTAAACATGGTTTATACAGGTGTAATCGGACACCCAGTGCAGCCATTTTTGTAAGTATGTTTGTTAGGAATTGGAGTTCAAGGGTTCGGTAGACCTGAGACCTGCCACGTAACATGTAAATCAAACCAGAATGCATGTTTAAAAAAGTGGTATGTATAAAGTGTGTAGTTGCTGTAGGCTATACAGTTTGACTTCTACCATTTCTGAGCTAATAAAAAAAAAAACTTTGACAGTACAACAATCCCAGAGCGCTCACATTCTCTGTAATAGCCTAAACTCATTCCTTCAACTGTATTACTCATAGGCAGCACTCCTCCACTGTTCGGTTTTCAAGCAGAAGCTGAAAGACTGTCAGCTAAAGACTGTCAAACTGGGAGTATGTGAGCTGGTACAGATGGTTTGCTCTTATGTAAATATCTTACCCATGACATGTCAAAACACATAGACAAAAAAATACCCTTCTATATATAGTTTTTGCCAATTCCTCAGCAACACTGTACAAAGTTGTTTCCTTCAACTCTCCTCTGGCATCACTGGCAGTCTTCACTGGCAGCATGTGAGCTGAGCTCCCCTAGCATTCCAAACCAGCTTGAATTAATGGTGTAGGTACTGTATTTTCTCCATAGCTTTAAGTTGAGTTCCCCTGGCATTCCAGGCCAGTTGTGACACAGCTTGAAGCTATGGTGTAGATAATGTATCTTCTCTCTTTCGATTCCCTCACACAGGTCAGAGTCAGGATCTGCTGATCGCCTCTTCTTTATTTAAAGGAAATGTGCATCCTTGTGTCATATCCAAGCCTTTGTAATTACTGTCATTTATCAAGTGTGTGCATGATTTATAGTCAATTTAAGCTGGCCCAAAAAGGCCCTGTGCAGCCTGTTGTGTGTTCAGAGAGTGATTAATGTAACACCGTGATGGCTGTAAGAGTGCCGTGATCTGGAACTTTGTCTGCAGCATAGACAGGGAAGCTCCACTACACATTGTGGCTTAGACCAGGGGCCTCATTTATAAAAACATTCAAATTCATCGGTTTTGATCATAAAGTCCTTGTATATGGACTAACATATAAATGTGATGTGAAGATTAGGACTGATGAAACCTAAAAATGATAAGACATACACTGTATTGTGGTGCAAACTTATATTTAGTCTGGTTGAATTATATCATTCATTATTCAGTTAAGGAAATAAGGAGTAAATATTTTGGATTTTGTGATTTGAGGCAAACCCCTGGTAAGAAAAGTGCTATTGTGAGTAAGCAGTGTCATGCGGTTTGGAATGTGCCCTGCCTTCCTGTGCAAATTATTCTGAAGGTTGCCAGTGGCAAGGCAATACATATTCAATGTGAATTCAAGTCTGCATCCCAAAAAGCATAGTATGCAGTAAGCAGTATGTCTAATACTACTATTGGTCCTCGAGTGATTTGGCATATACAGTAATGTATTTTTTGTGGTCTGGGACACAGCCCAGGTTTCCATTTGAAAGTACACAGTATGCATTTTTGCTCCCATTTCTCTCTCTCTCTTTTTAATTTTTATTATATATAATTTTCCTGTTTTCTTTGTTGTTTGTGCTGTTTTATTGTTCTTTATCATTGGTCAGGTTTGTTTTTCCAGAGGTCTGATGGGCCAAGTTTGGTCATTACCTTCCATGCATGATGTATGGAAGCCAGCTGTTAATTAGATGCAGCATCTGATTACTTTCAATATGTCTGCTGCTTTCATCAAAGGCAGGGGAGCTGTGCTAAGATCATTTGACTCTCAATTTGTGCTGACTGCTGCACTCGTTCTGAGCAGTCCTGGGGCTGTTCGGTGCCACGAGGTCACTGATGTAACTTTGTGTGGGGCTTATGCATTCACAGTGGTTGGTTTCCGGAACTAATGTGGCTGTGCTGTTAGGAATTCAGCAAAAGATGACTCAGGAGACAGCAAACTGTTTGCTATTCAGATTCTCAATGTTTATTTGTCTGCTTGAAGTATCTTTAGGTCAGCTTTTCCACCAACAGAAGTATAACTTCGCAAAGTCGTTAACAGCTCAGCTGTGTTCTCCCACCATGCCGAGATGCAAAGAACAAGAATTAAGACATATTCAGAAACATTAGTCATATTTAATACAGCAAGTCAGAGATGATCTAATTATGGTCATAAAATCAGAGGAAATAAATTAAAGGCACATCTTTCCTTCAGTGCAAACTGTCTATCCCAGAAGACTCAAGCACATTGGACTATGTGCCAACCCATTAGGGGGCATAACTGCACATACACACTCATGCAGCCTATTCACATACAATGAGAACTACAATTTAGAGATACCAATCAGCCTACAAAGCATGTCTTTGGACTGGGGAAGAAAACTGAAATACTCAAAGGTAACCCACAAAGCACAGGAAGAACATGCAAAGTTCATGCACACTTGGGGCAAGAATTGAGCCCCCAACCACAGAGGCATGGAGCAAACTGTTACAGTGGTTTGATGTGCAGTGGATGGACTTGCAAATTCAGTAGAATTGCTGAAAATTTTCATAGATGTATTTAAAATAAGAAAAGCCAAGAAAAACTGCTTCAATTAGATCACTGGCATTCCCCAGTAACTTAGTTATTCCAGTATGACATGATTTGTTTCATTCAGCATGAAAAAATGAGACCATGTTTTCATTTTACAGCCAGTAAAACAGCAACTTTATTAAATAACAAAGGCCTTGAGGTTCCTTTCTTCTATCAAATGCGTTTTCGGTAATGAATATGTATCCATGCTTGTGTGCGCATTTGCTTTTATTCCCCACAGTCCCTAAAATAAATTTAAAACAGACAACAAAGTGTCTACTGTTAATCGAATTGATTTAAAGACTTTAGGCAGTGTCATAGGCCAGATGCTTTGGTACAATGGTAGTCAAGACTGATATAGTGGTGGCTTAGAGTGACCATGCCTGCATAGAGGTCTTCTTCACTTAATACAGTTAATAAGCAGTGGGCTAAGTGCCAGACAAGGTCAGACCTTCTGCAGTCCTCTGTGCCTTCACTACTGTAAAACAGACTTATAATATCAGTGTAATCAGGGCCGATATAATATGCAGCAGGCAAAAAAAATCAAGGCTATATATATTGTCATTGTGATTCACAAGTCATTTCTAACAGGCTTGTATAGATCTGACTTTGTGTGATGCAACATTGAGGAAAAAGCAGTAAATGAGGCTGTGTGATTACAATTGTAGAATAGGACTGAGCTGAGACATAGTGCATAACACCAAAGGGTACAAAAATATGCATCATTTAAAAACCAAGTAGTGTCCTAATTTTACATGTTGTTCCTAAAAGCTGCTTAAGTTAATTCATTCACAATCTTGCAACACTACAGAGCCGTAGTGACTAGGGCGGTTATTTTATTTAAGCAAAAATAATATTTTACAACTAACTACACTGCATGCACTGAAATAAAACTTAGCTACATATATTTCAGTGGTGAGATTTCGTTCTAAATGAAAGGACTTGAGTTAGGCACATGCAAGCTTTAGTTTCCAATTTGTCACCTCTCTAATATTGCTTTTCTCATTTCCCTGAGATGCAGGAGCATGACTGTCCATCTGTGTACATCTGGGGCATATCCGCATTTCTCTGCTGGGGAGAAAATGTCCGTGCGAAATTGAAGCCAGTGTCGAATTAGTGGTTGGTGGCTTGGAGAAACGACAGGATCAATCTCATTGGCTTTTCATAAAATTGCATTCAATTTTCTCCTCCTCATTAAAGTGTGAGGAAGAGATATACGTGTATCCGGCAGAAAGACGCATGCAGAAAACTATCACACCTCAATGAACTGCTTCAGCACACATAGATTGGGAAACATGCCACTTTATTTGATTTACATTTTAGTGATATAAAAAAAGAGTTATTTGAGGGAACATTGCATCTCTGTTACTGCTTGCACTTATCAAGCGGGTTAAATGAGAAGAACATTATTTCTCATTTGGACTGCACAATGCGATTGGCTGGTGTGAAAGTAATAATGTTTTAATTTAGTTCTATTCCCTGGTGTGTGTTGGTTTACATGGAGATTTTAAAAGGAGTAAAAAAACAAAATGGCTTCAGTGCTGTGGATGTGCATTTAGCATAATTTTAGTCTACATATTGTATGTATGCTGCTCACAAACTCAGGGGTGACACAA
The DNA here is from genome assembly GCA_033459395.1 of Hemibagrus guttatus. NCBI lineage: Eukaryota > Metazoa > Chordata > Actinopteri > Siluriformes > Bagridae > Hemibagrus > Hemibagrus guttatus. The sequence goes on from JAUCMX010000004.1 coordinate 11,032,523, forward strand.
GGTCATGGCTTGACAGAGAGGAGAGATAACCTGATCAGCATTCATAAGGACTACTGCTCGATTCACCTGTGCACATGCATACTTATTATTCAAGTCAGGCACGTCCATATGGAAATAACTGTTAATATTTTTATATAATATTATATAATATTTCTCTATGTATCTCGGTGTATGCTGCATTTAAAGTTTTTGTCTATCAGTAAGGGAGCAGTGGTATGCCAGCCTATACAAAAGTAATTGAAACGTTTGGAAACATTGTGCTGTAACTGTCCACATTTATTCCAATATATCTTTCATCTGTGAATGTTCCTACAAGTTCAACAGATTAATGTCTGTAACCTAGAATGCCCCGCCCAGCAAAGACACCCACCTCCTAACCGCTTTCATCTCCATAATTACAGAGCAGGCTTGGCCCAGGAAAGAGAGCAGAGCAATGCATTTACATAAATCTGCATGCATCAAGTAACCACTGGTGACACCAGGAATGTGTTTCGAACAAGGCTAAATGGTAATTCACAAGGCAAGAACATTCCCTTTGTGGAAATAAAACACATTTCCCTGCATTAATCCATGAAAATCAATGTAATCATGTAATACTATAAAGCCGGACTCATCATACGATGACCTTTAGGATGATTTTTGGCGTTTCAGTGTGCGTGTGGAAGTAGGTGATGGTGGCCGAGCAGCTCAGAAAAGCTAAACTTTGCAGTCTCAATGTGTGTGGATTACTGAGCAATAGCAAAAGTATGACAAAATGGCACACTGCTTCTCCATGATGTAAAAAAAAAAAAAAACCACAATGACAAAAAAGTGGGATTTATATTACCTATCATCCATCAAATTTACATTTCATACCACATATTTCTGTTTAGTCAGAAAGTACTGATTAGTACTGACAGTAGCACCAGCAGTGTTTAGATTATTGCACTCATTCGAATACATTGTTATTTTTGTAGTAACAGCTTGACATGTCATTCTGTAATTAATGAAAGTTTTAATCATTGGCAAATTGATGTGGCATAATAATCAACCTCATTGTGGTAACAGTAACTCCACTTTGTATCAGGCCTCATTACAATGCCCACAGTTGATCTGATTTATTTATTTATTTATTTATTAATTACGTGATGATAGCAGAATAATTGTTGGTATAGATGAGCGCTCCCACATTTAACATTTTTGTGTTTTGAGCTCTGTGTATTGATAGATACCTAATACCACATCGACACTGACCTCTTTAGGAAACGACTCTTTGCAAGCTTCACATGGTAACTATGCTTTACAACAAAAATGTAGATGGACACAACTAATTAGACCCATATTTGTTGAATAGCTCATTCCAGAGTTAGTCCACCTTTTGCTGTTTTAATAAACTCAGGAACTGGGAAAGCATGCCACTAGCTGTTGGACAGTGGCTGTAGGGATTTGTGCTTATTCAGCCAGAAGAGCATTACTAAGATCAGACTCTGATGTCAGGTGAGAGGTCTGATGCTCAGTCAGCATTCCAGTCTATCCCAAAAGGGTTCAGTAGGGTTGAAGTCAAGGCTTGAGTTCTTCCACAAGAGCATGGCAAACCATGTGTTTATGGATCTTACTATGTCCACATGGCATGCTACAGCATTAAGACATTCTAGCAGCGATTTGGGGAAGGCCTGCATGTTAGTGTGAAAGTACAGAGTGCAAAGTCAGCCATGATAAGGCACAGATTAAGGGATTTGGTCAACAAGGTGCTGGAGCTTAAACCCCCAACCTTCTGATCTGTAGCCCAGAACATTATCCACTGAGCCATCACTGTCCATCATTTAGGCACAATTTAACTTGACTATATAGTGTGCATTTATAGAAAGGAAATTATTTATAATCTGGTGTCACCCACATGAGGATTGGTTTCCCTTTTCAGTCTGGTTTCTCTCAAGGTTTCTTTCTCATATCCACCTTTGCCTATGGCTTGCTCATTAGGTTGAAATATAAATAAAAAATTTTAAACCTTATATTATTTTTATTCTTAATTGTTATATTCCTGTTAAGCTGCTTTGTGACAAGATCCATTGTTAAAACTGCAATACAAATAAAATTTAATTGTACTGAATTTGATAGCATACAGAAAGGGCACATTTATTTTTTCGGCTCATATTTACAACTAAAGTGGCTTGAAAAAGCAACATGTTCAGTTTAATTACTTAAAAATTACCACACAATTCAATAACACACTGTGAACAGAAACATCCACATAAAAGAAGATCAGGCTAATAGCTGCCTTGCCTTTTTTGGCTGCCAGTGGAGAGCCATTATTCTCTACCTTGTTGTGCAACCTGTTGACATGGCTGTGAGTGTTGACATGGCTTTTTGGTTTTTTTTTTGAAAAGGAGAAAGAAATTCTGGCAGGAAAGCGAGGCTCCCACTGGGAAACCAATTCAATGCCAGCAAGACATTACTACGGATCCCGGAGGAGCTTAAAATGTGCTCGTAGACATTACAGTGAATCTCAGAGGAGCTGCAGCCCACTGAGTTGTGACAACTCTGACACACAAACTGTTCAACAGTGGGGTGCATGTACTGTGGTTTCACTAGGAAACAACCGTGAGGGAGCATACATGTGTTGACCAATCATCAAAACACTTTAGTATTAACTGCAATTAACTTACAGACAAACTAGAGTTGGCTTTTTTTTCTTCAGTTGCACTAACTGGTGCTTCCTTGTTTTTCAAAAATCTCCTGTTTATATCTAATTATTTGTTTTGCATTTACGTCAATTAAAATTAATTTCGTTACTTTTCTGTATGGTTAAAAGTTGCTCGATCATGAAGCATGTCAGGACTTAAAGCATGGAGAATTAGTCATGAGGAGTATCAAGCACACAAAACTGAAATTATATGTCTGATTCCCATGAGATTTTGTCAAAGAGAAGGAAATTCCCTTCAGCAGATGCTGCATGAGACTCCACGTAAGCCTTTGTAAACATCAGAAAAATCAAAGAGAGTAATTTATGAGTGCTAGATTATTTTGTGGGTTTGTTTTTAAGCATGAAAAGACACGAATTATTAGAGAAGCAAAAGCAGCCCACACACACTCACCTTTCACTAAGACCCCAGAGAAATATTTAACACAAACACAAACTATGTTTAAATGCAGCCGAATAATCTGTTAATAACCAGACTGAGAGCCAGATCAGAATAAAAAAAATTACATATACACTTCAATTGGAATACTTAAAAGCTAATACAAATGAAATGCGCATAACTTTGAATCTGATTACATTACAATGTGCATACGAATGCAGAATGTGTACAGAGTGTCCGATGTTAGGATGCAGTACAGGAATCTGCAATCAGAATGAATTCATTCATTCAAAAATCTCTGCATGTAAACCAATATAGACTGGAATTACAAGTTATGCTAATAATCTTACAACTTATTTAGCAGACTCCATAATTCAAACTCATTCCTTACCTTGCAGGAGAGGTTGATCTTTCAGGAACCCTCCATCATACTCCACATGGTACTTCTTCACCTGAAAGCCAGGTGAGCATGCTGAATCCTCCGCCTCTTCTTGAGCTACAGTGCACACAATCTGGAAGGAAAGAGAAATAGCAAAGTATATGAATACTTTCCATAAAATCCCAGTCCCATCAGTTGCTGTGCTGCTAGTGATTACCATCTACACACAGTAATTAGCCCTAAAATAACTTGTGCCTGAAATCAATCCTGTAATTTATCTCCTTAGCTTAATTTCGAACTGTAGTCTGATCATATTCACCGGGACTTTCTTTAATGAGTTATTCTCATGGTAAATTAAGCACATAGACAGCATTTTCTTCCACAAATCAATCAGCCGCCATGTCTTTATATTCCACCTAACTTGTGTGCTGAATGAGAAGAAGAAGAAGTAGAAGAAGAAGAAGTAGAAGAAGTATGCACCACATTGACCAATTTTCATGGAATCTATTAATGATATGTGCAATTTGTGTCTTATTTCGCAATGTAATTTGAGGCTTACCATAAATGCTTTCCCCACATAATAATATAAGACTTAAACTAACCATTGGTGGGTCAATGTAGGCTTTTATAATTAAAATTAATCACCAAGTTCATTTGCGCTGCTCCTCACAATGCAGTGCAGTTTATTTTTCCAGAAAGTAAGAACAATGGTTTTCTACAGAAAGCTGAATGGATCAATTATAGTAATTTGTGGTTGTCTTCCTCTCAGCAAAGTGCTACTCCCCATTAAAAGATAAAGGTAATCATCTAGTTTTTAAAAGCCACTGGGAATAACTACTCAAAGTTGAGATAAAGCTTGGAGGTTGAGTTTGTCAGAGAGTTTGTGAGAGCCCTGCAGGCATGGTGAACATACCTGTCTTTCTGACTGTCACTCCCTCTTTTGCTCCAACTACTATTATTACTCCTTCACACCTATTTTTGTCTTCCATCAATCACCATTTTTAGATAGGAAGAAGCTCAAATTTGCTCTGACAATGATACAAGCATGGCTGCATATAAGCATCTAAGAGCCATTACTCTCTTTATAAGGCCTGTAGTTTGTAGAACTGCACACACACAACCTTGGACTAGAATAATGTAAAATAATCACGTATGAATAATATTGCTAATAACATAACAAATCTATTTGTGTAAACAGAAATGGTAATTGTGTAAATTTCCATTCGTATACACTATTGTGACTTGGTGAATAAAATGGAATAAAAAAATCTTACTGTTTTTCATCTTACTGTGATGTCAGTTAAAGATTTTCTGCTTCCCACTGTAGCTTTTTTTTTTAGATGGTATCAAACGTCAAAAAGTCAAACGATCATACAATTAAGAGATCAGTCCAAACTGCCATAATGCTAGCTTGATTTGTAGAATTTGTGAATGGAAGTGCAGAAGAGGCAGAGAGGCTCATGTGGGCAGCCAGCTGCCAGATTCATGCACATTACCAGGCTGGCTCACTCACAGCTGGTGTGCTTCACTCTTAATTAGTAGAAGCATATGGAAGGAAGTTAGAGGAATAGTAGAGAGGACAGAGGAGTCTAGACTGTTTTAAAGAAACCAGGCTGGACAGAGAAAAGTAGGGGTTTTGTCCCTAGTGACACAGAATGGTTTGGGCACAAATCAAAAACCAGCATCAGCATCAGCATCATCACATAACGCTACCCAGAAAAGTCAATGTTTCTGTTGAGGTTCCCAGATGTACCTAGTGATATGTATGAGTGAGAAATTGTCGCTGGTTTTAAAATAAAACATGCCTGCCAACACCTCAAGTCTTCAAAAAATTGGGCAAAAATGGAATTTGTGCCTGTTTTGGGGTGTCCAAATTCAGCAATAAATTTCTTTGTCATGTTATACTCCACAGTGGTGTTTAATGAAAGTAGACAGTCAGGATATTAAGTATTTCAGGTTTTACATAGCATACTAGGAGCAATATTATCATAGAAATATTAAAAAAAAAAAAAAAACTTCGAGACAAGTGTTTCTATCTTCATATCTTCAAAGTAAATCAAACCCAGTTCTGCTCACTGAGACGCCCCAAGTGTTTGTTCCAAAGCATCTGAAATTTGAAGGACTTATCTTCAACCACTAAAATTCTGCGCAAGTTTATTCTAACAGAAGTAAAAACATCTCACTGAAAGCCAACAGTGTCCTGAAGAAAATAATTCATTTGGTTAGACTGATTAAAAATGGCCTGATAAGTCATTTTTCTATTCTGCCAGCAAAATGAAACACGAGTGTACTGGTAAAAAGGGTTAAGAAAAACTTACTAACATAGATAGTGTCAGTGAAGGAGCTGCACAAATTTACATGGCTGAATTTCAAATGGCATTTGTATAGTGCTCTATCTAGTGTGTACAGCTTTATTAGCTTTATTATGCTACAATGTAGTGAATAAACAGTGAAAGAAGCCATGTGGGATTCAGCCTTATAAAATTATGTCAGATTAAACTGTACTTTATTTGGATCACGGGTGAGAATTGTAAAACTGAGCTAGGTATCAAGGACAAAAAGACAAATATGACAAATCTGAACATTTGAACTGTGTTAAAATTGTGATGTTTCCAAAAGGATAATTATAAAGAAAAAGAAAAATCAGTACTAAAGCTTGCTGTTCAGGCAAAAATGTAAATCTATATAGATATATTATGAGGACAACTGCTAAAATATGTTGATTACATATGACCAATCTGTTGTTGGCACTATACAGGTGCATCTCAATAAATTAGAATGTCGTGAAAAAGTTCATTTATTTCAGTAATTCAACTCAAATTGTGAAACTCGTGTATTAAATAAATTCAATGCACACAGACTGAAGTAGTTTAAGTCTTTGGTTCTTTTAATTGTGATGATCTTGGCTCAAACAACAAAACCCACCTATCTCAACAAATTAGAATATGGTGACATGCCAATCAGCTAATCAACTCAAAACACCCGCAAAGGTTTCCTGAGCCTTCAAAATGGTCTCTCAGTTTGGTTCACTAGGCTACACAATCATGGGAAAGACTGCTGATCTGACAGTTGTCCAGAAGACAATCATTGACACCCTTCACAAGGAGGGTAAGCCACAAACATTCATTGCCAAAGAAGCTGGCTGTTCACAGAGTGCTGTATCCAAGCATGTTAACAGAAAGTTGAGTGGAAGGAAAAAGTGTGGAAGAAAAAGATGCACAACCAACCGAGAGAACCGCAGCCTTATGAGGATTGTCAAGCAAAATCCATTCAAGAATTTGAGTGAACTTCACAAGGAATGGACTGAGGCTGGGGTCAAGGCATCAAGAGCCACTACACACAGCCGTGTCGAGGAATTTGGCTACAGTTGTCGTATTCCTCTTGTTAAGCCACTCCTGAACCACAGACAACGTCAGAGGCGTCTTACCTGGGCTAAGGAGAAGAAGAACTGGACTGTTGCCCAGTGGTCCAAAGTCCTCTTTTCAGATGAGAGCAAGTTTTGTATTTCATTTGGAAACCAAGGTCCTAGAGTCTGGAGGAAGGGTGGAGAAGCTCATAGCCCAAGTTGTTTGAAGTCCAGTGTTAAGGTTCCACAGTCTGTAATGATTTGGGGTGCAATGTCATCTGCTGTTGCCCATTGTGGCCCAGTGTTGGTCCATTGTGTTTTTTGAAAACCAAAGTCACTGCACCCGTTTACCAAGAAATTTTGGAGCACTTCATGCTTCCTTCTGCTGAACAGCTTTTTGAAGATGCTGATTTCATTTTCCAGCAGGATTTGGCACCTGCCCACACTGCCAAAAGCACCAAAAGTTGGTTAAATGACCATGGTGTTGGTGTGCTTGACTGGCCAGCAAACTCACCAGACCTGAACCCCATAGAGAATCTATGGGGTATTGTCAAGAGGAAAATGAGAAACAAGAGACCAGAAAATGCAGATGAGCTGAAGGCCACTGTCAAAGAAACCTGGGCTTCCATACCGCCTCAGCAGTGCCACAAACTGATCACCTCCATGCCACACCGAATTGAGGCAGTAATTAAAGCAAAAGAAGCCCCTACCAAGTATTGAGTACATGTACAGTAAATGAACATACTTTCCAGAAGGCCAACAATTCACTAAATATGTTTTTTTATTGGTCTTATGAAGTATTCTAATTTGTTGAGATAGTGAATTGGTGGGTTTTTGTTAAATGTGAGCCAAAATCATCACAATTAAAAGAACCAAAGACTTAAACTACTTCAGTCTGTGTGCATTGAATATATTTAATACACGAGTTTCACAATTTGAGTTGAATTCCTGAAATAAATGAGCTTTTCCACGACATTCTTAATTTATTGAGATGCACCTGTATATACTGTAATCAGGTTCTATGCTGTGAGTCAGCACACTTGTAAAAACACCCTTTACACTTGTTTTTGGTTCCTGGCTAAACAAATGCCAAAAGAGTTCACAGGTATGGGATTGTTCACTCAATGGTAGAAATGGTGATGAAATGCAGGGCTGCAAATAATTTGCTGAGTGAAGCTAAACTTCCCAGTGTTAATGTGAGAAAAGAGAAGCAGCTCCTCTTCCAAAAGTCATGCCAGGCAGTTTCCAAGTTAGTTTAACTTTTTATAAAAATGTAGGTCTGTCTTAGTATATCATTCATATTTTCAGTATTTTATTTAATTGGATGGCATGCCAGTCTATTGCATTGAGAAACGAGAAGCTAAATCAAGCTTAGAGAGAATTTGGCATTGCTAATTAACCTACAGGAATGTTTCTGAAGGCAAATGAAAACCCATGGAGAATATGAGAAACTCCAAATAGACAGTAACTCAAACTCAGGATCAAAATCAGATTCCCTGAGACAGCAACGCAACATGCTGCTCCTCCGTTATTATATCAGCACTATCAAAATAGACTGCTCTGTGTTGTTCCTGCTCTCAAAAAAAAAAACCTAAGCCAAGCCATGTCTTGTTAGTAATGAAGTCAGTCAGTATTTACACACATGATGAGCTCCATCCTGGAGAAAGAGCCATGGATCTGACTCAGTAGGATAGAGCTTATCAAGAATAGCATTACACTATTCTCAGAGTTGGAGCAAAAAAAAAAGATGTCAAGGGTGATATCAGCACTGTGAATCTGCATGAACACTCTCAAAACAAAAAGCAATGGTAGCAATTAGACAAAATTGTGCTCGTGCAAGAGAGGAAAAGAAAGAAGATATATGAAATTCATGATTGTGTGTATCTGTCTAAAGAGTGCAAAAAAATCTGACCTGATTGACAATAGATTACAGGGTTGGAGCAAACAGAAGGATTGGAAGCATACTGTTGTGTGTGTGCAATGTTTGAGAAAGTCATTGTGTGTGTGTGTGTGTGTGTGTGTGTGTGTGTGTGTGTGTGAGAGAGAGAGAGAGAGAGAGAGAGAGAGAGAGAGAGAGAGAGAGAGAGAGAAATACAGAGAGAATGAGAGAACCTTCATTTTATCATAGTCAGACGAGCATTGGTATTTACATTAACATCAATCAGTGAAGGACAGTAATCAGTATTAAACATGAGGTGAGTTAATGGAAATAGCAAAGCAGAGAAACGCAGAAAGCAACGATAAGACCATTATGACATTAATAGGTTTACTATGTAACGAATGACGTCTTTATCCTTATAATGACATGGCTATGGGAAGACCGTAATTTCTCTCACCGAGAAAGAATTCATTATGGAAGGAATAAAACACTTTGGGTGTGCTGTTAGAAGAAATTAATCAATGGTAGGGTGAAGCAGAGTTACAGTTGATTATTCTGTACTCACAAAGTGTTTTACTCCTCAAGGTAGTTCTTGTTATCAATTAATTTATAACAAAAATGAACTTTGGTAAAGGAGGTTGTTCTTTTAACGGATTCTTTTTGTTCTTTTCTCTCTTGAGGTATATAAGATTGGCATGTCACCAAGAAAAACTGGAAGGCATGAAGACACTGTTGTGTCAGAAATTTTACTGACTGCTACAAAGCACTGACACCCAAGAAGTTTCTTTATTAAATAACACAACACATTGTGTGAGCAACACATTCTTAATCTGTTTATTATTTATGAGCTTTAGATTATGTTTAGCATCCACCACACAGGTCTCTGTGAATGAGATGTTACTACAGAAACAATAACATATTAGACCCAGAGCAGTGAAATTAACCTGAGATTTCAATTAGTTGCTGAGCGATTAAAGAAAATTAATCCACACCTTCTGACCAAACAGCACTGTGGCAAAAACAGCAACATTAAGACCACAGAAATAAGCCTTAGAGGCACAGAGGGGAAAAGTATGAGTCAGTGCTAGTAGTACAAAGAGACAAGTGTGAAAAAGTCTCGGTTGATAGGTTGATACACAGAGTCAGAGACTCAGAGAGATATGTGCCCTTGTTTGAAGTGTCAGAAGAAAGGAGAGTACATATACATTGGATAGACCTGCCTTCATCTCAGCTGTGTGTATACTCAAGGGGAAAGCAACATCCAGACAGAAAAAACCTCCTACATTCAGGATCTATCCCTAGCTTCTCTCTGACAAACACGCCCCTTTCTTCTTCTTTCGTCTGCCTTTACCTCTCTACACTCGGTAACTGATGTATTTAAAAATCAGTGACCGTATTATTGCCGTGAATCCGACTGCGGTTGACTTCATTAGTGTGCAATAATTCGGCTCAGTGTGAGATCCATATTAAGCACAGTCAAGGAGACTGGTACTGATAGACTGACTGAAGGGAGAGTAGTGAGAAATTTGCAAAATGCCCCCCACTATCCCAAGCAGATAGATTTTAATTCTCTTTTCCAAGCCGTCTTTGATTCAGGCATGCCTTTACAGCTAGAACCAAATGCTTAAGAAACAAAGGGAAACACAGGGAAGATAGGATAGTTAGACAATTTGAGTGAGCAGCAGTGAGACAATAACAAGGCAGCAGACAAATAAGAGAAAAACAAATATCCAAGTAGAAGCACAAATGAAAGAATGAGAGATCTCCAGAGGAGAGAAGAGAGGATATTGTACTTTACAAGGCTCAGCTAAGATATATAGCCAGGTTATGAGATTTACCAGCTTCTTCTGAGAGTCTGGAGTCTTGTCTCTGTCTCGCCAAGAGGAATCTGTGTTCAATCTCAAAGTCTGAACTCATAAATACTGATCATGATATATTAATCATTTAAATGAGTGCTGCATATTAAAACTGGGCTAAAATGGGGCATGTCCACTATGGTAATTAGGTTGCTAACTGAACACATTTATTTATGTGTTTTTACACACACCTCCAAAGTAGTAAGGGTAATTCATTAGGAATTCTGTTCCTGTTAACAACTGAATTTGAACTCTCCATCTCTGGGATGGGATATGAAGTGTTTCCCTCTTTTATTTCTCCTCAGAAAAGCTCCAGGATCAAGAAGACCCATCCCATCCTTCTTATCTCAGGCAGCATGAAGTAAAGAGCTATCATGTCTACAATGCTGTAATCCTACTCTGTCACAATCTGCCTAAATTTCTTGTTAGACCATCTGACCTTAATCCTACTATAGGCAGATAAAAGTAGGAAAGAAAAAGGATGACACAGGGGAAACCCTCAGCGCTAACTCTGAAGTTGCTGCGACTCTGTCTTAATTAGAGAAATGTCAGCAGTATAAAAAGAAGACAAGCTTTTAAGTATAAATGAAGGAACATCGGTAAGGCTGTCGCAGTGTAACTTTAGAATTAAATCAAATTTTCAGACACATTGTCGCAGGGCTACTCTGTCTGAGTGTGGCTTAGTAGGCTACAGATGGAAAATCTCTGGCTCTGTTTTTCTGTGACAGGCATTTAGATGGCACGGTTTGAATCCACTTGATCCCTTAGAGAGTTGGATCATTGTAGTCACCAGATTTTAACCCAGTTCAACCACTTATAAAAGATTTTGGACATCAAACCACAAAAATATCTTTTAGAAGAAGAAGTAGCTCATCATTCCAGTATGGTTCAGAACAGAGATTTGTAGCATCTATGCCAATGTGCACTGAAGCTCGTCAGGTGGCATGTGGTGTCCCAACACCTGACTAAAACACTATGTTGTTTTTTCTTTTCATTTGTCACTTCTATGTGCCTGTCTGTCTTTCTCAAGAGCTTTCTCTTTAAACATTCATTAATTCATGATGATCTAAGTCATATTTGCGATTGCATATATGCATGCTGAACCTATTTTCTGCCCCTGAAGTCTGTGAGGTTTTTCACTCACAACTGTGATGTGCTCATCTGCCATTCAGCAGATCAGTATGAGTCACTGAATCTTATATTAATGACCGTGAGTCGCTCCCCTCTCATTCAACTGATTACTTGAGTCAGTGAGTCCCATTCAGGTTCATTCTGTCTGTGCTGGAGATTTTCAGCATTTCATCGCATGTAATAGTAGTCTGCATTGGATGGATGTTACAAATGCTTTTTTCTATACATGAACATACATGCATATTAAAATAATTAGCTGCTTTTACATTTTTCAAGCTTTTTTTTTACTGCACTGATGAGGATGCTTGATCAGGATGCACAGTTGGGCAAATCAGAATAAAAAAACAATGATTCAAGTAAAAGACTTAAAATTTTGAAGAGTATGTTATTACATTTGTGTAAATAAGTCATTTGTACCAATTATTTACACCTAACAGATTAAAGTCAGATTTAAGGTATTGTAGCATAAATGGAAAACAGTTTGTAAAGATATATAAATATAATTTGTGTATTTATTTATAAAACAAAATAAAAAAAAAACATTTGATATTCTCTTTAATTACTGTTGGTATCTTTTTGTAAACTTTAATAAATTATATTTTTTAGTCTTCAAAATTCCAAAATAAAAATATCTAAATAACATTACATCTGAAGACTTTGTTACACAATAAGAGGTGTACCAAAGTATCAAAAAGTCAAGTAAATATAAAATCATTAAATAAATAAAGATGAACTGGGGGTCATTTAAAGCTAAGCTAAAATTACAAAAAATAAAATCTGCTGCAGTAAAATACAGGTGACAGACAATGTAGACCTAACAGAATAAGTGTGTTGTAAGCTATGGCAGTCACGTTGGAGGCCCACGTATGTGTCTTGGCCAGGAGTGCCATTAAGGGACTGACTTCATTGATGAAGGCCGAAAGCTCCTTGACAGAGTCTGGTGTAAATGTCAGCTCCACAGAAAATCAATAAAGCAATATAAGTTCAGGGAAAATCTGACTGGCTGACACCGTACCAGCTAGTGAGTGCTATGTGTGAAGCCATGAAACACAAAGACATACACGTGCACAAAGACAGGAAGGTATAAATGATCGACAGAGCAAAGGTTTGAACACACAACTGTCATTTGGGATGCAGAAATTACTGATCTGAACCTCCCAAAAGGGTTTATGTCTAGGATTCATGCTCATTTGAGTGAATAATCTCACTTGGATAATGTAGATTTGTACATGAGAAGACCTATGCATTGTATGCTCATACTCATCCAGTGTAAACCAGAAGAAGATGGGCTCTTTCTTGAGTTTGGTTCCTCTCAAGAATTATTCTTCATATCATCTCAGGTTTTTCCTTTTTATTGTTTATTTTGAATCTAAAATTCCATATAAACCTGGATTTTTGTAAAGGTGATTTAGTCTAATGTCTCTTGTAAAAGTCACTATAAAATTATAATTAAAAATGAATTGAATTTATTCTGTAATCGAATCCACTATATTGCCAACCTCTGGCTTTAACTTAGTCTGTGTTTTTTTTTTCCATACTCAGGCATTCTCGTAACTAGCCAAAAAGATGTTCTCATTTGTGGAAAGAAAATCAGATGAACGTCTCTTCAGTTCTGCCAGCTCCATTGGCCAGTGGCTGGTCATAGCACATGCAGGACTGAGCCTCACTGACCTCTACCAGGCCATTGCAGAATCAATCAGACTGGATCTCAAATACATGTATATGGTCCAGCCAGCCAGAACAGACTCCAAGACACCTGCCTGTACAAAAAGCTGGACACTTCACAGTGCTGGGCTGATGAATGTAGACTAGAAAATAATGAGAATACAGATCAGATATATCTTGACTGTTCATATTTGTAACTCTAAGTGACCCATATCTGTCTTTCATGATCGCACCTGCATGTTGAACTTCTTCTCATGCACACGTCTATCAGACAACAAAAAAAATCATCATATTTGTGAGGCAATCTATCGCAGTAGAAGCAAAGATGAATGCTCTAATGGCCCAAGCCTACATTGCAATCGCATCTGAAGGTTGGGTAACAACTCATCATGTGTACACAATCAGGTCAAGAAGGCAGAAAAATGGCAGATGGCTAGCTTCTGCTATATTTACTACTACTGCTGGAGCTACTGCACTGCGAGATGTGTGGGTATAGCAGAGGAGACAGTAATGGTGGGACTGCACTGTGGATGGATTTACAGAATATTTCCTGACGAGAGAATTTCTGTCACTTTAGGTAGCATTGCCACATCAGAGCTCCAAGGTCCTGGGTTCAATCCTGAGCATGATTAACTATCTCCCTGTAGGATCACTGTTTTCCTTCCACTGTCTAAAACATGCATGTAGGTAGATTAACTATGTATTGTTGTATAGTTGCCTGTAGGTGTGATTGTGTCTGTGTGTAGGTGATGCCAGGACTAGTGTCCCCCCTTGGAGTGTTTCCTACCACCAAGCATCCAGTGTTCCTGAGATTAGCTCCAGACTCACTGTGATCCTAATCAGGATAAAGTGAAGACTGAACATCAGTGAATGGTTGTGGTTTGCATGTCCTGGCCAACTGTCTCAAACACTACTCAGCTTCTGTAGCAAACTGTTCAAATATTGAATAAATCACCAATTCCCACATCATTCCACTGAATATTAATCAGTCATTGCTATTATTGTCCTCCATTGTCCAAATGTTTTTCCACACTGAAAACATTGGATAATGGTGTCGACAAGTACAAGCATTGGTAAAAAGGTACATAAATTCTGACCATTCCTATTCACATCAGATATGTATCCAATCTATGACCACATGCAAAAGTACCTGAGGTTTGCTTTTAAAAGATCAGACATTTATATCCCCCCAGTTCTAAAAAAAAAAAAAAAAAAAACCAACTGAGATATGTGTTCCATTAAGACAGAAAAAAATCAGTTCATATCACTTCAAACTGTGGAGTGAAAGAGAGAAATATAGGAACAAAGAGAAAGTTCCTGGTTTGAGATAGAAGCTTTTGAGATTTGCATTATTAATGAGGTTAGACGAAAGCATTATTAGCAGGCATGACATTAGTGACAGAATTGTTAAAGAAACTCCTTTCCTGAAGGGCAAACGTCTGATGGGTTATTTGCCAATTGATTTTGCTTTGTTTTATTTTCTAAGACCCTCTGTTTGTGCATTATACCAAGCCAACAGCTGTGTAAAGCCTTGAAAACATTTTTAAAAGGGGGCAATATCCAATGCTGTTTATTCAGCCATTCCTATTCAGTGTGGCTTTGCAGTCATCTCAAGAGCCTGGATTTCTGGCACAGGTCCATGCCAACATCCAGAAAATATAGCCTAAAGATGACTGAGCTATTAAGAACCATGAGTAGCTTTCATTGTTCATCCTAATCTCAAAGAAGCTTATAGATCTGCAATTACATTAAGTTTATAGTTCTGGAGTTTTGGAGCTTGATTCTTCACCAGCATAATCTAGATTTCCATGTAAAAGGTGGGTAGCACCACCATATATTTGTTTTATGTCTGTTGCCCCGACTTACAATAACTCCAGAGATTGTTGCTGTCTTCACTCGCTTCATATTGGACCGAGAGTCTAGAAAGGCAGGAAGTAAATGATTAGACGAGAGGTTTCTATGAGAAAAATAAAAGAGTGAGTGGTCTCAGGCTGAACAATTGTGTTCCATGCTCGATTATCTACTCTTCTCAACATCACATCCAGCCCCAGCTCCATTTATCAGTTTAAAGGGCAAGTGTGCCAATAAGCCTTCTGGCCTATGCAGCACCCCTCCTTCTTTCTTTCAACAAAGATTGAATTGAGAACGGCTGGTCAATGGATTTCAGGGCAAAAAATGATTTCTTTTGATGTTTTGTCTGTGTTGGGTAAACTTTCAACCAACCGAGCAAGCTGCTTATCAAGTTCCTTTCCTTTGTTACTGTATCCCTGTGAACTGACGATAAAGATTTGGGGTCAGTTTGTAAAACAATTTAATGATGCTCTAAGCATCGGATGAGGCTGAAGACTTGGCTTTAGTTTCATTGCTGGATTTCACAAGCATACCTTAGCTCAGGGTGGATGAGTTTGAGACTCATAGCACAAGCATGATGCAGCATGCAAATGTTCTTTTTTATTGTCTTTAAATATTCAAAACCCACCTTTCTTTTTTTCCTCTCAATTTCATCCTACTCCTTCACTCTGATACCTCAAGCCTCCCTGTGCCGCTGATCATAGGGACCGCAAAAAGTTTTTCTGTTCTATCTTAAAATCACAATGATTAAATACAATAATGCAGTGTATCCTGTTCTACTAGACTACTAGAAGCCCCAAGAAAAATTTCTCCTGTTTATCATCTGCATAGCAAAAAAGCAGGAAAAGAATTACTCTGAATATTTAACCTCTGTGTAAAGTAATTTTGTTCAAGCCACAAAACAAAAAATAGTACTAAACCCACATAGAAACTGCAAATAGAAAATAATGCCCATAATTTATCTTTTACACCATCCCCGGAGTGTTCTTAATTTCCATAACATTGCATCCGAATGGGGTGCATAACAAGGGCTTATCTTAAAAGCCAGCACTTTTTTTCTCCCGCTGCAAAGCATTGCATTCTGCACCTTTCAAGCACTTCATTAATCTCTGATATTCATAGTTTCCCCAACAGTGCCTTAGACATGATTTAGTTCAAAAACCACAATCCAGCAGGAATACTAAATGCCCTGGTGTTCATCTAACGTTAACTATTTATTTTTTTATTTATTTTATTTAATTTTTTTACATACGGAGAGAGTTATCTAAATGACAGAATCATTATTACAGCCACTTTCATAACACTAAAGCTTCCAAAGAAACTACCCATTTCAAAAACGCCTCGATGATTAAATGATTAAATGGTTCTTTCATGAAACGATCAAGTTCATTTGTATCTCAGGGTATGTGTTTTGAAATTTTTTAGTCTCATTATATGCTTGTCACTGTTGCTGTTGCAGGAAATAGCTCAGTATGGACCCATTCATTAAAATGATTGCCTGTGGTGACTCAGCACTTTACTCATGTTTAAAATTGAAATGTAATTGCAAATACATCCGTCTTTAGACTATGAACCATTTTGCTGTCCTTTGTCACTAAAATGACAATTATTTACTTATTTTTCTTTTATTAGCTCGTTCTCAACCTTGATGTGTTTAAATTGATGCTGTTTGGTAGCAAGAACCCCAGAAAAAGACAAACACAAATAATTAGCACATATCATTAGGATCAAGAGTAAGTCAGAATTAACGACTCTCTGTGCATTGTTCTTCTGCTCTCTGTTGTGCGTTTAAATTTAGACCCATAACTTTTTTTTGTTTGTTTGTTTTTGTTTTTCTCCTTGTCATGGACATAGGAGCACCGAGCTAAACAATGAATTTTATTCTCTCTACAGTTCTGCTGCTCAGCTTCCATAAAACCCTCACAGCTTTGCTTACGCAATGGAAGAGGGGCGGGGCTACTCAGGTGTATCTTACAAACGTCTTTTAAATTAGCCTACTTTATGTGATAAATATTTCAACATTTAAAAAATTCACCATGTTCTGTTAAAGCTAACAGCGTCACATTATGCACGTCATTTGTTATCGACTGGGAAATACGGTTAATAGTTAAAACCCACTAAAATCCATTCACTAGACGATAGGGCACATAGTGCACATGCAAGTCCGCAATGTGCAGCATGTCATGTGGGACAGAGCTACATTACAAAAACAGAACTCATTGCATTACAGGTAATACAATAATAATGCTGTCATTGTCGATTATCAATTACTGGAAGTAACTCCAATTGTACAATTACACAGAGACTAGTTTTACACAAAGCCAGGAAAACTGTTTCACACAATATACCCAAAATGGGACAATATTCCAATCACAGTAACTGAATTTTTGGTTGGTGATGAAATGTCAAAAAAAAAAGTCAGTAGTTTGAGTTTTCCAACATTTCCAGTAATGTTCATTGACACTTTTTTTGAAGTTTTGGTTGTAATGAACCAAATACTTAAAAAAATAACTTTTGCACTGATATCGTTGTTGTCATTTCCATTGTCTAGTCTAGTGCTTGTGCAGAAGGCTTTTAGCACTGGCTGACATGCTGCATTATAAAAGAATGGTTTAAATTACTTAATGTAAATTACTTTTTTTACTTAACTTACTTCATTTGTCTTTTGGGAACACTCTGCTGTGAAAAAAGCTCCGGTGTTGATTTGAAAGCCACGTGTCAAAATCATGTGTTATAAATGAGAGGACAAGACACTGGACATAGCTTCCTCCATATCATATATCATGCTATGCTGGTCACATCATGATATCTTATCCTACCACATGCTGTATTCACACCAACTACTTCTTCCCTTCATTCCTTTGAAATGCAGGAAAGAGTCCTCATATCAGTCACTGTTTTTCAGGATTATGTCTAAAACCTTTCTATTTTTTCTCTATGAATTTTCAAGGTTTCACATTCCTATTTTCTCTTTTCTGTTTTTTTCTCTTTTTTGTTGTCATATACTATATGTGTTGCTTTCCTGAGGTAAAAAAAATTCTGTCTCTTTTACAGATCATATTGTTCCTCAATGCATCATTTTATGTTTCTGTTTAGTAAAAAGGGGATTTTTTTTTCAAATATTTTGCATCAGACTAGACATGTATTATTGCTTTGTACCACTGAAAATATGAAGGACTAGTGGGCGAGAATGGATTCAACTTTATTCTTTTTCAAGTGCTTGCTTTTTCAATGATATGTTTTTTTAAAACTGTGATCTATTCATAAATTTTTAAAAAACTTTTTGTATCAAGATACCATTCCATTTTAACCAGAAAGTTAATACTTACTATCACATAATAACAAGATGCTTTGGAGGCTTTTTAAAATTGTTGTAAAATAGTTTAAAGGAGTTGATGTGATGTGATGTGATGTGATGTGATGTGAGGGGTGACGTGAGGTGACGTGACGTGATGTGATGTGATGATATTGATGCTTTAAATCAGAAAGTTTCAGAAAGTTTGAAGTGGAAAAAAAAATCCAAAAGATATAGCTGCAGGGTGATTATATTGTATTATATACTTAAATCTTAAATTTTGTATATTCACAAAAGCCACAATATTATAATTGTAGTTTAATGTAAAAACATTTTTATACAATAATTCAAAGTCATCATGTGTGTCACAAACATGAAACATGAGTACAGAGTTATTTAGTAGCTGTTCGCTAGTTACACTGAAAGATCACTCTTGAGTTTTATGACCATTCCTGTGACTGTTTTTAGAAAGCATTTTTTTATTCTATTCTATTCTATTCTATTCTATTCTATTCTATTCTATTCTATTCAGTCCTATTTTATTCTGTCCTGTTTTTTTTTATTCCATTCTATTCTATTCTATTCTATTCTATTCTATTCTATTCTGTCCTGTTCTACTTTTGCTCAATTTTATTCTGTCCTATTCTTTTCTCTTCTGTTCTATTCTATTCTTCTAAGCATTATATTAAACCATTTTACAGACTATATTTTCAATTTTCAAGTTGTGAGGTCATAATCAGGCATATCAAAACATGATGAGGATTAAGGACGTCCTCAGAGTCCTCAGCATAAGCCATGTCTATAGTTTTATTCAAACAGGATAAGATTTCTAGACATATATCTGTTAAGGAGTGATTTTAATTATTATGTATTTGGGTTTTACAGGATAGGTGATCTCTGTATAATCCAGAAAGATGGTAGTTTCTGCGAGGTGTATGCGTTTTAATACAAAGTGTGACCGTGACCATAAAGCTATACCTGTGTTAGGAACTTAATAACCTATCCACAACTTCTGAAAATGCTGCTTATCTTATAAATCATTGTAAATGTATTGTGTATCTTATTGCTATACATTTAAAACTTATGTAAAGTATGGCTTTTCTAGTGTCTTTATACTAAAGAAAACAGCACAAAACCTCTTTTTCTTTTCAGACAGGGATTACCTATAAATTACTTGGGGTTATTTCTACTGCTTATTTTTTAGGACATAAAATACGCCCCCAAATCTTTCCAGACACCCAAGAAAATGATGATTTGTACATTTGGGACTAAAATCCCAGAGATATTAATAATACTGACTTATGTGATCTGTTTCTCAGAAAGTTATGATGCCAGGCTTTTCCATAAAAAACAATTCTTTATATTATTCTTCTACAAAATGGACAATGATGTAATTGTGTTTACTAGGGCGAAAAGAAGTTTCTCTTCCAACCAGTGATCAGTGAAACAAGCCCCTGTCTCTATCACTATAATATACTGTGAGCAATAGTTACTGGCCATTTCTCACTTGGAATGAACTACTGCATCATACACCTGACAAAGCATTTTTTATCCATAACCATCAAAAGATTTACCATATAAACCCCTGCACAGCTGTAATTCCACAGCAGAGGTATCAAAACTATAAATACTGCCTCAGCACTCATAATATGACTGAATTCATTTCTACCTGCACTCGACCTGCTAACCCAATACTGTCATTATGAGTGGCTTTTTTTGGCATACATACAACAGATCTGGGCTCTTGCTAAATAAAACACAAAAAACTGTAGTAAAGTCTAAAGAAAGGGGAATAAAGGTGGCAGACGATCTCTCCTTATTGTCATTTTCTGTTCTCTAAGCAAAAGAGAACTAGACTAGACACTAGTGACAAAGACGTGTTACGAAGGCGAGCACAGGGAGGCGGTAAAGCCTGAGACGCAGCAGCTCAGACAGAATGTGGCAGAAACGGGGCGCTCTAAACTGTAGGGAGGAATGCTAAGGGAAAATGCACTGTCACTCTCATCTACATGGGGTTACACCTGAGGTTAACAAACAAACAGATTGTAATAAACACGAGGCAGAGCTGCAGAATTTCAAAACGTGTCTGCAGAAGATAAACATTTGCCATCTGCAAAAATAATACGCACCCCACAAATAGCTCGTGTAGCTAGAATTGTGCTGTGTGGTCCCTCGAATCACGCGTCGCTAGATTACCTGTCACTCATGACAGAAGAGCACAGAACAATTCAATCTCCTTGTCCACAAGCATCCCATTCACTCCTTCCTCACAATGGCTGAGATATCCCAAGCTGGTGGCAGACAATGAAGATACAAAAATACAGATGCCTTATTTTGTAAACTGGGGGGAAATTATGTCTCCGTATTTACCTGCTACTGTACCAGAAATGCTGTTCTAGAAGTTTAGATTTTCTTTCACATTATTTCTTATTATTTTTTATTTCAATTCATTATTAATTTAGTTTTTTATATGCCAATCCAGGCTTTCATTTCACTGCAGGTTGTGTACGATATATAAATGCCTGTGTACAAATAAACTCTTGAGTTATAGGGAAATGGCTGAAATTACAGTCCTTACAATCTGAATATTGTTTATGCGTCTCTGACTTTGCAGGTACAAGTCATTTCTAGAAAATGATACCACAGCATTGTTGATTAACAGCAGCTCTGACATGATTGCCAGCTGAAATTCAAATGATTAGAAGTTTATAATACTGTGTTCTAGTGTGATAACATTTCTATAGTAACTGTTCATTTACAGGGACTTGTATGTGGAACACTACATATATAGTGTATATAGTCATATAATACACTGATTTAAAAAAGAGAAACATTTTGATGTATGATGAGTTCATTAATAAATCAAAAATTGCAATATCTATTGTAGAAATTGTTAGAGTAATAAAACAAAAAAAAAAATAATCAGCTTATGCTTCATGATGGTACAATGGCATCAAACCACCCTGTTGTGGATTATTTTCCAGTAACAGCATACCCATAAGTGTTCTCCTTGTTACATAATGAATAGTGAGTTGATGGGTTGGTGTAGTGTTCTTACCCCTCTGAAGTATTATTTTCTTATAACACATGTTTTGTTCCTGTTCTACCACAGCTATTAGTCAGTTTTTTTGTTGACAGATTGGTGGTGTGTGGGGTCTGTTCCATTTTTAGCTCAAGTTTGGTGGCACGACTTCCTGTGAGGATCGTTGACCCTTGGAAATTGGTAATATTGGTAATATTTTTGAGTGGCTGGAACGGATTATCTGCATTTATTTCTTATGGGAAAATTCATATCGCAATACAAATTTCCTCCAGAATGAATTAAATTCATATGCAGAGGTTCCACTGTACATACTTTCACATCATTTCAGTAACAACTAGTTCTCTCTTACATTACATTGCAACCTGTCCTCTCTTACATTACAGAAGCTACAAACAGCTATGCCCTCAGTTCCTTTTAAAATTTATAAGACAGAAAAATGTAGCTTGTGAAGTTACAGAGAAACTACACAACAAAAACTGCTGTCCATAAGATTTTCCTGGGTTGGAACACTGAAAACAACAACTTCACCAGTGACTGTTACAAATAGCTGACACTGGAGACTCCTTAGAAAAAAGTCAACTTCTACAACCTGAGCATATCAATGATAAGATGGTTTATTAATAAAATAAAGACATGTTTTATACATTTCTTGGTAAATTAGATTGGATTAGAGGATCTGCTGTACCATTACACCAAATCAATGCGCTGTTAGCAAAGAAATAATTATGTATTATCTAAATAAATCTGTTAAGTGAATCGAAAACCTGCTTTTAGCCCCAGGTAGAGGGATGTTTCACACTTTTAATTAACAAGCAGGGCTTTTTACCTAATTAACCCTGCATTGCGTTGCCAAACATGTACAATGTAAAATTATTTTAGATGGTGTTAGAAAGTTACGACTAGATGCTTAGCAACAGACAACCAATCAGACGCTGAACAGCACATGCCTCCTATCACATGCTTTATACAGACACAGAAACCCAGTGTGTTGGGTAAACTGTAGTTTAAAATTCTTGTCTTCTTTCTTTTTTTAAGGAGGCTTAAAACAGCCAAAGAGGATTTACATTTTTGTTTTCTTCTCACGGATGCAAAATTACAAGACAAACCGTTATTCAAAACAGTTACACACTGTAATTATCCAATCACGGTTGTAGACACTGCATATATGCAAATAAGAGCATTAAGCCAGGGTTTAAGAATGTACAGTGTGAAACATCAGATTCTGAAAACTCAGGATTAATTGTTAACCTCGGGTAAAGTATAAACAGCATGAAACGTGACACAAGATAACCCAGGATTCTGTTTATCCAGGCTGAAGTATTTCAAGTATGAACATCCCTTCAGATTTCATATGGTATGAACTGTAATAACACTGGCTGTGTTGAGTCCGCTGGGATCTGAAATGTCACCTGAAATAGTCACTGAGCCTCACTGTTTTGCATTTTGACCTTGGCAGTTGTATAATAACAATCAGAGGGAAATGGCTGCGGCCTTGCAGCTATCGTCTGCGTCATTGCTTAATCATTGAGTCTAATTGCTTGTTATCCAGTTCTTTCAGGCAACAGTCCCATTCAATTAATCGAGTATTTAATTGGATGCAGATATCCCCCTAAATGAGCCATTCGGCAACGGCAATCAGGCTTCGCAAAAGGTGACTCGGCATCACCATGTATCAAACGCTCCTCCTCGATACTGTATTCTCACAGATTTTATCTTTTACTGTTCACGGTGTGTAAAAAGCAGAAACTTCAAAACGGACTAGAAATCTGTCAGCACAAATTTATAGATTATCACTAGAAACACCATATTTTTGGGCAGGATGGGATAAAAGAGAAATAACATCTATTTGGCTTTTTTTCTGCTGAGCTAATGTTAGAAATGGTCTGAAATGATGAAGATGAATTTGGTCAGAGCGCAGGGTGTAATTTTCTCTTTACCCTTAGAAACACTGTGATAAAACAGCATAAGTCCTCACGATAGATAAGGCAGAAGAAAACCTTTGACATTTTCTTGAAAAAAAAGAACATAGTTGCCTAGGAAAACAGTAACAGCTTGCTAACTCTCTTCCTGTATGAAAATATTATACTGGCTTCAGTTAAGAGCATGCTAGTGTATGTACAAATTGGCTTTTTAAATTATAAAAAAGAAATTGCTCTTTCAGTTTAAGGTGATGTTTCTGAGCTGTAAAGAGAATTACTGGAAATAAGGTATAAAGTATAAAGCTGGATCAGGTCTGGATGATGGGATGCAAACATATAAGGCTAAATCTGTGACAGTATGGAAAGTGCTGATAGACCAGAACACCTTTCGCTATATTTACTCCAAACTCCATCTCCAGCAGCTAGATCTAAATGCCCTTTTGTGACCACCTTAACTGCACCAGCACTGAAAAAAGTCCTTATCATCATATAAAGTTCAGTGCTGGCTCGGTGGTGTGTACAGAATTTTTTTATTTTTTTACTTTGTAATGACTCTAATCTTCTTCCATTTGCCATGCTCAGCCCAAAGCACAGCTCTCCCAGCTTAATGTGTTAAGCAGCTGCAATTGCTGCACATAATGGCATATGATGGCCTGGCGCAGGTGCATTATGGACAAAGAAAGAGGATGTATTACCTACAGCACTTAGCACAAAACAAATGTGTGCCTGGTGCGCTACATTAAGAGGACAAAAAAGAAGAGGATCATTCATGTCTTTGTGTACGTACATATTGACGTTATAGTAAATAGTGACAATAATAAGGTGTCTGGAAAATAAAGAGCTCTCAGATAGATATAACATGCTACCAGTGCTGCACTTGAAGGTAATTTATTATTAGCAATGAGCTCAGTTTCAAATCTCTCACGTGCAATACTAAAAGGAATCATAACTGTATTGCGTTGGACAGTCAAGCTGTAAACACACATTACGCACATCTGCATAAGTCTACAAAACAACTTCATAATGGCTATCAATGACATTTGTAAACTATCACCCTTCACAGAAATATCCCAAAGCTTCGTCGTGAAGGCAGGACTGTGCACACTAGTCTCCGAGATACCATAGAAAGAGAATTCTGTCCCTTTTCTCACTGAGACTTCCCTCTGTACACTCACTGAATTTTAAGCAGTGCATAGCTTCCATAACAGAAAGCTTTCTCCTCTGGGACTCAGAGCTTTAAACCATCAGATAATACACTATAGCTAGGAGAAATGCACAGAGTGAATCCTAATGTAAAAGAATTGCACAAAAAACTGTATCTGGTATTTATTGTACATTTTGGCATGTAGTCAGGATACCAAAATAAACAAATAAAAAGAATCAAAAATTGAGGAGGCTTACTGTTTATTCGTTGTTTAAATTGAGAAGAGTGTTGCGCCGGTGCTCAAAGTGGACAGACCAGGACTCAAGTAGAAAGCAACCAGTCTCACAGAAATAAGTAAGTCAGTAAGTAAGTAAATAAATAAATAAACAATATATTTTTGTATTCAGATGCAGTAACTTGATTACACGGAATATCAGCATCCTGTTGCAAGAATATGGAGCATATGATGCATATCAACATATGAAATGTTTGTGCTTTCCATCGCATATAATTTAATTTAACCGTCTCATTACTCTTATTCTTTATGCTTTAAAAAATACCCACTTTACCCTACCGCATTACCATGTGTCTTGCAGCTACAATTTATTTTGTGCAGAAGTGGAGATGTTTAAATAACCTAAACTCAATATGTTTATATAAAAAGAAGTCAAATGATTACATATCACATCTCATGCAAATAGCATAGTGATAGAAGTGGACATGGTTAAATTTAATTAAATACTTGGGATATCCATTGTATTGAATGTACTGCAAATAGGTTGCATGCAAATGTTTGTTTTTCTGTGACATCATAAAAGCCATGAGCGCAAAACAAATCATATCATAACAGATCATATAAATTTATAGTATACCTGCTATTTGCAGATGTAATGCAGACGGTCCACATAAACAGGTTTAAGAGATATAAGCTTGCTGATGCTTGTTGATATAAGCAATTTGTCATGAGACATTTATTTAACATGTTTGGAAGGAGTCTCCAGTGTCAGAGCTTCATTACAGGCAGGAAAGAGGGATGGTTTTGTTGCTACTCAGTAAAAGAAGTCGCAGTTTTTTGTGATATTAACTGTCTTGTTAATGAGAAATAGAAAAATACTACCAAGTGCATTTATAACTATGACATTAACACAAGTGATAACAGGTACTAGGGAGGCACGTTCTCCCATTTCATGTTCTCGTTTTCATGTTCTCCCATGTGCTTGTGTACTTTGGTTTCCTCTCTCATTCCAAAGACATGCATTGTGGCATTAAACTTGTCTGCAGTGTGTGAATGTGGGTGTGAATGGGTATGTGATGGGTTGGCAGCAGCCTTCCCCTGGGATAGACTCCATGCTTCCTGTGACCCTGTGTGGGATAACAGTCTCGGAAATGGATGGATAGATGAATAACAGGAAACTTGTTTTTATAAACATTCCACATTAAATGTATAATGTATGTTGTTCTTTAATAAATAAATAATTGTTATCATTGATGCTTCACAGCAGGCCACATCACACAACTACATCATTTACTACTGCAAGGACATCTCTTATTGGTTTTGTTCTTTGCTTATTACAATTTATGAAAGATGTTATGACCTGTATGAATGTATATCTGGTTTAGCAGCAAAATAGTGCTATGTAAATCTACATAAATCTAGCCTTCATTTTTAGTCATTGTCACGATCTAAAATTATAATTTATAATTTATAATCATTATCAGACCATGAACATTTTATAAAATGCATGCTAATTAGTATACCAGTGTGCTGAAATGTAAGATAAATATTTTTATTTAACCTTATGACAATCAGTAATTGTATAATTTTCAGTAACTGTAAAATAGCATTCAGTCATTGGATATACTGTATACTATCATGGCATGTGAATGTATCTGACATTTACAAAAATAAGCTAGTGTTATGAATGTTACCTTATTTATATGGCACTGGAATATGTATGAGATGTTACACCAAATACTAATTAAATGATCAAAATAACATATTTAATGATCATCTAATAACACAGGGTTCATATGAGTTTGAGATAATAAATTTCAGCATAAGAATAAGTGCAAAAAAACATCAGAGACATAATTATATGACAAAATTGTGTTTTGTTAGATGACAAAAATGCTGTGTGATCATTTATGATTAATGACAAACATTCGGAGGCTCTGACAAACGCACATCTGAGTGGCACAGCCTTTTATTTACCCATGTCACATAATCTCATTATGGTGTTTTAGCTGTATCATCCCTGTTCACAGTGTATTGAAATGTAAAATTGAAGGCTGCTCATGTGCATGAGTTGATGCAGCACATCACAGGTGACGTAGACACCTGCTCTCCATCTCCATTCCCCCCATCTTCACCCCCATCCTTCTCTCCAGACCCTTCACTCCACAATCACATCAACATGACAGCTTGATAAGCAGCTGCGGTCAAGACGAACACTCTCCTCTTCTCCTAAGTATTTGGTGGTCTCCTCGGTTATTCTAACGCGACATGTTTAGCCTTCTGTCCCTAATTCCATTTCGGACCGGTGTCATTCCGAGGCGTAGTATAACCAATTCCGCCGAGAAAATTGAGGGGCCATCAATTGTGCGATTGTCGCATTGTCACCCTCAGCTCTAGAGGTGAGGAAGGAGGGAGAGAGAGGAGATGGTTGTGCTGCTGGTCAGACACGATTCTATATCCTCACAATAAATCTGATTTAATATCCATTGTGCTGCATCCAGGCTAGTGAAGGGAAGGGAAGGGAACGCAAGCAAAGTGGCATAAATAAAAAGTGAAGGAAACAGAATGGATATTGGATGCATTGTTGTATTAAATCAGAATAATAAAGGCATGCATGCCCAAATAGGATTTAATAGAGATGTCTGGTGACACAGAGGAGACACACACACACACACACACACACACACACACACCCCCAAACTCCTGAGACACGTCCAGCTGAGGCAAAGGGGACTCAGCTGTAGCAGCCAGTCTTAATCAAACCAGAATGAATCCCGCCATTCGTCCTTAATGATGTGGCTTGTAACAGCAGACCCAGCACCTCAGTTCTGAGTCAAGTGTTAAGAGGAACCTGTGTTGAACATGGCAAAGCCTGCAACGGGGTCTACAAATGTCAGAGCAGCTCACTCTAATCACCAATTGCACAGACACAGAGAACCATGCTGCTTTAAACATCACTGACCTACTGATACATCCGAATTGTTGCGCATTTTGAACAGTGAACCGGCATCACTCTTCCTATGGGCAATGGTCCAAAAAAAAAACACTTCACAGTGCAACCTTTTTGTAAAAGAAAAATAGGTTTAACCAGCAATAACAGATACAATGTCCATATTAAGTTAAACGGATATACAGATTCAGTATAGTTAAGCATGCTGATTATCAAACTCTGCATTCTGTCGTTAGTTATACATAGCATTCTCAATTTAGAGCAACCTGACAGAGCAAACACTTGCCTGATATATATATATATATATATATATATATATATATATATATATATATATATATATATATATATATATATATATATATATATTTAAACCATGGCAACCTCTAGATTTGACTGTGTCTAATTTAACTTAATTATATTTAAGCTTGAATCACATTCTATACATTCTTTGGATAGTTAAGGGTAGCATAGCAACCACATCTTACAGAAAAAAAGAAGTTTGCAAGCAGGTTATCTACAACACCTTTTATACATGGAATATAACTGTTCTGGCACACGCATACATTCACATCAAAACATTCACTCAAATGCTGTCATGCCAAATTCTACACCAACATAATTTACCCAAGCACACATCTACTACTCCTGTATTGGAATACAATCTATAGGTAATAAATAATTTTACCTCGATTCTAGCCATATTTCTTGTAGTACATTTCATGCATAAAGTTGGCACTTTTTATGACATTTGATTAGATTTACTAGGTGCATGAAATAAAGCTAACTCTCCTCTTTGCACGACTTGGAAGCCTAGTGTTCATAGAGAAGAGTAGAAGTTTCATGAGCTAGGTAATTCTAAATATACATGAAAAGAAATGCTACATTTATGCATAATGTATAGTATGTAATGCTTTAATGCTTCAATATGCTTTAAAGAGGTCAAATAATAGTGCTAGAGGTGGACTTTGCTATGCAGTGTATTTTTGTAACAGAAGGTACTGCAAAAAGAAATTGTGTGTAAGTGTTACTGGGTTGATTACTATTAACAACAAAACAAAAAGAAAAGAAAATTAAGCTTAATATATTTGCTTTCATCTATTGGTGAGAAATACAGCAACAAAAAGGATAAACAAACCTTGGGGAGTGTACATGGAGAATCTGTAATTTGGCACTAAATAAAAAATTTGAGAATTATAATAATACCTAGCTTAAAGTTTTGTGTATCGCATCCAGAGTTTCATTTCTCTTTTTGTTGGTTCTACAATCTGCAGTTGGTCCTTTAGCTCAGTTTAGCAGCTTGTGCAAACAAATGCTGCCCACAACTCAAAATTTATGGCATGTTGTGTTCACTGTCCAGGTTGATTCAAAGTTGAATCACTTTCACCACCGGGAAGTGAATCGAGTTCATTTGGAATCCTCAGTCAGAGTTTGAGTTTTCTGCTTTTAGCTGAAAAAACACAAACTGGGAGAAGATTTGATTCAAACAGATTACACACAGAGTGCATTATGTGAAATATGTGAAATCTCCCATCATATTTGATTTGTACCCAAAAAAAAACCTAGCAGCCAGCAGGAAGCGATGCATAAGGACAACCTGGAGAGTTAATCCACTATACATGCAGTTCATCACACCATTCTTCTCAAACAGCACTCCCGAAGCCTTCTAGGCAGTATGGTGATTTGAAGCAGCATGTTTTCTGAGCTGCACAGTGCACTTCTCTTCCCTAATCCCTTCTCTCTTCGAGCAAAGCTGTGTATGAAGATGTGTGTGTTAGATAGTGCCCTCTGTTTCTGCCCAGGCTATTTGTCTTGTTTTGAGAGGATAAAGTCAACAGCACTCAGCTGGGACGCTTCTCTGCGAGGGAGAATTAAGCAGTGTGATATTTGCGGATTCAGAGCCGGCCGAAGTGCACAGCCCGGCTCTCCAAGATGCTTGACTTGGCACCGTTTCAACAAGATAATATATAGCACATTTATCTGTGTACACATGCAGTCAAGGAGGCACGAATAAATAAACGTAAATGCGCATGAACGTACGTTCACATACATGTTAGACCTCCAAATCTATCGGTTACTATAGATTAGTACCCATACTCAGCCTGATAGATTGGATCACTGTCTTATATCTCTTACAGTTTGCTGTACAGTCTCTATTTACTTCATTTTAAACACAATCAGCCATATTGACATCATGTTTTATTCACAACTACATTTGCTCACTCAGTTTACCTTCACAGCGGTTTTAAATATTATGCCCTGTGCAAATATATTGACTTATGGACAAACCTCATCATAAGCAACAAGGAATTAAAGACTTATCACTCATCTTTTAACAAAGCTGTTATATAAAGAAAAAGAGAAATAATTAAGTGTAAAAATATTAAAACTTAGCTAAATTGGGAAATAGTGAAACATTATAGCTAATATTTGTAACGTATGTTAGAATTTGACCACACATATTTATTCATTCTTCTCCGGTAATCTTTTCCATCCAGGTCAAGGTAACGGTGGATCGATAGCCTAAAGTATCCATGCAACACTGGGCACAAGGTGGTAAAATTCACACACTTTAACACACACTCATTCACACTCAGCAGTTTTTGCTAATCCACCAAGCCATACCGTTTTGTGGTGGAGTTTGAGAGAAAACTCTTTTGCAGACACAGGGAAAAATTGTGAAATTCCACACAGACAGTAACCCAAGCTCACGATCAAACCACGGACCCTGGAGGTGTGCGGCAGCAACGCTACCTGAGCACATTGCTGTTTCACGTAACCTGCTTATAATGTAGCTGTGCCTGAATGTACTGCAAAGTTGCATGCAAAAACATGCATTTATTGTAATTTATTTATTTATTTTTATGAGGCTGGGTTTTGCATAGAATCTTTGTTTTGATTACTTTTAGCATTTAAAAAAAGGTGTGTGTAGGACTGATAATGTTCTCTTAAATTGCTTTCATTCACTGGTCAAAAATACAGCAACAAAAAAGATAAACAATCCTTAATAAAAGATATCAGAATTATTTACATACTCAGTTTTAAAGTTGTATAGTGCTTTTTGTTTGGTGGTCCAAAAATCTGCAGTTGGTTTATTTTACTCATTTAAACAGAGCTGGATTCAACACAACATTTCACCTTTTTAAAGAAAAGACTTGTTTTTTTTTTCAGTGTGCATCTCTCTCTCTCTCTCTCTCTCTCTCTCTCTCTCTCTCTCTCGTTCTCTCTTTCTCTCTCGCTCTCTCTTTCACTCACTCTCTCCCTCACTCTCTCACACGTAGTGTGTGTGTGTGTGTGTGTGTGTGTATGTGTGTGTGTGTGTGTGTGTGTGTGTGTGTTTTGCTGAGTGCATGTTAGTGAAAACACACACTGTTGACAGGGCCCAGGGGGAGATTAATGAATAGGGTGAGGAGCTCTGACAGAGGTCACCCAACTCTAGCACACAGCATGTGAGGGCACAGCGCCAGTCAAACACAGGAACAGCAACAGCCACTGAAAGATCAGGAGAGATAGAACGAAAGGGTGACATTCACCAGGAGTGGATTCTTCTTCATTTACTTCTTCTCTTTTTCAGTTAAAATCAGAGATCTTTAGTCAAGCCATGGACCAGTGTAGGAAAACTAAACTAAATATGTTATTTATAGCATCGTAACCTTGAGGTTATACTAATTCTTCCAGACTTCTTTTTTCAGATTTCAAGTATTTCAAGTCAAGTTTAGATCCAACGTGTAGGAATTCATGTTAAAAAACACAAGCTGGGAAGCTGAAACTTGCAAGGTGATATTGGAGTTGATATTTGATGCTAACTTTAGAAGCTAATTAGACAACAGATCTTAACGAAGGCTGTCTTAAATGCTAAACAGATCAAAACAGTTTCCTGTATATATCACAATAAACTCTTGAATCTTGAAGACATGTTAAAAATACAGCTTTACAGCCTTTGCACTAAACTAGCTAGTTAACAAATCTCTGTACAGCTGTTACACAGCCTGCATAGTGCTGCAATCCATTGTATTTAGAACTAAGGATGTCTGACACACAGGATGTCTGAAAAGTGCCATGGTCATTTAAAAAAACAAGCCATGAATAATCTGTCTTGCCTGATCTCAGGAATCAGAATTGCTTTTGCATTTATTTCTGACAAAAAAAAATAATAGATTTTTCATTTGTAGCTTTTGTTGTGAAAAGGTGTTGTAACTGTTGTAAAAGACCATTATAACAGATCATTGTTGCGAGGAAGGATAAATAAGACAGTAGTGCTTTATTGTCATTGCAATCTTTTTTTTTTTCATTAATTGCTCAGAAATAATTCACGTACATCTTATTAATTAAATGAAAAGACTAGACTAGAAATAAGCTTGCTCTGGGCATCCATGTTTTTCCAAGCCAAATGCATTCTGAATACAGTGTCTTGCAGCACTGCTCAAAATATCCAGATCCTATGACTGCTGACTAGCTGTCAACTTGCTAATTATGGAAAGCTACACATAATGAACAAAAACCTTTTGAGCGAGGAGCAAAAGTACATATCACCCCAAATATGTCAAGGGTTCCTATTTTACAGTATTATTCTATCACATTTAACAGCTATGACAGAAATGCTGTGCCAAACTAGCCAGTGTGTTATGCTGCTCCCAACTAGCTGTACGTTTGATGAACAGAATTGTGCAATAATGTTAACTTAAAAGTAAAGAAACTTTCCTCTAGAGAAAATGTTCTTAAACTTTTTACAGCTAAATAAATTTCAGCTAAATAATTTTACCTCTGTACATAATCCAACAATTTAAATAAAAGTCTTATTATTCAAATGTGTACAACAGCCTTCGAATACTGATTGGATAATTTTTTTTTTTTTTTTTTTTTTTTACCGTCATGAAATTTCTGCTGAAGGAACACACTGTTGAGAATTTAACATTATTTTATAAGCCTGCTTGTATCTGAGTTATAGAGGTTTGGATTAAACCTAATCAATTTGACCAGTCAAAGAGGCAAATAATTACAAGAACTCAGTAATAGATATAATAAATATGATAATAGTGGGTTGTAATTTATAGCACTGTGACAAAGGAGAAAAAAGAAAATCGCTGACTGTGCTTCACGGACACCACTTGTGAACTGTTGCTCTAGAGAGGAAACGCATGGGCTCATGGGCAGTCATGTTTATGCAGCTCTGTAAGGAGGTCATGTTCATGGGTTGAGCGTGAGCCTGTAATTAAGAAGCACACAACTAATGACTAAATAAGGAGCATAATCAGGGAGTTCACAAAGAGGACAATAATTAGAGACAGTGCACACTGACAGCTCATTGGAACAGCAGGGGAGCAGCACTACCTCCAGCCATGACCTTCACTCTGTTTTATTTCAGGAAAAAGAAGACAAAAACAAAGACCTTCCACAACACAAGGCAGCTACTGTTCTTAATTACAGCCATTCAGGTAATCAAGAGTTGTAGGAGGTCTACAAAGAACAAGAGACATATGAATAAGGCTGGATTTGTGCCTGAATCCTGTGCCAAGATATAGAAGAGGTGGTCTTGTTCACAATCCCAGACTATGAGAGGTGGGGAATATTAGGAGTCTGGAGTAGACCTGTTCTGTTTTTTTCTGTGGTGCTTTCAAGTGACAAAGTGAGGGATAGAAAGAGAACTTCTGAAGCGGTCACCTCGCCATATCAGGCTGTTCCTCGCTGCCCCAGCAGGGGGGAAGGTTAACATGCTCTGGCTCTATCGCTTGCGGCAGTGGTGCTGCTGCTGCCAACTATAATAATACACCACTGAGCCACACACACTGTGCAGAAGAAAGAAAGCAGATACGGCGTGTGAACAACCTGACACTAGTTGCAGTTCCTAGCTTTATCTTACCCCTTGTCTCGTTACAAAGTTGATTTGCAAAAAGCTGTTTCATACTTCTGCCTGATATCAACACCTGGCAATTTGAAATGATGGCCTGCATTTTAACTGCAGACACTGCCAAGGTGGTTGTAGTGAAAAGTAGTACTACATCATCTGCAGTAAACAGTATTGATGCTCTCTGAATAGGCGGTTTATTTGTTTCAAGGTAGCAGAATAGTAATCTATAACGTTAACACGGTCAAAATTCTGTGTTGTTCCCAGCCTTATAAAGGCACTCATGCTTAAAATGAGTCTGCTGTAATGTGTACTGTACCCACTGTAAGTTAATACTCCATCATCTTTGTCAATAAAGGAATAATTCAGCACTGTGCAGAGATGTCTTAAGCACACCATTGACCATGAAAAGCTGGCTCTCACATGCAATAGTAAATGAAGCGACCCAGGCAAGGGCCGCACCAGCTACTAGCCAACGATCTGCAAATAACTACGGCCATTACAGTGAGACACAGATTTATTCCCTCACATCACAACTGATAAAATATCCTCATTGCGCACATATAGACGCACACACATGCACAACCTTCAAGACGGAAAAAGAGACAGGAACAGCAATTTCGTTGATGTACAACCCTTCAGCGACCTCCATCACACTATTGCTTTTATTTATTCATCTATTTTTTTTTTTTCTTTTGTGCCACAGCTGACATATTAAGTGCCATAAGTGATGCCATGCATGCTAAGCTCTAGGGTCCAGTGCTGAGAAACTATTCATCACACATACACACAGGTCAGCAGGGCACACAGCCATCAGCTATGTGTGTGTGGGTGTGTGTGTGTGTGTGTGTGTGTGTGTGTGTGTGTGTGTGTGTGTGTGTGTGTGTGAACATGTAAACTTCAGCAGTAATCTCTATGTCTATGAACATCTGTAGTTACACATGGATTTGCATACAAATGCCTCTCTTGCTGAAACTAATTCTGCCAATGAGCTTCATCACCTACATAAAATGTAAAGACTGATGCATTACACATCAAGTAGAAAACTCATATTAATTACTATATCCATTTATAGTAAGTGATAATGTGCTCATCCATCCATCCAGTTTTATTTCAGTCTCTTTTTTCCATGCTCACAAATACTTAAGAAGCTCATTTTCACACTGATCCTGTGTTTCAGAACACTAAGCTTTACAAATAACTGTACTTTGTCCTTGTCCACTATAAGCCTGTGCTTTGTTCTGTTTCACCATACTGAGCAAAGAGAGTTGAAGGCATTCTAATGCTAATGCAGGGGTTAGACTTCATGATTTTCATCCTAATTTCTTGCCCTGATTTACAGTCAAGTGTTAGACTGGCTTGATTGGCTATCTGCACTTGGGTATCTGTATGTGAGGTTTCTGATGAGGGAGGAAAAAAGTTTGAAACAGAGACATTCTTTTTAGCTTTTTTTAATCAAGATATTGTCACTTGTTTGTCAGAGGTTTATTTTTTTCCAGTTAGCGGTAAGAATAACATTTCAGACACTTTCTAAACCATCTGCAGACTGTCATCATATCAATTCCTTTGTGCCCCCGAAGCTGCAATGCCTCTAGATCTAGGGAGAATAGTTGATAGTTGTGCACTCATGAACTAATAAACATAAACAGCCTTATCCTTATCTGAGTATTCAAATAAAGTGAAAGAAAGAACAAGAAGAAAGAAGTTAGAAGTTCAAAAAAATAGCTACTAACCATCAACAACCATGGAGATCTATTGACACTAATATGGGCACAAGTATCCAGTTCAGGTTTTTTTTGCCATGCCCACTGCTAACAGGTGCATGCTTTTATGCACTGTATGTGTAATTATTATGGAAGAATATAAATGGAAGTGTCTAATAACAGCTTAGCATGCAGTAGATCACGCAAAACACAGAACAGGGTTGCCATTTGCTGATGTTTGCAACATAAAAATTCTCTGTTGCATGACTAAGTACAGCATTCCAAACTGGAAGCAACCTCAGAACAAGAATTTTGGATCAGGGGCTTCTTGTAATGGGTTTCCATGACAATGCAGCCCCACACATGCCCAAGATCACAATGTTAAGCGTCAACTGGAGTCAGCTGGACTTGTGCAGTTGAAATGTGTTCTATGAAGGCATGTTTTACTATCTGGCAGCCTGATGGATGAATCAGGGTTTTGTGGATGCCAGGCCAGAATGCATAGTGCCAACAGTAACGTTTGGTAGAGGATGGAGAATGGTCTGGAGCTGTTTTCAGAGTTTGTTACAGCATACAATGTCAAAAATTTAGAGACTCTTTCCTGTTCCAGCATGACAATGAACCTGTGCAAAAAGTGATGCCCATGAAGGCAAAGTTTGATGAGTTTGGTATGGAAGATCTCTAGTGGTTTACACAGAGCCCTGGCCTCCACCCTAGCTGAACAACTTTGGGATGAATTGGAATGTTGAATGCAAGCTAGGCCTTCTTGTTCAACATCAGTGCCTCATAAATCTAATGCTCTTTTGTCTGAATCGGGCACAATTTTCCATAAACACACTTTAAAATCTGTATAAACCCATGGAGACTGTTGTAAAAAGTGGGGTCCAATTTCATACTAATGCTTATGGTTTTGGAATGGGATGTCCAGCCAATGGCAGTTGGTAGACTGCCTACAAATAAACTGTTACAGTGGGAAGTATTCTTGATGGTTTGTCAAAGGAGTGAAGGAATAATCTGATACTGATGCCAGTTAAATAACTTCTTTTTTGCCCTTCTTTAGTAAGGCACAGTATCAGACTCTCGACTAGAGGGCTAGTCTGCCCCAGTCAATAGTTTTTTGGGGGCAATCACGTATAAGAGTCAGCATAAGGATACATGCAGTGTGTAAGGAGTAAAGGCTCAATATTTCTTGCTCCTAATTAAGCCTTGGGTCACGCTGAACAAGTTGGAGTATATCAAACATGCAAATGACAGTACAATTACAAGCCAGGATACATGAAGTAATAACAGTAAGTAAGTTGCTTTCAGCTGCTCCCTGTTCGGGGTCACAACAGCGGACCAACTGGTCAGCACAACAACTTGGCAAATGTTTTACACCGGATGCCCTTCCTGACGCAACCCTCCAATTTTTCCGGGCTTGGGACCGGCACTGCATCCAGTGGCTGGGGTTGAGGCATTGGCTGGGAATCAAACGCGGGCCTTCCGCATGATAAGCGAGAAACCTACCACTGAGCCACCAATGCCTCACATGAAGTAATAACAGTAAAGGGGAAAAAAAGGTTATGGACAAGCATTAATGGAACACTGGAGCTTCTCAATTCAAACAACAAAGAATTATCATGACAGCAATAATATGGCTATTCTAGCCTACTAATTACTAAATTATTTGTGTTAGGTTGTACTGTTATACTTCCCTAGAAATGTGATAATTCATGTAGCATTAGTTTTGATTTTTCGGTAACAAATTGAAATCCCCAGGCCTGAAATCCCCAGTCATTTTTGTGCAAATCTCACGTATCATCATCATGCTTATAATCCAGTTTTTATTTGGCATAAAACTCTACAGAAACCAAGTATCTTCAAAATCTGCTGGACTTTCAAAAATATAAAAAGTCCAGCCTAAATCTCAGAATGTACTGCAAAGAATGAACATATTAAGTATACAACCTTAATAAAACATGTCTACTTCAGTATCTATTTCACTAATACTAGACCTAAAATGCAGCTAATGGCCCTTAACTCCCTCTCTTTGTTCCTCTTCCTCTGCCCTAACGATCCTATCACTAAAATCTCTACTGATATGATAATAGAAATGAAACATCCTGATAGATTCTACTGCAGTTCTGTTCCTGCTCCCTAGAGGAGATAGCACAACTGTAAAAGTAATTACTGTAACGTAACAGAGTCTCTCTAGATCCACTTACAGTCACAGAAGTCCAATATGAAATCTCTCAGAAGTGCAGAGGGCCAGAACAATGAGAGTAAAGCATGATGGATGATGTATGCTGCCTTTAGACACATCTCTTTGTCTCTGGTATCTCTGTATTGTCCAATGGCTGACCCTGGCATTGACAAAGCGTTAATCAACCATCTTGACTAGAGGATAGACGCTAGTAAGAGAGAATGTCCTTGACTTTGCAATCTTTCCTCAGTGCAGATGAGAGAGTAGCTGGGTTTATAACCCTCTTCATGCTTGAAACTCGATCTTTGTGTCTATTAGTGCTTGTGTACATGCAGCTACATAACTAAAGTCTATGAAGCTTCTTCTAGCAGACCACGTCCGGGGTAACAGATGGAGGTTCTGGTCTGTGGTGTGTTTCTTGTCCTCACATAGATAGAAATATCTGACAGGTTTGACCTTGTGGGGATATTTTGTTGGTCCCAACTAGAAACACTGTAGTTTTATTTAGAAAAAAAAAAAATCTCAAGGTGAAATGTTTGCGTTTGGTTAATGAGATTAAGGTTAAGGTTAGATTTAGGTGACGACATAGCATTAATTAGATTAATAAATATCTATGTCAACGGAAGGTCTCCCAAGGATAGGAAGAAAAGCATGTGTGTTTGGAGCTAATGAAGCATCAGTACCTTTATTAGTATTTACTCAAGCTAATGAATTTCAGTGGAGATGTTCTTAGAAAGCTATTATTTTGTTTGTTGCTTAAGTTCCTGTTGACCTGTGAAAAATTCTTACACCCATGTACTAATGTAGTAGCAAAATAACATTCAGCAGGCAATTTCACTAGCCAGGAACCCTGCAAAAGCAGATTATGTCTGAGCATGGACTGTGTGAGTTTTTACTCATAGCTGCCCAGTGAACAAGAAAGTCCAGCAGGCTGCTGTTAAATAACTCACCAGCACTGGTTTCCTTCTCTTTTCTAAC
The DNA here is from genome assembly GCA_033459395.1 of Hemibagrus guttatus. Classification (NCBI taxonomy): domain Eukaryota; kingdom Metazoa; phylum Chordata; class Actinopteri; order Siluriformes; family Bagridae; genus Hemibagrus; species Hemibagrus guttatus. The sequence goes on from JAUCMX010000004.1 coordinate 11,070,983, forward strand.
AACCAGATAAAGAAAACTCCTTACTCCTTTTTTTGTTTAACCAGTGGCCAATAAATGAAATTTGCTCCTGTTTTGGGGTGTCCCTATTCAGCATTGAATGTATTTGTCATGTCACACTACATTTGTTTAGTCAAGCCTACAATGTATAGTTTTTCTTAGGTAAAGGAGCAGATCTGGAAGGTTCATGGGCATAGAGTGTTTGGTGTACTGGGATGTTTGGATGCTGTCGCCTTACCACCCTCGCAAGTCGCTCAGGTTTGCTGACTGTGAAGTGGTTGGACGCTTTATGTTGCGGGAAGCTTTCATGTCTGTAGCCTTCTGGCTCTCCCTTTCAGTTATGCTGTCATAGCTAGTTCTGCCGGAGTCCCCGCCTGAACATTACACATAATCTACATTGTCTTTAAACATCACATGATCACAAACATACTTAATATCTTTCTCTCTCTCTCTCTCTCTCTCTCTCTCTCTCTCTCTCTCTCTGTCTTTCTCTGTCGAGCTATATGTCCCACTCCTGAGTTCCCAGTGTTCTGAGTTTCCAGTGTGACCACTGGCTCTACCCCTGGTCGGAGTCTCATCACTTGGTGGTGCTCACTGATGCTGTGGATGGATCTGTGTGGAGACCTGTGACCTGGAGACAGCCGTGGACAGAGCCACTTGGGGCCTATAACACCGTCACCGATCTGCTGTTACATCTGTCAGCTTTTGACAGCAAGGAATTAGTGTCTATAACGAACTCAGAAACTACATTGACCTAATAGTTCCTCATGGGCCCTTGGTTGCTGTTGTAGAAAGGACACTATTTACATTTACATTATTTACTGTCCAGTGTCACCCAAATGAGGATGGGATCCCTTCTGAGTCTGGTTCCTCTTAAGGTTTCTTCCTCATATCATCACAGGGAGTTTTTCCTTGCCACCGTCGCTGCAGACTTGCTCATTAGGGATAAATAGGGATAAAATAGTTTAATAATTTAATAATTTTTTTTTTTTCCCTCTCCTTTTTGTTTCTCTATTTTTGTAAAGCTGCTTTGAGACAATGTCCATTGTAAAAGGCGCTATACAAATAAATTGAATTGAATTGGTGGTGGTTAATGGCTCATATGAAAGTAGACACTCAGTACTTTAAGAATTTGAGTTTTTCATAAGTATTTCTGTTTTGACCTAGCCTATTAGGGACAATATGTTCATAGAAAACGTCACAAATGTTTATATCTTCAAAGTAAATAGTGATATCAAACCCATTTCTGCTCTCTGAGATGCTTGTTCATAAGTAACTAAAATTAGAAGGCGTTAACTTCAACCACTAAATTTCTGTAAGGTTATCCCAACAGGAGTTAAAGCCATCTTATACTGAAAGCCATCAGTGTCCTAAATAATTTTATATAGGACTTGTACCATAAAAACCAACAGCATCCATAGTGGAATGAAATCGTTTAAATCATTAACAATTTAATGCTGTCACTGCCCAATACTTGTGCCCAGTTGCTGAGCAAAATACAGTACACAGTATAATACAGTTTTACATAACATTACACAGTCAGAATTTCCAGCTATAAGATAAATTATAGGTTTTTTCTACTACATTATAGTTTCTATAGTAACAAGTAATTCACAGGAACTTGTATGGCAGAAATATAATCTAATAATTAAACTGAGTTAATAAAAACATGTTTAACAAATGAAAAATTATAATCATCTGGTGTTAACACCAGAGGTGGTCAAGTGTTTTTGGTCTACGAGATAATGGATTTCTGCACTGTCTTCTGTGTGTCTAATCTTATGGAACTAATTTTTAGCTGGGTTAAAGGAGACCTCCACCCTGAAACACATTATAAACTGTACAATTTATATCAAAAATATTGGCTCAGCAATCATGGTGCTAATTTTCAAATCAATTCAATTTATCTGTATAGCGTTTTTAACAATGGACATTGTCTAAAAGCAGCTTTCCTAATCTTTTGTCCAGTGTTGTGTTTCCATCATTCTTATGAAATGTTAGCATTTGTCTGTTATATTGACATCACATAAAGGTATTTCTAGTGCAGTTACAATGGTGTTAGAATCAATATAAGAAAAGGCTTTCTCCTTAGCTCCTTAAAAAGAGCAAGAGTGTCTTTCAGAGATATTTATTTATGTCATTATCATGAGAAATCCAACAAGTAGTGGAAAGGAGACAGCAAATGTTGGACTCTACATTCCAGACAGAGCTATATGACAGATTTACAAGATGACAGGCATGCCGGAGTTGATGGTGGTATTAGCATGTAAGCTGAAGCTCTGGAATGATATCTGTATGAACAGAGTGTACAGATGAGGAGGTGAGAGAGCTGGACAGACTGGAAATGCTGCTGCATGGTTAGCAAAAGTAAAAAGGAAATGTTTTTGATCACACATTGATTATAAATACAGGTGCATCTCAATAAATTAGAATGTCATGGAAAAGTTAATTTATTTCAGTAATTCAACTCAAATTGTGAAACTCGTGTATTAAATAAATTCAATGCACACAGACTGAAGTAGTTTAAGTCTTTGGTTCTTTTAATTGTGATGATTTTGGCTCACATTTAACAAAAACCCACCAATTCACTATCTCAACAAATTAGAATACTTCATAAGACCAATAAATAAAATACAATAAAATAAATTCTAATTTATTGAGCTGCACCTGTATATGGATATGCAAGGGGGAATTTTTCTCTAATTACACTGCTAGGAGAGATGAATAAAGGACATTCAAGGAATTGGACATCAAATGTTAACTTCCAAATAGATGACGTGTTCACTGCAGACATTACAGAAGTCTTTGACCCCTATAATTAATAAATATCACTTGTACACACTAATACACAGGGTTTTAACAAGGATCTTCTCATCTTCTCCAAAAAATATTTTTACATGTCCATAAACTGCATAAATTTGATTAACTAGCCCTGACTTTGCAAAGGCACATTTTATGAACTAACATCTCATACACTGTTCTGTTCAAAAGCATTCGCGTTGCTTTTTTCTTCTTTTTATCGACTTTACAAACTTGTTGCACTGGCCATTATAAGTAACAAGCTTGTTAAATGTAAAAAATGAATGAATAAATAAATAAATATTAGAAATATGAGTGTTTTTTTTGCTCTTTTTTCCTCTGATATCTACCAGAGAAAGTTATGGTGAACAGATGAACAGGAATAATGAAGAATTAGTATGAATCTTAATGGCTGGCATATTATATAATAGCTAAATGCACGAAAAGCAAGGCATTCCAAACACCAACACTTTGAGACGTTGTCTCAACTGACAGCAGAAAAGATGCACCTTGTCTACATTAATGCTTTCTTCTGCTATCTCATGCTCTCTCTACAACACTCACACACAGACAACACACAGTGGAAACAGCACAATTGTGTAAGTCCAGCTTTCATTCCTCAGCTTGATGTCGTCTTACCTGAGATCAATAACAAACCCATCTCCATCTCATCCCGCAGATTTCTAACCCTACCCTAACTATTCAGGCTTCCTCTCACACCGCCGCTTCTGCCTTTACTTCCTGAGCTGTATCAGTGTGGCTAATTGTAATCAGATTGTTCCTGCAATCTACTTAGTTCATTCTTTAACACTAGATCAGCACGACTTTTTTTTGTAATAATACCCCTAATCTGTGCACTCATGCATGATTTGAGGTTATAAATACAGGAAATATTCTGTCACGTACTATACCGTCAACACAAAGTGCAAGCATTCAGTTCATTAAATTACTAAATTCAAGAGAGCTAGGGTGTTACAGCTAGATAAATTGGAAAGGAAAATGATGAAACAGTACATGGAACATTGACAGTGGTGCTCAAGGGGAGACTAAACAAATTAACAATGATAAATTCTAGACACCTTATGAGATCAAAAACAAATATATCTGAAAGTGATGTGCGAGTGATGTGTGAGTGATGGGGGGGGGGGCATGGTGGCATGGTGGCTAGCACGTTTGCCTCACACTTCCAGGGTTGGGGGTTCAATTCCCACCTCCGCGGTGTGTGCGTGCGTGTGTGTGGAGTTTGCATGTTTCCTCTGGGTACCCTGGTTTCCTCCCCCAGTCTATGGGCCCTGCAATAGACTGCCATCTTGTCCAGGGTACCAGGGTGTACCCTGCCTTCTGCCTGTAGGCTCCAGGTTCCCTGACCCAGTAGTAGGATAAGCAGGTATAGAAAATGGATGTGTGAGTGATTTGTCATGTGTGTGTTACTGTAACTGATTCTGTGAATAATAAAACATATAAATATTTTAACTAGACTTTTGAGTACTAGACTATGTAGACCAGAGACTTTGTAACAAGATGTTAAAACTATCCTGTTCATTTCTTTAAGTCTAAACTTATTATCCAGTTATTCACATTAAAGGATATTATTCAACTACTGTGGGAAAAAAAAATGAAATTAGCATCTCTTTGATCAATAGTATGCTACGAAAATGCTGCATACAATGAGCCAAATTGCAAAACTCCAGAATAAGTCTATCCGAGAACCTCTACCATCTGAAGGGAAGTAAACAAGGCAGCATCTGGCTGCACCTCCTTATCAGCAAAAGTGTTTCATTATCCGTCTGTATGAGTGCCACTCTTTGATGGTGTATTATTGGAAAGATGCAGTAGCCATGATCTCTTAGTTGTATATTTGGTTTGCATTAGAGTTATGGTTCTAGAATTGGTGCTCGAGGGCACTTAGGCAGATGATAAATACTTGTGCAGTGAAACAAAATTTGACACTCAGCTCAGGGACTTTGATTTCTAAATTTTATCCAGTTATACTCAAGTTCCCCAGTCAGAATCTCACACATATACACACAAACAAACATTGTATATCTGAAAGCCAATTATACACTACTGTTGTCTTACCACAAAATGCTGTGACATTTTATAAGCACAAAAGGCATTAAAACTGCAACGATACTGGCAGCACAGTTTATTATAAAATTATAGTTTAGCAACTGATCATGAAGAAAAATTTACAATGAAATAACAATGTCACTGTTGGCAAGCTGATTTCATTAGATTTCTCTTTTAGGGATTTCTCGTTTAGCATATTGTTTTTTTTTAGGATTTCCTTCTCCTCCTTCTTCATCATCATCATCATCATCTTGTTCTTCTTCTTCTTCTTCTTCTTCTTCTTATTATTATTATTATTATTATTATTATTATTATTATCTCCATGTTTTGTTTTGTTTTTTGCATTATGTAGCTCCACCCATCACTCCTTTGCCTTTGTCCTTTGAATTACATTCAAAATCTACTTCCTAGAACTAGTCCTTGTATGCGCTACCACATCCCAGTGTATGGGTTTTTCTGTGTAATTTAATGTACAGCACAGAGTACATTTCTGTTCATATATAAAAGTAGGATAGTTTATAATGGACACTTTTCCCAGTGTAGCTCAGTTTGTTGTGCGTGTTTTTTTTTTTATTATACTGGATAACTAGAAGACTTTTACTACAACTTAAAGCTCCAACGTTCACTTCCAGCATTATTGTTTTGAATGCCCACATGCTGAGGAAAGTATACCTTTAATCTCTAGGTAGTAAGTATGGTACATTTTGTTTTGTTCTAAGAAGATCAGAAGCTCAAAAACTACTTAATGCTTTCTGTGATGTAGTGTGCAGAGCATTTATTGTCCACTTCCAGTGTCATGTGATTGGTTCCTAAATTCTTTAGAAATTCAGGACTTTCTTTTTTTGAAGTCCAAGTAAGTTGAATGATCCTATTAAATGAATTACTTAATTCTATAATATCTCATGAAGGTTAAGCTGCCTCAACGCAATTTAAAAAAATGTAACTGAATTAATTAAAAACGGGGGGCACGGTGGCTTAGTGGTTAGCACGTTTGCCTCATACCTCCAGGGTTGGGGGTTTGATTCCCGCCTCTGCCGTGTGTGTGTGTGGAGTTTGCATGTTCTCCCCGTGCCTCGGGGGTTTCCTCTGGGTACTCCAGTTTCCTCCCCCAGTCCAAAGACATGCATGGTAGGTTGATTGGCATCTCTAAATTGTCCATAGTGTGTGATTGCGTGATTGTGTGAGTGAATGAGAGTGTGTGTGTGCCCTGTGATGGGTTGGCACTCTGTCCAGGGTGTATCCTGCCTTGATGCCCAATGACGCCTGAGATAGGCACAGGCTCCCCGTGACCCGAGTATAGTTCGGATAAGCGGTAGACAATGAATGAATAATTAAAAATTCTATAAACTGAGTACAAGTGGGTTGTAATTTTTTAGTTTTATCTGTTTTCATGTGTCCTTCAGTCTCATCCCAACATGTCAGATTTAGAGAGAAACAAACACTTTGCCCATCAGAGATAGACGTTTCAGAATAGATGCTGAGGCTGGCAAGATGAATGCATGTCTAGGCACATCTAAAACTCCCATTTGCTTACTGCTCACAGTCACTGAGGGCTGAGACACAAACACTCAAAATGGTGTCAGTCTGGAGGAAATATAACACAAGCACTGCCCTCTACTTCCACCTTAAGTGTTTCCAAGTGCATTGTGAACCGAGGCTGTATTAAAAAGGGATGGGAGTGTACTGATAAATCAAATCATTTCTAAAGAGATCTCTTGAACTACTAGATGGGAAATGATAGCTAAACACACACACACACACACACACACACACACACAAGAATGTACAAGAACACCTACAAAAATTGAAAAGGAAGGTAGAGAATTGAAAGTAATACTTCAGAGAAAGCTCTTTAAACTACAATCTAAAACTACAAAGAGCAAGAGAAACATACCATTTGTACTGACAGGATGTATAATAATAAATCAATAATACAGAGAGATAACTAAAATGGTTGTTTACTTCAAATCAGCAATGTTCAGCAAATGTGAGGATTTTATAGGAGTAGTTCATAACATTCATTCATTCTTTTTTGTCTACCGCTTATCCAATCTATTCTCGGGTCACGGGGAGGCATCATTGGGCATCAAGGCAGGATACACCCTGGACAGAGTGCCAACCCATCGCAGGGTGCACACACACACACACTCTCGCAATCACACATTTAAAAAAAGACAATTTAGAGATGCCAATCAACCTACCATGCATGTCTTTGGATTGGGGGAGGAAACCGGAGTACCCAGAGGAAACCCCTGAGGCACAGGGAGAATATGCAAACTCGACACACACAGCGGAGGCGGGAATCAAACCCCCAACCCTGGAGGTGTGAGGCAAACGTGCTAACCACTAAGCCCCCAAAATGCCCCCCTAGTTCATAACATAATTCATTAAAACAGTGTAGCTGAAATAACGAACAGAGACATGAAAGATCAATTCATTTATCTATTTATTTGTAAAGATTTGCCCAGAATTTAAAAAGAGGCATCTGGTCCTAATCTAAGAACCCCATCCCACATTTTCCAATTTGCTTAAATATATGCCAATCACATGAACTTTAGAGTGCCAAGAAGGAAAATGCACAAGAAGGAGGGTTTGAACAAAATAAACCTGCCGTCATATTGTTTCAGGGAGAAAGTGAGTGGTTTACGGCGCTGTCATATCCCCACCTGAGGACCATTTGTCAAACTCCTGGAAGGGAAGGAAAGGTGTGTGGCCGCCTCTCAGACTGACAGCTGAGCCATTATGTGCCACAATGCACACAAAGCTCAGAACAGGCAGAAATTACACATAACCATGCATTTAAATATTCCATCTCAACACAGTGAAACAAGAGAAATTAAATTAAACAGGGTAAAATTATTTAGTGCAATGACAAGAGCTCCAGGCAAGGGAGGGGGGTGAGGTGAATGTGAGAGAGCAATGGGTTCAGTGTGGCACTACTGGTGCTAAGTACCTAGATCACACAAGAAAGTCTCTTTATCTTAGGATCCCATTAATCCACACTGGTGACAGTGCTATGGCTCCTTACTGGTGTTGTGCCCCTAAGCACTCATCTAAGCCCATAGATTAGCTGTAGTAAATGTTATAAAATACAGACCTGCGCACACACACACACACACACAAAGTATAAGGGCATTCCTTTAATATAATCATCAATAATTATATCTGACCCTAACCCTAGGCAATTAATTAATATTATGCTTTAAATCTAAAACCTTTTCCTCTCTAAACATTTGGTCCCCACAAAGACATAAAACACAACAAAGAGACACAGATAAAACCATATTCTATATCAAAACCCATTAGTATAAAGAACATTCATTCATTCATTGTCTACCGCTTATCCGAACTATTCTCGGGTCTCAGGCGTCATTGGGCATCAAGGCAGGATACACCCTGGACGAAGTGTATAAAGAACAGTTTAGTCATTTTGAATTTTTCACTATATATTTTTCAGATTCTTTCTCACAGTATTTACAACAATCAATTTCACATGAATGGAACCTAGGTGAAACATACTACTCTGTGCTTCCAAGAGTTGCATTTTTATTTATTTATTTTGTCAAATGATCGTCTTTCATTGTTGTCTATGGCACAAAAACCTGTATTTTATTCTACCTCTCGGTACAATTGGCTGCCAAATTCTGAAGCTAACAATGGTAAAGAAATGTTTTTTCCCATTTTTTTCACTTTGTGCTGTTCCTTTGTTATCTATCACTGACCAGTCTATCTGCCAAAGAGATTCCTTCTTCTAACAATGAGCAAACAGAACATAGTTAAAATTGCTTTGTGGTGAAGAAAGACATCACAGAGTGTCAGGGAGCACCTCTGTAAAAGTTACTCTCATTTTCAAGAAAATCTATTGATCTTTATGTGAATGAAATACAACAAGCTGAGCTTGCAGTGGTGATGTCTGGAGTCACAGGTAGCAGGAACAATAGTATGCAGGTGGAAAAAAAAAAGGTTTTGATTGCTGGGCAATTTCTGTAAGCAAATGTAAAAAGGGGCCCAAAAATTTCCCCCAGACTCATTACAAGTTATCGAAAACGCTTGATTGCAGTTGTCGGGTGCTAAGGGTTGCCCAACCAGTTATTAGGCTTAGGGGGCAAACACTTTTTCACACAGGGCCATGTAGTTTTGGTAATTTTGTTTTCCCTTAATAATAAAAACCTTCGTTTAAAAACTGCATGATGTGTTTACTTGTGTTATCTTTGACTAATATTTAAATGTGTTTGATTATCTGAAACATTAAAGTGTGACAAACATGCAAAAAAAATAAGAAATCAGGAAGGGGGCCAACACTTTTTCACACCACTGTATATTAGCAGTGATTCCAGTAGGTAACATATTCAGATAATCAGCAAATCAGATTAGATTAGATTCTAGATTATTTATTTCTGGCTAATTTATTAGCAAACTACATGACATTTTTGATTGAATTTTGCTCATAACATGTAATAATAAATAGTTTTTGCATAAAAAACATGTCCCTTCATTTAATTTCACCAGTTCATAACATTTACGTTTTAATACTTTAGTACATTTAAAAGTAGGAATTTGCATGTTTGGCTAGATCCTTTCACTTTTAATTGTGTAAGATTTCAAGTATAATGTCTCAGTACTTTTTCAGTTCACTTGAATTATAAACACAATGTAAAGGCTTAAAAGTCGGGTTTCATTTTCTACACCCGAGTTTGTTGATGTTTTCTATTTCTCTGTCAAGTTTCGTACAGCCATCAAGTTTCTCATAATGTTAACAGTCCACTGTGTTGCGCTCAGTTAAATGAAGTAAAGTCTAAATGTCAAGTGAGATTCTTGTAAGTTCTTAAATGCAGTCATACAGTGAGCAAAACATGTTGCTAGAAAGAACAAAGCATGTGTCTTTTTACACTTCAGCTGGGGATTCACATCTCTAAAATCTTATGATGTAACACACTCCGAAAGCAGTGCAACGAACATATACTGTCCAAAAGTATTAGACTGTATCAAGCATCCGTTCAACATAGACTTTCCTACATCCCAAAATGATTCCCAGCACACTACAGCATATCACAGTTCAGTCTATCAGCACTCGCATCACTGTCAGTCAAAAAGCATGCCACAGGGAGGCAGTAAGCCAAAGCTTATTCCATGTTCCAAATCTGCTGTATCCTCAGATCAGTGTGAATTAGCAAATGCCAGACTCAGAGACACGAAACCCCAGCGTGAACACTAACGCCAAAACGATCAGCAGCAGCAGATGGAGCACCACACAGTTAGGGCAGCAATGGAGCCGCAGCTGCTAAAAGACAAAATGAATCTTGGTCCATATGCACTACCTTGGCTTCTCTGTTTTGTTGCTCAGTGAGCTGACTAAACAACCACTAGGTTTAAAGACACCAGTAAAACTTTTGATGGGACTTGTGCTTGCTCTCCTGCATTATAGCAAGAAACGGGATATTTCTATTATAATTTATAATTCATTAAACTGTACAAGGCAAACTGCTCACACACATCCAGGGTAAATTATTTAAGTAATTGATTGTACTTCATTACTGGGATTTGTGCTTTATGTGTCCGTGATAAAATTTCAAATTTAAGATTGAATTTAAGAAAATAAATAAATAATAAATAAAATTAGAACACCACATTACTCATTTTACTTTTTATGCTTTTGACTGCTTACATTTTTATTTATGCCTTTAAACTACTCCTATGTTATGTTTTGTACTTTCGCCAAGCAACACAAATACATAAAATGAAATTTCAAAAATTTGCATTTTAACTTTTTTTTTACTAATAGATTTAAGCCATCCAATTAAATCCATAGCCATTAAAATTCTATAGGTGCCATAACCTTTATACAACCTCATCTTTGCATATAAGGACTGGGTATTTAAAAAAATATATATTTGAACAGATGAGAATCATTACAGTAACAGAGCAGTAATCTAAACCATCATAAATCTTCAACAGAAATTATTTGTGTAAATAGTTGAAGCAAGTTTATTTTGATTTCATTTCAGTACATTTTGACTTTCTGACTTATAAATACTTAAGTACATTTTAAGCTTCAATACGTTTGAGATATTTTTTGTTTCACAGGAGTATAATCTTGACAAGCTGCCACCAACATTTTAACATGCTTTCAGTAATTTCTCCACTCCTGCTGATGATTAAGACTTTTACGGTTTTGTGCAGGGATTTTCCACCTCACCATTGATAATTAGTAAATAAAGGACAGCATGTGAGCTGCAACAGATGCATTCTGACTAACACTACCGCCACTTTTTGACAGGAACAGTTGGACCAGTGTAGCAGACAAATAGGGAGAGTATGAATAACAGAACTGATGACTAAAACGTACATCTCTGTCTCATTAGTTTAAGACTGTAAGACCCTGGATGCTGCCAGAGCTGCTGAGTTAGGATCCTGATAAAGCAGAAGATGGAAGTAGTTTGCAGAAGAGTAGACTGAAGCCTCGCTGTGCCATGCTATGCCAATCCGAGCTAACTGACAGAAGAGACAGGAGAGATTGGTGGAGCCCCAGACGTAATGCACTTTTCAATTAACCTTAATTGAATGACTCTCCACTGCTGAACGCTTTGTTTACCAATGGGCAGCCAGGAAATGGCCCACCAATCCCACCTGCTGCGGAGTGCAGAAAATAAGTACAACAACAAGGTGTGAGGCAAGGCACGGTGGGAAATCTAGTAGAGGAGTGCTCATTAAAACTGTGGGAAGAAGGAAGACAGTACACAAGGATGCTGAGACAAAGATTTTTAAACTTCTGGCTCTATCATACAGACAGCAAATGTGTCCAGCGTCTGTGTGTTTATCAGCTCCTGCAGACAAATGTTTAAAACGAGCCTAGGTGACAAGCCTCCACATGACAGCCTACTTAAAAGCGTGTCTGCTTTTTAATCTGCTATCTCCCAGGGATGTTTAATCTCTAGTACATCATTAAGTATGTCCATCAAAAGACGGTGGCGGCCAAGCGAAATCTCATATGGCTGTCAATTTGACAAAACTTCATCTGGAGCTTTTCCTCGGTTGAGCTTCAAATGTACTGTTTATTCTGTTAAAAATTTTGCTTCCCAAGGGGCAAACTGAGATTTGATGATGCATATTCCAAAGATCATTATTAATCATTAAAAATATACATGATTATGCTATTTGCTAATTGTCCTGCTTGAGATAGATAGATAGATAGATAGATAGATAGATAGATAGATAGATAGAAAAAGATAGATAGATAGATAAAAATAGATAGATAGATAGATAGATAGATAGATAGATAGATAGATAGATAGTTTGGGGGCCCACTTCAATGTTGTTCAAGTACATGGAATTCATTTGTGTTTTTTTTCCAGGAAAAGAGGTGATAGTAAGATTCATTATTATTAGATATTTTTTTGCTCTCAGTACCATCCATCCTGAAGTACTGTTTTTGCTTCAAGAATGCACTTTTGTGCATATGCTGAGTAAAAGAAATTCTCAAATGACCATCAGGGAATAAAGCAGTATCGATTGCAACTAATGCATTGGTATTAACTGTGCATTAAATCTAATGGTTATAGATATATACTTCAACACACACAAACACATACAAACATTTATCTTATGCTATGTTTACACTTAAAGCTAACCACAGTAGCACAGAAGAAAATAACAGACATATGAATAATAAACATTAACAAACAGGTTTACGCTCCAATTGTAAAGTGCCACATAGATCATCACATACACAGAAATGCAAACGGAAAGTCCACATCAAACGATTATGAAACTTCTGGCCAGAAAAGCGTATGAAAGATATGCAGCTGGAGGTTGATGAGACTTCCGACAGATGGTGTGGGTAAGTTCCTCACACGCTGAGTGTGCATCATAGCGCGATGATTCAGACCATCATCAGCCATGCCGAGTGTCAAGTTATTGTCACAGCATGGCACAGTTACCACTGATCCAGGCCAAGCACTGAGGGCAACAAAGTGGAACAAGGGCAACATCAGAGTGATGGAGAACAATCTGGAATGCAAGCTCCACACACTGAAACCTGTTAACAGTAAACACACACACACACACACACACACACACACACAAGCACACACATACAAAGTACTCTGGAACTGTGAGGCAGCATTGCTCGCCCTTACACCTAAATATATATATATATATATATATATATATATATATATATATATATATATATATATATATATATATATATAATATATATATATATATATATATATATATATATATATATATATATATATATATATAAAATCATTTCTTTTGCAGTGGTATGTTTTGCTTTGCAATGTGGTACACAGGCCACTGCTGCCAGAAAAACACTGTACAGGTCTCTCTCGACTCTCTACACTTGGCTCAAGGTCACACACCTGGGTCTGCTCTTAGCAAACATCAAGCAGTGCAAGTGGAAAGGCCATTTTGAAAGGCAAGAGAGCAAAATGAATTGTAAATTATGAATGGGCTTCAATCTGTCTGGAGTTCCAGCAATAACTATTCTGATACCAACAAATTCCAAAATGTGGTATGTTGAGACTGACTGGTAAATGTAATATGCAGCCACATAAGTGCACACACACACACACACACACACACACCTGGCAACTGTCAAAGGCAATCACAGGTATGACAGGTTTACTCCACCCAGCTACATGAACTCATTAACCCATCCTTGATTTCTTTCACTAATTAAAAAAAGCAAATGTTCAGCAGTCACAACACAGAAGGAAGGACTCAGTGTCTTGGAGCAAAAAAGCATAAGGTCAGGATACAGACAGACAGACAGATAGACAGACTGTGATATGTCACATTCATTACAATGCTGTTCCTTAGTTTATCCCTGCAATATGTTGAAGCCATAATCATTGGCAGACTGGCACGCAGTCAAAACAACAAAGAAGATTGATATTTGTTTCCAATATCCCACATAAGGAAATTAATTCTACGTTAATTAGATCTCCCCATTAAAAACAGGTTGGTTTGTCTCAACGAGAAATTCTCATTTTGTTAAAGCAAGAAGAGATGGTGGTGTCACACTCTTTGTCAGGTAATTTATGAGAGACCATTAGCCGTTTAATACGGTGCTACAAAAAAGCCGATTTTTAATAGGTTTCCACAGATGAACAAACCTCACATTAATAATGTGTGCTGATGACAGCTACCAAGTCTATCAAAAGTGTAGTGACGAGAAAGGAAGAGCCAAAAGACAGAATAGATGAGATGAAGTATGCAAATCCCCTCTCATGTGGATAGAAATTCCAAATCAACATCTGAACAAAAGTGTGTAACATTAGATGCTTTTGATTTATTACGGCTTTGTCTCAGACTCTTGTTTACTTTGACTGCACAGACAAGTTGCTCTGTGAAACATATTTTACAATTTAAAACTTATTTTGAATCAGGATTTTGTGTATGACCTTGTTTGACCCTTCCTGAATTTGCCCTTTGATCTCTCTTTGTTTGATTATTGGTATTTTGACCCTGCTCAGCCCACTGACCTCGCCTTTTGCCATTGTTTTTTTTTTTTACTTTTTTTTTTTAGATTTGTTTGAACTTGGTTTATTTTTGGCATCAACCTGGATTTTCTTAATGGTGATGCTTGTAAAATAAACCTCCAGCACACAGATTCGTACTGAAAATTTTTCCATGTCTGCTATTACACCGAGGATCAGGTCATCAGAGGGTCAGAAAGTTTTCTTTGATCTAAAAATGAATCAACTCAGCATCTGAATATAATTCCTGTGTCTTAAATCCAATTGTGAAACACTGAGATGTGTACCCAAGGGCTGAGAATACATGTAAAAATATATTTTTTTCACATTCAGGGTGACATTCACATCTGTGAATTAATTTGTTCAGTTACTTATGAAAAGCTGCTATGTGAAATAAATGCAACACTGCCAGATATTAGAAAGTAAGTGCAAACAGATTAACTATAGCCATGGCTGAAAATATGAAACGACTCACCCAGTGCAATATTCTTGAGCAGCAATTTATCCGCAAATCCTCTGAGAATTAAAATATCAATTACACACTCATTTTGCACAGGAGACGTGCCCGAATTCTAAATTACAACAAATACATTACATGAGAATTTCTTTTGCTGATAGAAATGAGCACAGAAATAATGAATTCCGAATTCACTTTTCCGAGCCTTGAATTACATTCAGTAAAGCCTACGGATGACCAGCTGCTAACTCGTACAGCAAACTCAGACAGGCTGAAATGAAATGAAGATTGAGTATGTAATCCATTACAGCTGTGATAATCGCAAGCAATGATCAAACATACACAGGGTGCCTTGTCTGACTTTCCAGACTTTTCCCTCCTCATGCTTTCACTTCCATTTGTAGGACAGGGAAAAAGCCGATTACACTTGATCCCATTTTATATCATAACGTCTCTGCCTGGTTTCATGTGAGGCTAAAACAGCGCTTCTTTTCACCCCATCCATCACACGAGCAGGTTGACAGCCATGCTGCACAGGTAGATTAAATAAACATCTGCGTTTTTTGTTTTTTTAAGTCTCGGCACTGTGTCAATCGGGCTTAATGCGTGATTGCGCCACTGTTTTCTCCCTCTCTTGCAACATTATTTATTCTCTTGTTTTCTAGTTTAGATTTCTGCTGTCTTGTGGGCGACAATGAACTGCCCATGGCAAATTGTGCATTATAATCAAGCAAATAACACAGTGATTAACCAAACAGTGTCTAAAAGGCAACACAATCAGCTGACTGAATAATTCATAAGGAGTCGTTTTAATGCAGTCATACATAATGAAGATTAAAAGGACCGGAGGTGAAAATAAATCTATAAAACACGTCCAATGTTGGAGAAGTAATTTCATCAGGAAGCATGTTTGTATGCTCTGCAGCTAAATGCACATTCAGGGGAATTCCTATATTTTGGCAAATCATAAATTCTTTAGTTAACCCTCCAGGCATGTCAGGGCTCTAGTGCCTGGCTCCAGTCACATGTTTTGTTTGTCTGGAAAGCTAAAAATGTGTTGCTAGCATGATGTAATGGCAAGGTAGTTAGCTGGTGAAGTGCATTAATAGAGACTTAATTAAATGAATGGGAATATGATTATCCTCTTCTAACAATGTTTCAGTATGTAACGTATTGTGTTTGTGCAGTCACTAAAAGTCAGCAAATTGTTGGCCATCCCTGTTCTCATCACATCACACCTAAAAATATTATCCTAAATATTATTCTATTCTGGCTAGCATCTAATTTTTTTCTCAGCCAATGGCTCCAATTAAGGCTCTGGGTTATTTATGAGAAGTTCCAGCACTGCCAATCTGCCACAGTTTGGCCCTTGAGCAAGGCCCTTATCCCTCTCTGCTCCGGCGGTTCTGGATCCTGGCTCGCTCTGTGCTCTGACTCCAGCTTTCCTAACAAGCTGCTGTAATGTATATGTGACAAATAAAGGCTTTTTCTTCTAACCACGAGCTGGCTCTGCGGCTTGCAAACAGGAGACTTATGTGACAGGTTTTTAACTGGGCTTTATTATTTTTTGCTTTTTTATTATTTTTTGTTTTATCTGGGTTTTCCCATGACTGCTGTAATGCTTCTTTTAACATTGTCAGCTTCAATGCTACGTTTCTAACCTAACTGGGTGCAGTGTGTGGATTAGCAAGCTGCCGCACACTTTTTGTGGTATAGACACAATACTTGTTCATTTGCTACACTGACCATAAAATCCAGGTTGTATTACTATAAAACAACCTCTGTATACATGAAGTAACAAAAGTTCCTATAAAACTATTAATTAGAACAGTCTTCAAGCACTGACATGTCATGCATATTTATCTTGCTCTGTATGGCCATGACTTTCAGGCAGGGGTACGTGTATTACTTTTATAACATTAAGTACACAATACGCTTTAAAGCAGCAGTACATAATGTGGCTTTTACACAGCATGCTCCTTACTCTGAAAAGGAACACGCAGTGTACATGAAATCTGCTTCTCCCAGGCACCTGGACTATTGATTTGTCCACCCATGTATGATGTGTTGCCTTGAATTATACCCCAGTCTAGCAAAGAGAGTCAAATAATTGACTTTTGATAACCTAAAGCAAGACTAAATGTAACAGTCCTTACTCCTAGGTTATGTGGGGGGGAAAGAAATGCACTGAAGCATGGCAGTGTTTATTCAGAAGATAGACACAGTGGCTTGATATGGTCTTGGGTACTTATTAAACCCTTCTACAGTCTTGGAAGGGTCCCTCTGGAGAAATATGGTGCTCAGTAAACTTCAATATATCCAGAAATAAAACAAATCCAAGTGTATGAGCTCCTGGTACTGTGGATTTGCCTGATTTAGCTCCTTAAATCTGAACACTTCTCCAATCTCAGAGTCTAGCAGGGAAATCATAAAATAAGCCTGCAACATGAATCCTACTGGACTGTGACAGAAGTCTGCTATATTGTCCAACTTTACAGATCGTTCTCTCAGCTAAAGTAATTCATTTTGAAGGCACATCCAATTCACAAAACAAAGTTCTGCATTACTGCTTTCGGAGAAAACATAAACCAATATCTCCTCCTCAAAACATTTCCAAAGCCAAATAGACACATTCATCAATAAGTAGAGAAAAAAGTCTCAAGAGATTGTAAAGAAAACTAGAAAATGTGCATGTTTCCAGCTTATTAGAAATGATCTAAGAGATTGTATCCAAAGTTAGCAAACTCAGATGCGCAGAATAACCTTCATAACCTGGTAATCAAATTTGAATTGTATAAATTCATTACAAAAAAAACTTGTATACAATATTCTATACTGCTCAGTTAAGGATGATAAGCCTTTTAATAAGACTTTTTTTTTTTTTACTTAGGCCTTAGTGGTTAGCCAACTACACACACACACCCACACACCCACACACACGTTAATTCTCTTATACTTTTACATTGATTTTTTAAATTATTTCTCACTTGTCAACCTTCTTTGTATGTAGTATGATCATTAATTATTATAATTACCCTGAGATACTTTGTGTACTTTGTATAAGGTACTTTTGGGCTTAATTTTTATCTTTGAAAAGTAAATCATTGTCCTCATTGTCCTCACGATGTGTTACCATTTGCCAGAAACTAAACTAACTACTGAATTACTGTTCGTTCAAACTTGCTCTTGTATCTGAAAATGTATGTGGTAGACTAAAACAGCGGAACTTCTAAGAGAACTGGTCGATGAGTGCTGAGATTGTACATGATGACATCACCAGAGCCAGCTGTAGCCACCAACCTGCTCAATACCAACTTCTGCAAGAACCAAACTTAGAAGTGAATGAAAAGAGCCATTACATCAGTCAGCCTCTCCTCAAACACTGAAGAAAAGGAGAACTGAATGAATTCAGTGCACTTAAAACTGGCCTTGGTTGGATGTGTATTTCTGTATTTATTACTCTTGAAGATAACCACTATACTTTTTTTGGAAGCATGTTGTTTTGTTTGTTTGTTTTTTCTACATACATTTTCTCTTTTTATATAAAGCATATGAACTATCCATTTACTGTGAATGATGCATGCAGCACACAAAAGCAGTGCTAGCTATGTAGTTTTGATGGGAGGTTAAATAGCAGAGAATCTTTTTATTATTATTTTATTCATGTGTATACCATAAGTACATAAAAGTATGAGTCTGGTATAGGAAACTATTCAAAGATTCAGTATGGAGATGTGAGAAATAAGATATGTTCTCTATGAGCTGCTCTTCTTTCAGCCAGGCTGCTACATGGCCTTCCTATTGTATCTACTGTCTGTGATCTATCAAAGAGCAGAGACTTGAGTGCAATCTCACGGCTCACTTTAGGTTCAGACTACTTCCACTACAAGACACCAGAGCTCTTATGGGTGTTTGTATGTGTATGTGTCTCACAGAAGGACATGTAAAGACATTTTAAAGGATTCTCATGTACACAAACATTTTTATGAGCACAAACCTGGTACACACACACACATGTTCATTCTATAAGAAAGTTTTCTTTATATAGTTATGCCAAAGAATTGTTGTGTATTGGACCTTGCTGAGATCTCGGAAGTACAAAATAACAGGATTATGATTTGTCAGACTTGTCTAATAGTATGTTAGGTATTCCAAAGTACAAGGTAAATGATGCACAGTGGAATGAGCAATACAAAAGTAGTAGAACATTTTGCTATGAATCTTCACTTCTTTTCTTAAGAATGTATTTTTCAGTTGATAATTTATTTGGCTCCTCCCACAACATGCTCTTTCCCACCCCTTTGCCCTGAAGTCCTACAGGAAATGCTGGTTTGGCATTGTTGGCACTGTTTTGGCACTGTTGGACCAGCCTTTAATCACAGCAAAGCCTTGCTCTAATAAGATCTTGACAGGGTTTCAGCTCAAACAACACTCTCTATAAAACCTTCACACTGGCTCTGTATACTGGCATGTGATTGATGGACATGTTCCCCATGCTTGCCCACCATGCTGATGTTAAAGGCCCAGCTGTACCCAAGGGTGCCAGTCTGGCATTCTGATAGCAGTAAAACTGCCAGGTAAGCTAACTAGACAGTGCGCACACACACAACAACGCAGATCTGTTAACGTGTTCATTTTTCTTCGCTTTTAAGATCATTTTTTGAATGCATAAACGCAAAAAGGCAGGCTTTATAAATGACACAACATAAATGATGTTAACCTTGTCTTGCTTTTTTTTAAATACAGAGCCAATGATCTACACACATAACAAATGAAGCTGCATCAGCAATGCACTGGCCTTGTCTGTATTCTTATGAATATTATTAATGTGTTGCTATCAATAATCCGTTAGCAGTATCTAGGTGGAGACAGCCGGAGCTCAGTCGAGTGCACCCAGTTGAAGTCATTGAGTCCTAGACGTCCTCTGTGCTTTGTCCTTATCAAAGCAATCTCAAGAGATTTCCAATTAGACCAATTCCCTGATTTAAAAAAAAAAAAAAAAGCTGAAAAGTAATTAAACACTCAAATGATTAATCATGAGTTTGTTAATGCAGTTGTTAAATTACAGCAGAAATGTTAGGTAGAATAGTGTCTCAGGGTTAAATGCTTGACAGTTTCACAATGAAGGACTTAATTGTGAGAAGATAATTTCAGAGAATGTGAGGATGTGATTACTACTTTCAAGTCTCAAAATCTGACAGATATATACATGAAGTGAAAAATAATTCATGCAGATTAGGCATATAGTGTGCTGCAAATTTATCCGAGTCAAATCAGAGAGCTGCTCGAGAAATAAAGTGACTTAGAAGCACAAACGAGAGTGTTATGGCTCTAATTTAAATGGGAACCAACATACATTTCTAGGGTCACCTAAAATATTTTAAGATAAATACTTTTTATGTACCCTTTTAGTGGAAGCACTGATTGAAAATTAAAAGTAAAATGGCCAAAATTTTAGCTGATGATGAAAATACGAGTCCATTTTCTTTCTTGTAGTGCTCTTCTTTTCTGCATGCCACATCTTACGTTCTCTCTCTACCTTTCTCCTCATCCTCATTCTTTTTTCACATCAAAGCAGGACAAACTCCCACACAAGGCACCTATCCAACTGAAACCAATTTCGAAGAATGATCAAATGGAATAAACAGATGGAATATTTTGACAGCGTGAAATAAACAAAACACCAGTCCTACAATGCGTGACGTCAGCATAGCGAAAAAGCGTACAAACCTCTTGTCGAGCAAACAGCCATTTGTGTATTTGTGACTGCTTTGCATTCTAGTGTTCAAAACAACCTAGATTGTAGTAAATGAGGAATGTGTTCCGAAGAAACTGAATGTTTTCTGCGATATGAAAACGTTTGCGTGCTCAAAATTTTCATCAGTCGTAAAGTAGGGTGAGTAGAGCAAAATTTTCAGTGTGTATGCTGTTAATCATGATGAACTGAAATAGCAGCAATAATTCCAAGTGTAACAGTGTTAGTGTCACTGGGTGACTGAGTGGAATACAATTTTTACACATCTCCTCACGTCTGGCTAGAGAAAAAAATAATCTGGAATGAATGGGTTTCTAGGTTTTTTTTTCCACTTTGAACACTGATGTTTGTGTCTCACATGATCTTCTTTGACTTTAAATACATTAGCAGTTTGAATGTAGAGACTGTTATTGGAGGATATAATAGTAGCACAGTGGGTAGCACTGACATCTCCACAGTCCCTTATTCAACCCTGAGTTTGGGTTACTATATGTACAGAGATTCACATTCTCCCTGGGCTTGGGTGGGTTTCCTCCCAAAACATTCTAGTAGGAAGATAAATGAAAGAATGGACTTTACTGGATTACTGTATTTATTTGGCGACATTAAATCTGAGATGATTAACGACCTGACAGTGATACGGTTGCCCATGTATTTGCTTCTAGAAATGTTGTGCAGTAATAAGGCATACTGTATATACATTTATGAATATAAATTAAATCTTAACTCATTTTACCAGAAACCAAAAATGGAATTTGCACTTGTTTTGAGGTGTTCATGTTCAGCATTGAATTTCTTTATGATGTTCCACTTTACAGTGGGGGCTAAAATGGCTCATATAAAAGCAGGCTTTAGGAATTTAAATTTTTTTCCTAAGTATTTCTGTTTTTATCTAGCCTATAGGGTTAATATTTTCATAGAAAGTTTTTTTTTCATACAAATGTTTAGATAGTCAAAGTAAATGGTGTAGGCCCCAAGTGCTTGTTCATACGCATAAAAAATTTGAAGGTTTTATCATTAACCACTAAAATTTTGTGTGAGGTTATCTGAACAGAGCTAAAATGCTGTATCAAGTCTCATACTAAAAGCCAACAGTGTCCTGACAAATTTTATATCAGACCTGAGCTGATAAAATAATTCATTTGTTTATGCTGATGGAAAAAGTCCATTCTGCCTCACCAGTGTACTGGTAAAAAGGGGTGAAATTATAGTATAAAGTAAAATATAAAGCATTTAAACCTGTGACTTTGATATTAAATAGCACCTTATATACCGTATTGAATCACACTTTTTTATCAAAATCGAGATCTCCATGTGTGCACCGTGCTAGATGACTCAATATGATGAGAAGCAGCAGTTAAATTGTTTTCCCAAACAGAAATAGACCTAGATGAGCACCTGCTTGCAAAATCACAGAGGTTCCTATTTAGATAGAAACTAAAATTATCAAACCACTGCATACTTATTAAAATTAAAAACTGTTAATTTGGTTTATAATTTTCTCAGAGCAGACTGGATGGAAAAAAATTATAGAGTTGCACCTGCAAATGATGGAATTACCCAACACACCTCAAGAATGTTTAATCATGTCCAAATAGTTCTATTTTCACACTTCTCCCATAAGAAGCTGAAATAGTGATACTGTAATTTCCTATTATAGATGCACAGTGATAAAGAGCAACACAGCTCCCAGAAGCAATTTGATTTATATGTTGTATCTCACTATATGTCACTGTCTTTGTCCTGAGACTGTAGAAGCATTTTTTCGAACTTTTCCATGAAAAACAACTGTACGCTGTGAATATGTGACATCTGCATCACTGAAATGACCTTCCGTCCTGACACATTATGGGGAAAAACAACACTATCACTATTCATAGATTTTTAACATGGAGCTGCCAACAGCACTGTTAATTCAAAGAACAGCTAACATGCATGACTTCCTGGTCACTATGTATAGAATACCAGCACAAAAAGCTCACTAAAGCCACCAATGCCTCAAGGCTAATACTAGACTCTCCCTTACACAGCTATTCATGCTTTGTACAGAGACAACAAGTACATTTCAATCCTTAATGGGCTAGTTTGGGGGCCTTTTTCTTTTTCTAATTCATCCCATCATATACCTTATACTACCTTGCCATTTTTTGTAGTTTGTGAGGCTCTAAAGGCTCCTCTTGATGGACTAACCCAAACCCATATCCCTGGCTTTACAAGCAGCTATAAAAGGTGATTTAACAGGAATAATCAATGTGTCACTCAGAAGGCAGCTGCTGAGCCCAGAGGCAGGGCGACCGGATGAAGACTGCAGGTGAAAAGCAGACGGATATAATGACATTTTCTACAGGCCCAATCCTTCAACCCACAGCTTCCAAACCTAACCTCCAGCCTCAATGCCATCCCCCTGTAACCAACCCATCCTAACTCAATTTCACAGCCTACTGCTGCCCAATGATGCCTCATCACACACCAGAGGCAGAGTACACAAACCTACATTTCATATTCATGCTCTGTATCAACAGAGGGCACGATTTGTTAGCTAGATGGAAAATGTACACTATAGCTCTGAGACACAGGTATTCACAGTTTATGACAGTGATTACATGAGGGTCACATTGATCTTCAGGTTTGGTAAATACTTGAGTTCGTCATCAATCAAACATCAATAATCATGCCAATTCATCATCTTTCTTCTTTCTAATGTGCAGTGTAGCTAGGTGCTATAGTTATCTATGGAAGCCTGTTTTTGCCACAGAGAAAGAGTTTTCTCAATTGTGTCTTTACTTCTGGCAATTCTGACTTTATAGTCTGTTTATATAAAACAATTGATGCTTTCCATTCTTTGTAACTCAGACGTTGAAAAAAATCCTCTATAATGTTTTCCATTATCATACAAACCTACTGTCTTATGAGATGCAAAGCCAGACAGAATGATCAAGAAATGCAATTAAGAGAAGTCGTAACTGAGAGAAATACAGTCATAATTACCTTTTTTTTCCATGGTGGAAACAGACTTCCATAGCGATCCCTGTGTGACTGTAGTGTTGAGCTCGAATATGAAAGCCCCTGGCCATACCTCACTGTAATTGTTCCAAAGTGCTGGAGTAAGCAAAGACATGTATAAAGTGAGGTGTCTCTTTTACCTCTCTAGAAGGTATGAGCTCCATTTTATTTAAAAAAAAAAAAAAAAACATAATGAGTTTTCACTAACTAAAAGTTTCACGAACTTCACTAGCCTGTTGCTTGTGTTAATACCAGGTTTAACAGGCAGCAGTTCCAGTAGCTAACATAAAATAGCATTGAGTCAAATTCTAAGTAATGGAAAATATTGTTTATTTACTGATTAATTCATTAACAATCTATGTAGGTTACTCATGCATATGACCAGCAAACTTTGTGAGAGATTTGAACATGTTTTCAGGTAAGGAACAATAATTAGATTTTACATGTAAATGTGACATTACATAACTTCATCAGCTAGGAATATTTACTTATATAAGTCACAGCTTTTTAAACTTCCATTTGAGTAAATTTTTTGGCCAAATAGTTTTGCTTTGAATTATTAAGATTTTGATACATTATCTATATCATATCTATATCTATATCAATTAAGTATATTTAAATAAGTATTTGTCAGTACTTTACACAGCATTGATGAACAGATCAGTCAATCCACAGATCCACATTTCACAAAGGTTCTGAGTTCATAATATTAACATGCCATATGGACTGTGATGATATGACAGTGGGTGGCAGTTTAACACAGGAAATGAAAATCTGAAGCTTTCTCCAGGGTCAAATGTCAGGGCACTTTGTGTCAAAGTGTAATCTATGAATCCATTCTGTTCTTTCATGCATTTAAATGTGAAGCTGGTCTCTGAGCTGACCTTCATTTAAACCAGTGGTTAAGCCTGAACCTCATAACCCCATCCCAAAATGTAATGCCCATGAGCATAAGGAAATGAAAGTGAAAAATCCATCATCTCTTTCTCATACAAACACGCACACGCGCGCACGCACACACACACACACACACACACACACACACACACACACACACACACACATATATATATACTGGTTAGTCATAACCCCAGCCCATATCTCACATTTCCAAGGTGCATAATAACTGACGTGTGATGAGCCACTGCCTGCTATAGAAAGCTAATCCATGCAAAAAAAAAAAAATTGGTGGGTAATCGAACTCAAGCAGAAGAATTACATGAGGAAAGGCACTCAGGCACCTCCTATGTGAATCTTCTAACCTTGATGTAATAATGAGCCCTGCTTCTCCTAACATCCTGCTTCCTGGAGCACTCTAATATTCATGGAGTCGGGGAGCAAGCCTCCCCACAGGCATTTATGTTGCCTCATCAGGAGGAGGGCAGAGGTTAGACTGGAAATGCGACTCTGTAAAATCTATACAACTGTGTTGCTGCAAATGAGCTGTGTAGTGCTGCTACTCGAAACAAAAACTGAAATGCAGCCAGCTTCTTCATAAGGGATTCTGCAATCGGGTTATCATAGGTCAATGTCTTATTATTATTCAGTCTCATTTTATTATATTTTTCTTATGTTACACTGTTGATAGGGTGACTTTTTCAGTTTTAGGAAATACTAGAAGGTCGTTACTGAGTTGTAACTCTGTGCCATGGGCTTCCACCTTCATGTTGCTGTTCTTCCATGTGGATGGAAATTAAATCCCTGACCATAAGAACTCGGACCGAGAACCGAGTTCCTCCAAACTTCTTCAGCATATCGTGCAATGAATGGAGAACAAGTGAAGCTTCTGATGAAGCACAGACAGGTGAGGGAATGGTGAGGGACTCTACAGACCACTGGGAACACTGTTCAGAAAGCACAGACTGGTAAACACACACATACACACTGAAATCCACAGCTGGCTATGGGAGATCCAGAACAGACTGTGCTCACTGCACCTGACTGATAAACTCACACAAACAGAGCCAGTGTCTTTTGGGAGAGGGGTCATTCATTCCCAGTGGTCATGCAGCAGAGATGTGGGCCAACAGAGAAGGCTTCTCCTTTATGAGCCTGTCGCCATGCCCCTGCCAAGCTGTCGCTCCTGCACAGACACCCAGACAAAACAAGAGGAGGAAGCATCAAAAGGCAATGACATGCATTCTGGCACCAGCTCCATGAGGAAATGTCAGCACGGGCTTCGGGCCTCCAGGTGCTTTCAGCACACAAGGCTGCTGGTTAACCCTGACAACAGCCCAGTGCCCATAAGCATGTAGTTGCCCGCCTAAGGATTTCACAGCCTGGGCAGTGTTTTGAATGAGGCTCCAAGGTCAGAGGCTCAAACACTGAAAATGTCAGTAAAGCACCACAAAGAAGGTGAGTGTGCTCTCTGAACCCTCACACAACCAGGAACGCATGGTTTGTTCATGTAATTTCAGTGTACAAAAAAGTAGTACATTCATCTCATTCAGCTGCAGAAACTGCTTTCTCCTGGTCAGGGCTGCCTAAGATCCAAGGCATCTTTTTGGAACAGTGGGGGAGGCAGGATTACACTCTGGATGGGATGCCAGCTCATCACAAGGCATTTTGCACACCCATGGGACAATCAAAGTAGTCAATTCACCTACAGGCATGTTTTTGGGAGGTAAGAGGAACATGGAGAACCTGGACACAGAAAGAACATGCTGGAAAACATGCCGGTAGTGCAGTGTTAACTACAAAACCTGAATAGGTGTTATTTGTGTAATTATTTTTATAAGAGTCACACTGATAACAGCTCATATTAGAAGGATTAATAACCAAAAATTTTGTTGACCCATCCAACATTTAAAAAGACACTGTCATTTCGTGAAATGTAATGTTTGATTTTCAATTCCTTTTTACAACTTAAAGCTTTTCAAAGGAGAATAAAAAAGTAGTAGAGTCTGTAATAATCTGGCTTGTCTAGTCACCCCATCGTGACCCGACTGAGTTGCTCTAGGAGTTCGAACAAAAGATTTTGAAATGTTGTTTAACCAGCTCCATAAACCTCCAGAAAGATCTGCAATCTGAATAGAACAGTATCTATGTTAAAAACTAAATAAATTGCATGAAGGAGTGGCGTGGCAAGTACAGTTAGTTATGTACTTATTTATTTGTCACAACCTGCACTTATAATTAAGTTCACTGTTTTATCATTTGAGCCACAAATATGAATGTCTGTATTATTACCATGTTATTACTGTGTGACTGTATGTTATGTGTGACTAATGATTAATAAATTAATGTATATATATATTTATAAAACCCAGCATTCCCACCAACAGTAATCTTTTCACCTTGCATGGCTCAATGTATGTCACTAGCAGGTGTTCTTATCCTGATTTACTGCTAGTTGCCATGGTTTCTCTAATAGCCAATGGCTGGTAGAAAAAGAGGCACAAATGCATTTTTAAACACAAGAGGTATGAAAAATCACCATTTGAACTTAAAAGTAGATCAAGGAATATAAATTATATTTGTGCAATTCACAATAGTCTACTTGTGTCAGAACAAGCCAAAAACAAATGCAAAACTGCAGCAAAAAATGCCAGCTCAGTTGTAATTGGATACATAAAACACTTCAAGCCCATAGCTGTATGGCTTCGTTGGATAAAAACATGGATAATGTTTCTCAGTGGGGGGAAATAAGAAGCATACTACAATGGTCATTATATTGCTTCTCTTCTCATCGTTTTATATGCCTTAAGTAGTGCTCCACTTTTTTTTTTTTGCATGTGTTGCTTGCCCTACTTACTTCACATAACCAAAACTCGCTTGGTCGCCCATCATTTTAAAATGCACACTCTCATTGTAACTGAATAACGTAAATGGTAATTTGGTCACGTCTGACAACCTTCCAGTCTCTAGTAAAGCAATTTAACCACTCAGCTACACAACACTGAAGCCACTGTATTTAAATTGTAAGCAAGACTGATAGAAAACGGAGTGGTTCGATTAAGACAGTCAGTAAATTAGCGAGTGTTGTTTGAAGAGAGAGTGAGAAGTTCTGTTGATGAAGCTGAAAGTGTAAAAGGATCTGTCAATGTTTTGCACTTAAGCCTGTTTTAGTACATTTTAGATTATTAGTTGTCACACTGTACTAGATGGTTCCAATAAAATCCATACATTTCATAAATTCTGTAGAACACTTTGTTGTCCATGTCAGATTACAAGATAAAAATCCTCTAATAATGGGCTTGAGATGAAAGAAAATGACATGTTCTTCCTACGCCATCAGAAATCAAGCAGAAAATGGGTGGCGCAATAGAAACTAGTCTTATAATTGTGAATCTCTTATAATTTTGAGTCTTATAAATCTCCAGTTAAAACACAGGAATAAAAGAGTGAAAGAATAGTAGAAAGAAATAGGGTTCTCTGATGGCTGGGTGAAGACACACACTGAAATACACATTGCTGCTACAATTCAACAAATCTACTCATGTTTTGTTTATGTTTCGCCACTGCTAAAGCATATTTGTAGCTGTCTTGTGAGTTTTTCCATCACTCAAAGCTCACACTGGTGGCTTTTATATGAGAATCTTTGCAGTGGTCACAGTCTGAGGAAAAAAAATACTGCCAGTACTTTATCATTGGCTGTTTTTGATTGCAATGACATTAAATGGACTACTGGCGAGCATGTCACAGTATGAGTCCTAAGTTCTGAACTCACAACCAACATTTTTTATGATGTGTAATTTTGTCTGCAACAGCAAAATGGGGCTGAAAATTATACAGTGTAAAGCTGGCTTTAGAGAGAAGTGAGGGTAAAACATGGCCATTGCTGCACCAAATAACTGCCAAGTCCTTAAGCCAGATTCATTTGGCCGACAAAATGTCAATGGGCCGGTCTTACATGGCCTTTGTCTATTTTAAGATTCAGCTTTTCGAAGCCTTGGCACTCGCCATCTTACGATAAAATGATCAATCAGAGTGCACACTCGACTATACTTTCATTGGTGCACATTTACACAAAGCAATTGTGCATTTCAGTCGTCTGCATATGCATTACAACCGAGACTTGCTGACTGTCTTTCTGAATTAGCCGTAGTACAAGAAGCTGCACTTTTTTATCCGGTCAGAGGCTGAAACTGTTCATTAATTTGCAGAGGGTGAAGCTCTCATTACCATGCTAAGCTAAGGCTCATCTGGACTGAAGGGAATACTGAAGGACCATCCAGAAGGATTAAGAATTTTGTGGCTGACATGGGCTTTCAGAAAAGAGCTGATCCTGCAAAAGGCTAAAGATTGGGCGGCAAGATATCAAAGCTGTTTTATTTGCTGGGTTTATCCTAATGGGTTTGTTGCCCTTGAGATTGATTTACATACTCTATTCCATTTATATACTCTATTCCAGTTCAGTCAATCACTAATGGGAAAAAGCTTGCATGTGTCTTTGACCGAATTTGACTTGTCTAGGGTTTTGCTGCTTGATATACAAGACCCTCGTCTGTGCTTTCTTAAAGAGAGTAAATTGAATTAAAACATTCTTCCAACCAACAAGTGTGAAATTGAATAGATACACAGCCTGAGGTTAAGTTTAGGATTAACACACTTAAAAAGCATCTGTGTCATATACGGCACAGTTCACCTGCTGAATTTTAAAAACAGGATAAGCAAAAAGGTGATAAGAATCAGCTGGCACTCTCAGAGAGAAAAATGAGTGCATTTGTGTGTATATGCACACACACACACACATCAGAGTCTCAGCACATTTTACTCTGTACATGCAGCAAATATTTAAAAAAGGCATCTAAAGCATGACATATAAATAATCTTACTATAAAGTACCATTTAAAATGTACCAGTTCAACAAACATGTAAGGAGACATTTTGGACAGGTCATGAATAGAAATGCATGTTTCTATTTCCTGACAAATACAGCAGGAATCAAATTCATTCAGAAAACTTACCCATCAAGGAGAAAACTGGAACTTCTTCTTAGATCTTTTCTAAATCTTTTATTAATGTTATCTGTAAATGTTTCATAGGCCAAACTAAACCAAACACATCTCA
Source organism: Hemibagrus guttatus (assembly GCA_033459395.1). Taxonomy (NCBI): domain Eukaryota; kingdom Metazoa; phylum Chordata; class Actinopteri; order Siluriformes; family Bagridae; genus Hemibagrus; species Hemibagrus guttatus. Next base: position 11,100,579 of record JAUCMX010000004.1, read on the forward strand.
CCAGTGTGAAAGCAACAGTGATGATGATTTGCATATTTTGATAAATGCAAATCACCTATAAATTACCAAAGACTTTCATGTTACAGTTGATTTACATTTATTGATGCCCACAAAGCCTATTAAATGGACATAGTGTACTAAATCTTCCAGCAATGCACCTCAGCCATTGCAGCACATGAGCTCCCAGGGGTCCCAGAACTCTTTCTCCTTTTAATTAATGGCAACACGTTTGTTTTAAATTTTGCATTCTTCCTCAGGTGATTAAATTAAATCTGTGTGTGTAATTAAAATAAGTATGCAATCTATATGATTTGAAGCCTCTCAACTAAAGCTGACGTGAGCCTCCTTATATATAAATTTATACAAACTCATGTTTTCTCATAGAATACAAAACGTTTTTCAGAAACTCTATTTTCATGAACACCACAACTCTTTTGTAAATGCTCCGGTGAATAATTTACACATTAATTATTTGGGCAAAGATGCATGGACACCTCACTATCACACCCATATGTAGTTTTTCACCAAACTGGTGCCAAAGTTGGAAGCGCACAATCATATGTTCATGTATGTCTTTGTATACTGTAGCATTACAATTTACCTTCAATAGAACTATGTCCAAACAAGTTCCAGCATGATGAAAATGCTCCTGTGCACAAATAAAGGTCCATGTGTGGCCTGCACAGACCACCGAACACCGACTGCACCGCCTGACATCAATGCCGGACCTTACTAATGCTCTTGTGGATGAATGAACACAAATCCCCAAAGCCACCTTCCATAATCTAGTGAAAAACCTTCCAATGTGGCCCACTGTTGGCTTGTTGGTGTATCGTAGGGCCAGAATCTTACACCGGGCTTCATAGAAACACTAACAACCCAGACATATTCAAAATTTACTCAAACTGTTCCCTAACCTCCATGTCTTATTTCTTTGCTGAATTGGGATGATTTCAGGAAGCATGGCAATATCTCTCCTATGAGGCAGTTCTCTGTTATACTCTGTTTAAACAGCCCTGCTACCCATGCTCTTAAACTTTCCCTCCTGAGTAGCTGGATGGATCTCAAGTGGCCTGTCTCTATCCTCAATCCAAGCACTTCCCCTTGATCACGTAGAGAAGAGCCACTCACAGATCCCATACTGCTCTGAGACAAGGTTTATAAGTCCACTAAAGGGACACTCAACCCTGAGGCACTGAGGGAGAGCCTGGCTGCTTTACCCTGCTGTCTCTAGCTTATTCAGCCAGATACTACGAACTTAGTGCCCTCTGGCAATAATAACTTTATAACTGTCAGCCTAGACATGCTCCAGATCTCTGACATCCACTACATGCTTACTTGCTGGCAATCATAACCTCTATATTTTAATAAAACCATTATCATTCATATGTAAATCACAAGTAACAGAGTGAGACTATGGAAACATTTCCCATAGCGCCACAGTGTTGCAAACCAGACACTGCTTTCACTCAAGTCTAGTATGTTTCATCACTTGCTACGAAAGCTTACTTTATAGAATGTTTGACTGACATATCAACCACCCACAGCCTATTTCTCATAGCCTTTCAGCAATCATGCAGGATCTTGTTTACTTTGAACAAAACTCTACTTTTAAATAACGGTTACAGATCCTTTAAAAGGCCATGTTAATATGAATTAATAATCATCATTCTTCTTGATGCTTTTCGCTGCTGGTACTACATGCACTGGATATACAGTATGTCTTACTCTCCTGACCTGAGGACCATGACTTAAATAAAAAGGTTTATATGAGTGGCACATTGGCATATGTAATAGTGTTGCCCCTTCACATACACCTTTGATCCTAAGCCGGGGTCTTGTGAAGTTTCTCACTATGTACTCCACAGTGTCCATATGGTTTTAGTAGAGCACAATCTTTACTATGAAACCCTGATTTTTGGTCTGCAAAGCCTTCAGGAAATATTTCACACCACTATATAGAGAAAGGCAGTTCCCCATTTTTCAAAAAGGTGGGAAAAGAAAAATGAAAAGCAGCACACATGATAACGAAGATAGAACTGAGATTTTTCTAGATTAAATATCAGTCTCAACTTGTACTTGACCATGACACATTCTTTATAACAAATAAAAGCTAGCAGTTTCACTCCCACACAGAAGCAAATCCTTGAAAAAAGTAGCCTTTCTATTGCACTTCTAACTAACACTATGCATGACTGCCTACAAATTAAATTAAAGTCTCATTTCATGCCCTGTAATAAAATCATATTGGTGTAAATTAACTCGATTGTAAAAGAAGAAGTGTTTTGTGCATCGATAGTAAAAAACAATTCATATGAACTGATAAATGACAAGCTACATTTCAGGCATAGAAGAAGCACTAATGTTGATCATTGATCATCATCTCACTATGTCACTTGGTTTATGTTTATGATATGGAGATAAGCACATATAATCAATGAACAGACCATGTAATAATCTCACAGAGTGAGCGGTAGCGCTGAATTGGTCTTGTTTTGGACGCTTTCCCAGAAACACCTGTTTAGTGATCATACTGATTCTACAGCTGCAGAATGTAGTATGTGGAAATGATCCAATCTCTCTTCTGCCTAACAGAGCTTGATGAAGTCGATAGCAATGTAAATGACTTTTGGAATGAAGACCTAAACTGAAGCAGGATGTGGTATGAATAAGCACTTTTTTTTTTGCTTTATCCATCCATCTATCCATTTAAATACTGTATGATAGCAAGAACCGTATCTGAGGAGAAAATGTCAAAATCTACAAGCAGTGATATTTGAAAATTGGCAGAAGAAATTCAGTTTAAGAGTTGCTCCTTGGTAATGTACTAAAATGCTGATTGTTAAATGCTCACCTTCAGCTATGGTTTTTAAATGACCTAATTAAGATTAAGAAGTTGATCAATCAATTAGAAGGGGTCAATCCCTCTAGCGCTCATGTTCTCAAACATAGAGAAAAAATTAATTCATCACGCTGTAGCATGTATCTGTTGGTTATAGGATGGAACATCCACTGCTGGTATCCAGGGACATAAAGGATTAACCTGAGGCTGAGATATGTGGCTGTCATTGCCCATTCTAGCACTACAACTCAGCCTCCTCTGGTTCACTAGTCCAGCTATCACCTCGAGGCATCAACAGCAAAGAAATACAATTCCTCTCTCTCACTCTCTTTGCCATTTTCCCTTTTGTCATTCTATATCCATTTCTTTAACATTTTCCTTCAAAATAGTCTATATCTACAGCCAGTACAAGGACAAATTTTTTTTGCCTTTAAGGCATTTGTGGACTGTAAGAATGAAACAGAGGGAGAGAAGAAAGAGGGCAGACAGAAAATGAATTATTATAGCCATAAGGGTCTTCAGATTTCATAGAGGTGATGGTAAAAGGTGAAGGTCTGAAAGCTTGAGAAAAGCAGCGAGATGCAACCAGGCGAGAAAACAAACACTGCTGCATATGAAGACACAAGCAGGCAACCCCTCACCTTACAGTACACATAGGATGGTAAAGATGTGATTAAGAAAACAAAGCAGATTTATTCATTCTGTCAACAGTAAGAGCAGAAATTTCAGCCTGTATTTATACAGTGCTTGAAATGAACTGGATCTGGAATAAGCGTAGAACTTCTCTCCCTGAAACGTTTCTGCTACATGAGAACCAAAAAAATGTTAGTATTTATAAGGTGAATATTTACTTGGTTTTGCAATGGAGTGTCACTTCCTAACTGGTCAAAAAAATGCTTCAGGGTAAAATCAGCTACAAACTGCTTTTGCTGACATCTCAAAATTCTTAAAATGACAGTGTCAAGGGCAATCATTCCAGCTTTTAAGCTGAGCTGGCTACCTTACTAAGTGCATTAGGATATTCTCAGGCACATATAACAACACTGTGCAGAATATATTCTAGGTCTTTTTATTTTTTTAACTTCAAAAGCAACTAACAAATGGCGGCAGACATCCATTCAATCAATATGTTATGGAATGAACCTTAAACTGTTTCAGTGCCTCATGGCTTAATCAGTTTATCAGATATGACAGGAATCCATAATCTGTCAATGTAAAGGAAAAAGTGTGTGGCTAAATAACTGAATAATGATATTGCTTATGAAGACAGTGACTTGCAAATCTCAAGCCTGGCAACCTCGAAATTATACCCAATGTCTAATATTTCTAAATATCAAAGAAAATGTAACCAAATAAAACAAAAATAATAGCAATTACCCAACGTAGTAATTAAATAATTAGAATAATTAGAAATGCTGTGAAGCTGGTACAGATTCTCAAAACATACTTGAAATAATTGTTCTCAAAACAATTAAGTAAGAGGAATATTCTGTTTAAACAATACAATGTGTTAATATTGTAAAATGGCATAATGCCAATTTTTTAAATAACAGAGAATAACACTTTTCCATTACACATTTCTCAGCAACTTGGATACAACTGTTTATTTAATACCATGAGCAGCCCATGCCTGTCACTGGGCAGTACAGCTAACAAATATTTTTGAGTGCATCTGGGAAGACCTCTGAAAGGGCATTCAAATAGATGAAACACACTAAAGCTCAGTCATCTGTCACGATGCTTATTACAAAGAGGAATGCCATACATATGTAACACCTCACCGTAAAATATTCACAATTAAACTTCAGTTTGTCTTTTTTTCCTCTCTGATGCTTGAAGCCAGAGACATTTACATAAAAAACAGCTGCAGGTACGATCCCCATAGAGAACATTGAGGTTAAGTGCCTTACTGCAGTGGCTATCAGCTAGAATCAAACTTGACATCTTGAATCTCAGCCAGATTCTCCTGGTGCTTGTCTAGCACAACCCTGAAATCACAAATTGACTTTAAAGAATAAATACAGACACTATAAAACTAGGCCAAACATTCCAAGCCCCCCATGACCTTGCTAGCTGAACAAACAGTTTTATAGTCTTATACCACAATGCTGTTGAATGGTCGATTCTGTTTGCTCAGAATGTGCTGATTAATTTTTTATAATAGCACCTACGATGGCAGTTCCAGCTTCGAGGCAAATCACAGGTTTACATTCATGTCTTTATCTAATACATGGTGGTTTCTATGATACATATTTTACATATTAGAATCCCTGCATAATTTAAGATATCATAAACAGATTAAAAACCTGTTATTCGTCAAAGAAAAGCATTTCAGTGAAGCTTTCTTAGAAGGAGAAGGAGATATCTAAAATGTATGGAGGGCGTCTCCAGTGTCAGTGCTTCGGACAGAGGACAGAGGCTCTTGCAAATAATATGACAACCTTTGTTTTTGTCTTAGGGAATGAAGTCTGCAGGGATGGCTTTTATAGCCGCTATAGTATAGTTGATGACATTAAATAACTTTGTCTTGTTTACTGTCTGCAACATTACAGAAAATTATAAACTGTTCTATTCTTTTAAAAAAGTACCATGTGACAATCTAAAATAAATAATAAAGCATAATCACTGGCAAATTGCTGTGTGAAAATAGAAATAGAGAAGTTCACATCATGCAATTATAACAAAATGGTTAACTCTGGGATGGTTGGGGCATTGGTGGCTCAGTGGTAGGCTACTCACCTATCATGCAGAAGGCCCGGGTTCAACCCCAGCCACTGGATGCAGTGCCAGTCCCAAGCCCAGAAAAATGGGAGGGTTGTGTCAGGAAGGGCATCCGGTGTAAAACATTTGCCAAGTTGTTGTGCGGACCAGTTGGTCCGCTGTGGCGACCCCGAACAGGGAGCAGCCGAAAGCAACTGGTTAACTCTGGGATGGTTACAGTACTGTAGCTCCACTTCTGTCGGCCAACTTTAAATAACAGCAGTATATCCTGTCATATTTTATTCCATACATAACACAGACATGATAACTAGATAACTAGATCATATAGCAAAGTCACACTCACAAGAGACTTACAAATAAATCTGCAAATAAAAGTTTCAGAAAGTCAACTTTCAAGACGTAGTCTAAAACTTAAACACATAACAGGTTACAAAATACAAGTGCCATGGGGAAAAATGCAAAGAAAACAATCAGGCTTTTGTTCTTCATTATGTCATTCGGTTAAACAATCCATATAGCAAATCCATTTACTTCAGACTGAATAATAGCAGTCTGTGTTATGTGGGTGTATGTCTTTGTATTTCATATAACATGTAGACAGTCATTGATTGGCCTTGACAGTGTCTGGCTTATAGAGAGTGTGGGTGAGTACTTCTTGTGTTGTGTGTCTGTATTTATTAATGCAGTTTGTTATTTCACTAGCCTGTATAGTCCACATGGGAAGAACAATACATCATATCACTCGGAGCACTAGTAGTGATCTCTGGATGTTGAACTGCTTCTTTTGATAATCTGCTTTTTGTTGCATTTAGTCATGTTTACTAAGTTTAAATCGAAAAATCCAATCTATGAATATGTATTTTCCGATCTCACCTGCTATGAGGATAAGGAGAAGTGTGTGGTTCTTTAGGGAACTTCTTGCTCGTGTTTTGTAACATTATTAGCACGAGCAATTTGCAGGATATTGAAATAGAAATGTATTTATTTGTTATTAGACCAGACACAGCTGTCATGAGACTTGACCAGCTCATCTGGTCACATGGAATGTGCATAAAGTATAAAATTCGCATGACTTCCCATAAACCTAGCGAGGTTAGTGAAAAACTGTTGAGAGTGAATGAAAAATCTAATTTATATTTGATAATTTATATGTATGTATACATATAATTCATCTGTATGTATATGTGCAGCCTAACTGCATGTGCCATGAACGGAGCAGAGGAATAAAGGTAAAATCAGCTTTTTACAGGGACAGGAAATTGTGTCCAGCAAAGCGTGTAGAGTGTGCAGACGATGTGACAGGCTAGACATGAAATCCTAATGAAAATCATATCCACCGGCATGCATATTTGACTGCATCCAGAGCACAAACAGATCCACCTGCAAATGCGGATCGTACGATGCTTAAATAAGCGTCAAACTGCAAAACTTCACAAATCCACAAAAGGTTATTTAAATAATCTCCAAACTGCAAAACTGACAACATAACATTTCATTACAGGAGAGGATTCTGAACCACTGAGACTCTATTAACATCCTCTGCAGTGCAGCTTCTTAGCCCTACTATTAATAAAGGAAACCTTTAATTAAAGAATGTCTCATCTTAGAGATTAGAATTAGAAAAGAAAGAACTGAGGAAGAACGCAGGGACTAGTCACTTCACCTTTAACCTGGTGTTGCCTAAAAAAACCCTGAAGCTCAGGTTAGTATCTGGGCTTCCCCCAGCTCTGAGCACTAATGTCATTCTGTGACTATTCAGCACCGCGCCTAAATCCCTCGGTAGCATGATGTACCATACTGCGTGCCTTCATTGGCGACGGCCGCCTGCCGAGCGCACAGCCAGAACTTCTGAGAGCAAACACCGAGTCGCCTGACACCCAGCTGTACACACGCACATTCAACTGCCTCCAGAGTCATATCAGCTCACTTACTCCCACCCTCCTTCCTCCAGAACAATACCCCACCAAACCATCCCCCAAAAATAGCCATGCAAAGCTGCTTAATGACTAAGACATCCACAGATTTTTAATACGCTAATCAAGCAAGCGTCACTGCCACATCAGCATCATGCCGGAGGCTTTTTTTTAGTTGAGCTAAAAGGTTGCTCCAGCTTTGAGGATTCGCTTTCTTTTCTCTGAAAAGTAGATGTTACTTCAAAGCATGCTGGATGTTTATACGAGGATAGGCTTAGTGCTCACTAAAACAGAAGACGCAGCTTTTCAAAAGCTCAAAACACACCATTTTACAAAACTCGCCAGTGGGCTCTTATAACACTGTATGAATGCCTGTGTTTCGATTTAATCTGCACATTTTATGAGGAAATTGCTTATTATTCACCTTTCAGCTAAAAACAGATCCTCTGATCGAATAGAAAATAAGTGAAACTGAGCCATCAAACCTTTAACCTTTATTTCAGCCTAAACAGACAGATGCAGCAGTGCTTTGGTCTTTAGTCTGTTCAGTTCTTTCAACTTGTTATCTGTACATTCTGTTCAACCAAATCCACTCAAGATTCCATCATTGTGCTAATCAGCACATACGTCGCTAAATAGCTGATTCTCTGCTGTAATTCAGCACAACTGCAGCGTGTAGCTGCATTACAATGTACAACTTTGAGTCCAACTTTTGCTGTCTCCACTACTTTTGCTTGGATTTCTCATTAGTACGATGAACATCAGTAGAATGTACTAAGTAAGAAAGGATTTGTTCTTATGCATTTACATCAACACTTTGCGATCGTCATTTATGTTTGAAATCCGAATTTTTTTCCTATTACACACATTATAACTGCAGCAACAAACTAAAACTTTTTTGTCTAAAACTGCATAAATATTTAGATATTAGCATATTTAATGTGTTTGTCACATTTTTGATGCATTTCTTTGATGAATTTATTCTTATGAATATTTTTTTATGAATTTCTATGCAAAGCACCAAACAGTGAACAATATAGTATGTAGATAAGGGTTAATTCCTCTGTCAAATAAAAGTCTCAACAAAAGGAAGCTGAAAGTAAATGTCATTTCCTTTGGATAAATATCAAGAAATATCTGCAGCACTCACTGAAGGTTTTGTATTATAATACTGCACTACAAGCCACTTCATATGCTGTACATCACATTACTGAAAGCAAAGAGCTGGCATGAAATGTGATAAGGGTGTGATCATACATTTTCAAGAAAGAGCATAAATGCTAGCTAGATAAATAGCCAAGCATCTGAATTTAATGAATTAAACTGTGCCAGTCATTTGTGTTGCCCACACCCCACTCAGCTGTAGAAAGTAAGAGAGACACAAATGCACAAGATCAGAGTAATGGCTTATGATTACAGGAATGCAGATGAGGCTCAAAGCAAGAGTCAAGAATAAAACCCAGAATAAAACCCCAGGCCTTTCCTCTAAGTTGAGTGGGAGTTGCTCTCCAAGCAGCGGAGATACACTCACTTTCACTGAGAGCTCAAACGATGGTGTTGATCCTTTGAGAGCCAAAATGATTTTATTCTGCAGTCTGTATGCAAAAGCAAATTGGAACGCACAATCGCATATAGTGATTGTTGTTCAGCCTCAGCTTACACTTCTTCTCATCCCTAAAGAATCATCAACACTATGTCGCCATCTAGGTGGTGGGAGTGGATAGTGCGGAGACAGAGTGGATGCTGTGACTGATCCAGCCAGTTTAGAATGCTTGGCTTAGACAGAACCCTAGGGATCACCAAGAATTAAAGACAGCATGAAACACAAAACTCCGATGAATTCTGGGCAACACATATCGCTGCCTGTTTCCCATCCAGTTACATAGCCAAGTTAAAAGCAAACGTGACCTCTGCTGATATGACAGAGAGGGAGAGGCGGACACCACTTAGACATGGATGATCGCTAAACCCATCAGTCCTGTAAGCAAGGTATCTAGGATTACACTGAGGCTTCACTTTCCTCCCTGCAAATTGACTGTAAATTGATTTCCAGACAGTAAGTACATTGATGCACCAGAGAGATGATTGTGACACAGACACTCAGAGTTTATGTGGATGGATTTCAAATGTACGTAATCTATCATCTGTTGGGTGTGAAGATATGTTGTGAAGGTGTGTGGTGTGTGTGTGTGTGTGTGTGTGTGTGTGTGTGTGTGTGTGTGTGTGGAAGACCAATGCTCAGCATAGCTGCTATGAAGGGCTCTTTTCCACTAATCAACCTCTCTGTCTTACACACACACACAGTATAAAATGGAGATGCTCTTCTCACTAAGCCCCATCAGTGTTCCCATTAGTATTCTCTGCCCTGCTTTTAACAACTGAGGGAATGTGCAGCATGAGCATCTAGAGATAAACATGCACCCTGTTCGCCATGACATTTCTCCCCATTCACAGCCAAATCACTCTCCAAAAGAGAAAGCCATAGACACAGCGTCGGCCTCTGATTGTCTCAGATAGCAATCCCAACACTGCCTCTGGTCCCACAGGTGATGGTTTACTAAATCACAAATGCAAACACATACACAAAGTGAGAGAGAGAGAGGAGAGAGAGAGAGAGAGAGAGAGAGAGAGAGAGAGAGAGAGAGAGAGAGAGAGAGAGACTCTCACTGCAAAATATGCTGCAACACCTGAGATTCAGTGAGTGAAAAACTCCACAACTGCACTTATACCTCCCAGTTACACAGAGAGAGAGAGAGAGAGAGAGAGAGAGAGAGAGAGAGAGAGAGAGAGAGAGAGGGAGAGGGAGAGGGAACAACCTAAATCAGAACTCATCAGGATGTGGTGAATAGAATCACAGTGCCAAACCTTGAGCTATCCATATTTACCAACTCCCCTGCAAGAGTGTCTGAGGAAGATTGAGTGGTTTTGCAGGGAACAAGAGCCTACGAAAGTGAGCTCATGAAAAAATATGAGACGAATGGAAATGGAGACTGATGGAGAGACAAAAGATGAAGCCTCTGTGTGGCCTTGCCGGCTGTGTGAGACACAGTGTGTTTGAGCAATGGATTAGACAAATCTGTTTTTTCACATTTCCCGGCAATTATCCTCCTAAAGGAATGATGAGCTCTGCAAACAGAGATGGGAATGAGAAAGAGATGGAGTGACAGAAAAAGAGAATGCTACATCAAGACTTTATGAATATAAGGAAAACGGCAGTGCTATTTCTCACTCTGTATGACTCTGTACGTTTTTTATCCTGAATGTTGGGGGAAAGGAACAAATTTCAGACACCAAATGCTCCTTAGACAAGATGGTGTCCAACACTTTCAAAGCCTCCACAAATCTCTAGGGCACAACATTAGCTTTCATTTCTTTTTCCCCTTTTGCTCACACATTCATTCTGATAGTTATGCTTAATCATTTCAGACTGAACAAACTTCCAGGTAATTGATATTGGCAAGGAGACAAGCAGCTGCAGAAATTAACAGTCTTTCACAATATCCTGATTCCATGATCACAATATCAATGATTCCACCTTACAGTTAACACAGGGCAAAAAAGAGCAATTAAACCAAGTTGCTTTACCAAGACACATGACGTTTCCCTTAACGAACAACAAGATGTGAACAATGAATGACTGCAAGAGTACACCAGAAGGTCAAAACCTGAACTTTTAAAAAAAAAAAGGTCAAATTTGTTGCTACCAATTACTGAACCCTGTAAGTAAAAGAGGACAGGATGGAGAGCTGGTAACAGGACGACTCAGAGCTCCGTTACACAAAGGTAGATTCTGTAATTATTTAGTACAGAAATAGCATCAGGATTGAGATGATGCAAACCATTTCCATTTAAAATCGAAAAAGCTGTATTATGCACTCTACCTTAATATCACTCATTCAATATCACGCACATCAGAGCTTTTATTTAAAAAAAACAGCATCTCTGTTACACAAGCTTTTTTGTGTTTCATTCCCACTACATCAAAGAGTACCTAATGAAATACCTCTCCTCTAGGTCTGGTCATGAGTGTGACCTGTGAAGTTTACAGACACAACCCAATATTCAGTCATTATTTCTAGAGTTCATCTAGACCATCACGAATCAAGACATCCACCAGGACACAGACACAAACCTACACCAAAACAAGGAAGGAGTTCTCCAATTAGGACTGTGATCAAAAGGGTCCAGCAGTGACCTTGTCTGGAGAGGGAGGCATAAATTAGGATCTGTGCAAAAAAGTTTTTTTTTTTTTTTTTTAGAGATTCTGCAGCACTAATGACTGAATACTCTCATTATCCACACAGGATTTTGACTCAACAATGGGTCAAATGTGACACGATCCTACACAGAGCCTGCACTTTCCTGAGTCTGTCTTTACACTGGGAGCAACATGAACTATAAATAAAGCATAATGCAAAGCTGATTAGTAGGTGTGGTTTATTAGGTTTGTTGTCTTCATTCTTGAAAACAGCTAAAAGTATCTTGCTGTAATTTAGAAACAGAATGTGAATGTGGATTTTTTTAAGTGCATTGAGGCAAAATAAAATTTGATAATTGCTTGGAATAAGTTTGATCTATCTGGATGCAAAGTGATGATTACAATATAGCACCACATGAGAGTAATACTGCTACTGAAGTCAGACTGGGGAATTTTACTGAACTGAATCATGTCTTTCTTGTCTATGAGTGCACAAATCGTTTTGCCCTGCTGACACAGAGAGGTGACACAACTTGAAAAATGACTGCCACTGAACTCTCTAGAGAGGAAAATCTTTACCTCCACCATCACAGTAATTAAAACTTTTTTGCTCTCTAAATACCACACTTAGAGGTTGGGGATTCAGCACAAAAGGGCAACCATTTGTATAAACAAACAGGGGATTTTTCTGCTGTGACAGTATGAAAGGCTGCACGTGCAAGAACAATACCAATCATGCATATGCAAACAACAAACATTGATATGTGTCACCATATTTTGTCATATATTCAAAACAATACAGCACTACATTCTCTAGGGCTAACAGGCTCTACACATTACTGCAGGTGCAGCTAAATCTGGAGGTGCAATAACACATATCAGTCATGTTACTGTTTATGATAACATCACAGATGAGCTTCCCTGGTGTACATTTAGATACACATTTCATGTGACAGAGCTGTAAACTTGCACCTTCAAACAAGTAGCATGTATTTGATTGAGAAAAGCATAAAAAATGGAATTTCTGGGTAACTTAGTTTGTGTGCCACAAATATATTGACCAATTGTGTTTAAGGGTGAAGTCCCACTTACACACCTGTTACCACTGCAATGAATACTTTTTTACACACCTACCTCCCATTCCTTTACTCCATTATCTTTCGCAGTCTTAGTAAGAGACTCCTATGTCTTCCGTGGCACCCTACTCCCTATTACCTACATGCTGCAAAGGGTATTAAAGATGTACAGTGCTCCCTAAGGCACATCACTATGCCATATTCTACAGAAGCGCACTGAGGGATTATATATGTGTGCTGGACAGTCTGCACTATATATAACACATTACTTCATCCAATCACTCATCCTATTATCTTCAGTAAATGCTTTATACTAGGCTTTATCGTGGTAGATGCAAATTCTGGGAACAGTCGCTGCAAAGTGAGAAAACACTCTGGATGAGACTGCAGTATCAGACATGGAAACAATATAAAGTAACCTATGTTATGTAGCTAACAGAATTTATTTTATCCATCCATTTATGCATCCACTCATTCCTTCATCATCAAGAAGCTCTTTATCCAGGTCAGGGATGTGGCAGACCCAAATCTCAGTATCTCTGGGTGCAAGGGAGGAGCACACCATGAATGGGTTGGCAGACCATAATGGAATGCCACACACAAATACAATGGAGCAATATTTTTAAAAAATAAATAAATAAATAAATAAATAAAAAACCTTCTGGCATATTTTTATATTTTTATTTTTATATGAAATTAACATGTAAAATGCATGCACCGATGAGTTCAGGATTGAGAACAGTGTCTTGGTCACCACACCTCTTCGAACATTAATTAACTGTCGAAACTATGTGTATATTGCACTGTATACTGAACAAATCCATCTGCCAGTGATGAACATGAAATTGAAGAGAGAGCGAGAGAGAGAGAGAGAGAGAGAGAGAGAGAGAGAGAGAGAGATGTGGTTTCTCTGCTGCACCACGTTTGCTTTTGAGCGCAGGGATTTATGGTCGGGGGAAAAATCCCAGCATCTGCTGCGCAAGAGAGAATTGGCGCCCTACCTGCGCGCCTATACATACATTTGCTTCCACTCCAGCACACCACGGAGCGAAACGGAAAAACGAAGGAATGACCCGGTAGAGTTAAAATAAATAAATAAATAAAAACCTATGATACTATTAGTATTGTCTTTTTTGTTTCAAGAGACACAGAAACCACCTCCAAAAGATAACATATCCACACTGTATAGTAGATAACCGCAATGATGCTTAGCTGCTATCCTAACCTTATGCTGTTCTCGAGATAGATCTATGCCGGTGTAGGAAATGAATCAGAACAAGACGAGACAGACTGATGGAAAATGACTGCACTTCCGGGAAAAGTTCGGCGCAGCGCGGAAGAGCACCTCGGTAATCCGTACCGCTCGGGCGCTGCTTTCAGAGCGGAAAACTTTCACAGCTGCAGTTAGACGCATTACACGGACGTGTATGATATGAGCAACGTCTAATAGCTTATGTGAAGGGAAAGACATGGCTTTACCCAGTCACGACCTATTCACAGCTAAATCCCAAATCCCTCGGACGCATAGTGCACTGCTTAGTGCGCCGAATAGATATTTCATACCCTATCTAGCCTATAGAGGGAATGACGCGCTATTTGGTATTAAGCCAGCATTCTTAACATTTTACACAACATAATGGGTAGACTGTAATCTTGGCAAGGCGTGCTTTTCTCTTTCCCTCTCATATATTTGTAAAGGCAATAAATCCAGTCAAGAATACATCCGCAGTATAATGCACCTTATATTCTTTATTAACACCTATGCATATATTGGGATAAAATATCAGGATATATATACTTATAGAGTTATTGGCACCTGTTGGCCATCACCATGCAGTAAAACTAATGAGGAAACACAAGTGTAAAGCATACATGCGTAACACATATCACCAGCCAGAACCGAAAAAAAAGAACAAATATTTAAAGAAAAGCTCGATTTAGTGTAAAATAGATAGCTGGAGCTAAAAGCAGGTGTCGACTGAGGAAGCAGTATAAACATGTTTTTCTAAGCGTGATAATATAAAAACTTCCCTGCATTTATAAATATAAATTGAATGATTTTGAGAAAGCGGACACCGTGTGTGTATCTTTCTCTCGCTCTCTTTTGCGCGCACTGGCACACACGCGCGCTCGCGCACACACAGCGTTCACCCCTAATGAACGGAGCCAAAGGAACGCTGAACTTCAGAGCTGAGCTGAATATAGATGCGAGCGGAGTTGAGTTTCGCTTGCGCTCAATACAGCCTTCTGCAATCTGTCTCTCTTGCAAGTAACAATCAAATGCACACGCATTCAGCAAGTAAATGCACATAAAAGAGCTTATGCAAAGTGGGAAAAAAAAAAAAAACGTACACGAGTCTTCTTAATTCAAGCCGATGTATTCACTTGTCACACTGCACAACTCATGCCTGACACAGAAACGTGACAGAGATGCAGGATCACGATAAGGCAATCGGGAAATAAGTCTACAGACAATCAATGCCAGGACGCAACTGATAATCTGAGCCGCAAATCAAGGACGGCGGTCTAAATCCACCAGAAGAACAGCGGAGAAAAGCCCGATTAGTCCATGCACAAAAATGTGCTTTACCTGGAAGGCGAGGAAGGCGACGAGGACGCGGGCTCCCAACTCCATGATCTCTAATCGCTCGGAACGTAATTCAGAAAGGCGCGCAGCTCTGGCCAGCTTTGCTCATAATGCCGGAGTGCATGCAAGTGGCGCTGCGAAGAGTGAAGCCACGAAGCCTGGAGCCAACTTCCTTCCACACTACAAGTGCAGCCTCGCGCGCTGAGGCATTGGATAGAGGCGCCCGATATGCGACCAATAGATTTACAGGGGCGGATATCCTCCTGCACGCGTGGACACTCACAAGCGAATATAAGCGTGGGGGTTTTGATGGGATATAGACTGCAAAAGCATGCCTGTTTATTTCTGTATGAAGTTTATTTATCTAAGCATGGATAATGTATTGGCACTGGCTTATAATAAGCTTACATATAAATAGCACCAGGATAAATGATGTTACTGTACTACAAGGATATATTTACTGAAAGAAAGAAAATGATAATATTTCCGGGAGCATGTACTGACAAATCTCATTGTTCCTTCATTCATCTTCAGTAAGCACCTTTTCCTGGTCAGGGTTGTGAATCCTATCCATAGAGCACTGGATGTGAGGCAGGAACACACCGTGGATGGGATGCCAATCTGTTACAGCGCACCATGCACACAAATTCACATGATCTGTCACTCACTTTCAGTAGATTCTTTATTCTGGTCTGGGTCCCAGTGGATCCAAATCCTTTCACCAAGTACACTAGATGTGAGGTAGGGATACATCCTTGATGGAATGCCACCCATTGCCAATTTAGAGTAGCTACTCACTGCTCCAGCATGCCACACCTTTCTCTTGCTATTAATGCAATTGCTTTGCATGACTGCAACTCAGGGTCATTTTCCTTTGTGGAGATACTTAGCACCATTTTCATATAAGCTACGGTAAAATACAGTGATGAGGCATGCACATTATGCTCATAGCCTGACTGAATTAAAGGTCAAATACAGTCATTATTATCAACTGAACCCTAAGCTGGATCCACTCACCAGTCCTAAACAACAATTAGAAGATATATTGGTCCATTTCTTGATATGCAGTCATGAATTTGGTGTTTTCAAAAATATTTCCTTGACCTCTATGTTTCAGAAAATATTAGAGTATTTTAAGTGAGGTCAAGATCCTGATTCTGAGATAACTATTGACTGTCTAAACACATGCGCTGTAGCACCATCATGCTGAATAACCCTTTTTTTTTCATTTTAAAGACCGACAATGACATTCTACAGGAGAATATTCAGATTTTCTTGATATTAGTCTGCCTTTGATTGCACACTGTACAAGCCTTGAGACTTGAAAGGAGCCACAAAAGTTATGCTCTCTTCACTTTACCTCATGATTAGAATGAGGTCTTGGTATTGTGAGCATGAGATTAGGTTCAAAGATTTTAAACATTAATTCAGTAAATAGTACTGGAAATGTAGCTCAGAGTGTTTTAACTAAATTGAATACATGCAGCTGTTATGAGTCACAAAACCTTCTGTACAACACTGTTTTTCTTTTTATGGAGCCAGGACACATTTGCTTATAAATGCAAGAGACGGCTGCAGATAATTTATTTTTTTGACTTTGCATTCCTGTGAAAGTGTAGCAATGGATAAGTGGCAAATTAATTGTGAGTGCTAAATTAATTCCATTCTCTGTCTTCCTGACATTTAACCTATGAAGCTTTACCTGTCTTGCATAATTATTTCTATTCTTATAATGATCTTTTCTGCTGATATGCTTTCAAGTCATTTTAGGGCTTGGACATAATTTCACAGTAAAGGAATGAGTGTTGAACTGATCATACACCAACAGTCCTTTTTTTGAAGGGTTTATTATTCAAGATTCGTTAACGTCACATACACACTAATACATGGTACAATTTACAGTGAAATAAAAAGGTTATAGGTTAACTATCTACATTTGAGTAATATTGCTAGTTGCAAATACTTGTTTATATTTTGTTAGCTTATTTAGATGACTTTATGAACATGAAAATCCCAATTCTTTCATCAAACTCAGGGGAAAAGGTCCGTATCTGTCTTTTATATTACTCTGCCAATTGCAGAGAGCACAACTCAATGTCACAAAATAATTAGATTTGACCATGGAGACTCTTTTTCACAAAACAAATCAGTAAAACAAACAAAAGCTGCCATGCTGTTCTACATTCTGCTTGGGGAAGCAAAGAGTTCATTGGCTCTAATTTTAAACACTCATGCACAGTCTTTCAGTGATTTACTCAGCAGTTTAAAATATATGGAGAATAGAAGAAATAGTCAGTTAATGTTATTATGGAACAATCTTAAGATTCTACATTAGAAAAATAAACTTGCTTCAAATGATTATCCTTTTTTTTTTTTTTTACCTGATATTCACCTGACAGGGAAATTTGAACATATCATAGATATTTGTTTCACAGTAAGGAACTTAGCAGTTTTTTAAATGCTACAGACATCTAGAACATGAACTTCTTTACTTGATTTGGAGAATGACATGTACACTGACTAACCCCAACATCTGCTTCATTCATACAATTATCCAATCAGCCAACCATGGAGCTGCAGCACAATACACAAAAGCATGAATCTAAAGGCCAAGAGTTTCAGTTAATGTTCAGGTTTGGTTTGGTTGTTTAGAATCTGCAGATCTCTTGGGATTTTCACACAGTATGTAGAGTTTACACAGAATAGTGCAAGAAAAAAAATCGTCTCATACCGTCAGTTCTGTGAGTGGAAAAGCAAATAATCACTGTTTACAACCTCAGATTCCTGTACGAGGCTGACAACGCAATATGGTGTTCTGCTGTTGTAGCCCATCTCTGTGCATTCTGCTGAGATGCTGAGATGAATGAGCAAGTGTGCATTTGCTTTGTAAACTGTCTAATGAATGTACATTTCATTTATCAGGCACTAAAAATATACTGTATTTTTATTGTGCTGCTTTTCTCTCCCTAAATACCTCCCATACGTTTAAACTAACTGTAACCCTGTAGAACTTTCGCAAACCTG
This sequence comes from Hemibagrus guttatus, assembly GCA_033459395.1. Taxonomy (NCBI): domain Eukaryota; kingdom Metazoa; phylum Chordata; class Actinopteri; order Siluriformes; family Bagridae; genus Hemibagrus; species Hemibagrus guttatus. The sequence goes on from JAUCMX010000004.1 coordinate 11,118,940, forward strand.
CAAGAATTTCAATTCACCCTATTCACAATGTCCACAGCAATCATTCTCATATTTGTAGTCCAAATCTTTATCCACTTGCCCCCAAGTAACTCTTGTATCTAACCACTATTGAAAGGTCTTGCTTTTGAGCAACAATGCAGCTACAAGTTCTTATGTTTCACATCACACCCCATGGCAGGCTGTGTGTCAGTGATATACTGCCTTAATTCAAGGATCCCTCCACCTGTAATAGCCACATTTACCAAGTTTATTGCAGTAAACTTGCTGGCATCTGACAAGAGAGATTCAAAATATTCCAAAGAGAGCCATCACTGCCATACCGTTGCTCAAGCTCAGGTTGAAGCACATTCTGTTTTACCTGAGTTACTGTTATATACTACATAAATGTTTCTCTATGGGTTAAATTAGAGCTACGCTCACAGATCACACAGAGCTAAAGTCCCAGTGAGTTTTTGTTTGTTCCTACTATAACACCTACTGTTTTTTCTCCTTTAATCATGAAAACACCCAATTCGACTAATTAAGTATATGACCGTTATAGCACTTCAGTCTCATATACTACGCACTAGACCAACTTTGGACTATTTTTAGGTTAGCAACAGCTACTGCCACAGACAGCAGACTAAATTGGACCCAGAGTAAACACTGCAGATTTTCTAAAAGGTACAGACCAGCAAATTTAATATAGCATCCTAAAAGTCAGCAAAATCACAAAGCAGACAAAAACAAATAGACAAGGACAGAAGGAACTCCTAAATATTGTCTGTATAAAACTATAGCAAGGGAAGTGCAACTGCTGAATTAGATTCTGTCTGGGGAGTACTCATCACCAACTTAATTCATAACTACAGTGGGGCAAAAAAGTATTTAGTCAGCCACCAATTGTGCAAGTTCTCCCACTTAAAAAGATGAGAGAGGCCTGTAATTTTCATCATAGGTACACTTCAACTATGAGAGACAGAATGAGAAAAAAAAAAATCCAGAAAATCACATTGTCTGATTTTTAAAGAATTTATTTACAAGTTATGGTGGAAAATAAGTATTTGGTCAATAACAAAAGTTCATCTCAATACTTTGTTATATACCCTTTGTTGGCAATGACAGAGGTCAAACGTTTTCTGTAAGTCGCCACAAAGTTTTTACACACTGTTGCTGGTATTTTGGCCCATTCCTCCATGCAGATCTCCTCTAGAGCAGTGATGTTTTGGGGCTGTCGCTGGGCAACACGGATTTTCAACTCCCTCCAAAGATTTTCTATGGGGTTGAGATCTGGAGACTGGCTAGGCCACTCCAGGACCTTGAAATGCTTCTTACGAAGCCACTCCTTCATTGCCCGGGCGGTGTGTTTGGGATCATTGTCATGCTGAAAGACCCAGCCACGTTTCATCTTCAATGCCCTTGCTGATGGAAGGAGGTTTTTACTCAAAATCTCACGATACATGGCCCCATTCATTCTTTCCTTTACACGGATCAGTCGTCCTGGTCGCTTTGCAGAAAAACAGCCCCAAAGCATGATGTTTCCACCCCCATGCTTCACAGTAGGTATGGTGTTCTTTGCATGCAACTCAGCATTCTTTCTCCTCCAAACACGACAAGTTGAGTTTTTACCAAAAAGTTCTATTTTGGTTTCATCTGACCATATGACATTCTCCCAATCCTCTTCTGGATCATCCAAATGCTCTCTAGCAAACTTCAGACGGGCCCAGACATATACTGGCTTAAGCAGGGGGACACGTCTGGCACTGCAGGATTTCAGTCCCTGGCGGCGTAGTGTGTTACTGATGGTAGCCTTTGTTACTTTGGTCCCAGCTCTCTGCAGGTCATTCACTAGGTCCCCCCGTGTGGTTCTGGGATTTTTGCTCACCGTTCTTGTGATCATTTTGACCCCACGGGGTGGGATCTTGCGTGGAGCCCCAGATCGAGGGAGATTATCAGTGGTCTTGTATGTCTTCCATTTTCTAATAATTGCTCCCACAGTTGATTTCTTCACACCAAGCTGCTTACCTATTGCAGATTCAGTCTTCCTAGCCTGGTGCAGGTCTACAATTTTGTTTCTGGTGTCCTTTGACAACTCTTTGGTCTTGGCCATAGTGGAGTTTGGAGTCTGACTGTTTGAGGTTGTGGACAGGTGTCTTTTATACTGATAACGAGTTCAAACAGGTGCCATTTTCTGGATTTTTTTTTTCTCATTCTGTCTCTCATAGTTGAAGTGTACCTATGATGAAAATTACAGGCCTCTCTCATCTTTTTAAGTGGGAGAACTTGCACAATTGGTGGCTGACTAAATACTATTTTGCCCCACTGTATACACTATACTGTAAGAAGAACAACAAGCTCGTACCTCTAGAACCACACCATAGTGCAGTAGACCTTCATTAAAACTTTTACTTACATGTATGACACAAGTGCATGCATATAATGGTCTTATATATTATTATTGTTGTTATTATGCCATTACTAACAATGTTGTATGTGTGTTTCATTTTGGTACCACTGAGAAGGGCTTGAAAAATGTTATCATATAGCATTGCATTGTGGGATTGATGTGCCATTTGTATTTTAACCTCAAACATCTCTATTGCACAGATAATCCAAATATTGGTTTTTGAATTGGTTAAAGTAGCAGTATCAGGTTACCAAGCTCATCTGTGAAGTGCCGGTGTGGCTGCAGGATTTCACGTCCGGTCATGATTCACTGTTTTTAAAAAATGTATTTAATTAGCATTGTTGATATCTATACAATAATAACAATGTGGACTAATGATCCAGAGAATTACTCCCTTTGTATTTCCCTTTTGTTTTGTGTGTGGTTCAATTGCATATTCTTAATCACTAGAAAAAAAATTCACTAAAGGCTCATGTACAGTTCACAGCTTGCTAGCTGCGGTGGGCATTCCAGCTCTGAGTCATCAGCTGGCTCAGTTCATGAATCATTTCACTCCCAGACAGCTTAGATCCATTTTTTCCCAAAGCTATACAAAGTTTACGATATGATACAGAAACAGCTTGTGTACGATTGAAATTGTTTAAAGAAAACACTCAGCTCCTAATGAACCAAATAACCTTACTTTGCATTGATTTTATACAATCTGTTTAAATGTTTAAACTCAGCAACCCACTACATACATTGACTAATACAGTAAGCGTCCCTGCACTAATGTTATTGCACGTGTTTGTGCTTCATTAAGAATAGTAAAGTAAATATTATTGACTGACTTTTAGAAAACAGGTCATTTCTCAATTGATAGTTAAGATTTCTGCCAAATTAAATAGCTTCTACTTCAAATCATTAATTAAGGGAAACCTGCCATATGGTTACACAAACTCTAAGCATGTGTACGCAACAGCAAGGCACAATGGTGGATTGGGACGTCTACACCTTTAGCTTCCACTTCATCTAGCCTAATTTTGATTTTTAAAAAAGAATGGTTCAACTTTCTAGCAATTAAGCATTCCAGCCACATACTAAATTTTAATGTTGTCATCAGATTCATGATGAAATCAAGTTTGCAAATGTAGAACACACCTAAGAAACCAGTCAAACTAGGCACAATCACAGCCAAGGCTAATCAGAAGCATTGTTATGTAGATGCAGCTCTCTGATATGATACCATGGTGTTTGAAGTGATAGCTTCTCTCCATGCTGAGCTACAAACAGGTGAAAGCAGATATGTGCTAAATGCTTGACTTGAAGAAACAGCATCCGAACGCAGAGGGGAATTCATAGCCTTAAAAACTGAGACACACTTCATTCTGCTTTGAGGTCCTCCTGTGACGAATGTGCCAATACCATGGTTGATCTCACACTCAGCATTCAACAGCGCAAGTACTGGAAATCACCACTTAGCTCCAAATTGTTGGTAAACATCTTAATACTTAAATGGAATGCCTGGTAAAGAAATGCACAGATTTCTAAGGGGAGGTTTAAGTAGACAAAATTTGTGTAGCCTTCCTGTTATATAAAGTTAAAAGAAGGCCTGACAGAAACCTAGGGATTTTGGGGCCCTACTGTGAGGAAAAGACCTTGATTGGTCATGCACACAGGCATTCAGTGGACACTCAGACACCTTTTCTCACCCTGTTCAAGGCTCCACTATATTCAGCATGTGGAGAAAATCTAATACAAGGTGACTAAATTTGCCATGACAAAGAAATCAGAATCTTCCCAGACTTTACAACTGCTGTGCAAAATGGAGGGGAATGAAAAATGAAGGCATCTACCTGACCACCAGTGTACATTCAACAAGCAGCAGTGCAGTGGATGTTTAACAGTCAACGGCTCATCATTCAACAAATAGCTAACTAACAAATAGCTAAGAACAGAGGTTCACATGGAAGAATTTTGATTAAACTACCCTGCAGGGGTTAAAAAATTAAATAAACAAAAAGTGCTCATACATGTGAATGATGATTCATTAATTGCTGTGCTGTTTTAACCTCAGTGCAGCAGTAAGTCCAATCCATGACAAAACTATCCAGGGAATTAATATTAAAACACATTTATCTAAAGCAGCAAAGCTTTGTTGACAGTGTAATCAGATGTGCACTCTGCCCTGCTGATCCTTCAATGCAATTAATGTTATAAATACACAAGTAATTCTTGAAATAAAAACACACAAGTAATTCCTGATGATGACCTTAGCTTTATAATTTTTTTCATTTGTTCATTTATTTATTTATTTATTTATTTGTTTATTTATTTATTTATTTATTTATCTCTTTCATTGCTATTTCCTGCTATGCAAATATTAACAACTCTGTACTTATAACAACAGAGGGAAAACAGGAGAGAGAAAGAAAGATGAGTACAAAGGTCTAACAAGCTTGCTAATGTAACAAAGCAGTGCAAAGTAAATTCTCACCAGAATAAAATACATGCAACACATTCTCATAGTTCAGCATGCTTATCTATTTAAAGCTAGGATCAGTGTTAAAATACAGCACCAAGAATACAGCACATTCTACAACATGGTCACCAAGGCCTACAATTCACAGCTATTATGGCTTCTGTTAGATCCACATTCACCAAACTACTGATTGCACACACCTGGGCTCCATTTCTGACTCACTCATATAAGCACCCTCACTGCACCTTCCCTTAGGGAAGTACACACTCGTTATTTCCGTCAATACCAAGCCTTTGTTTATTGATTGGCTTTCTGGTTTTCTTGCCTGCCCTGGTCTATGTCTATGATTGAACTTCTGACCCTTGTCTGCACCTTGACCTTGATTATGGTTTACATATTTGTCATGATTGCTACATTCAATAAAACTCTTTATACCTGTATTTGCATCTGTATCTGCAAAACTTCCAGAATGTTATTTCTGTCAGTCAATTGCAGGCCACCGCACATTCACACACTGGTTCAAGGGCAATTTAAAGTCAATCCACAATAGCTTTTGGGAGATTTAAGAAAACCAGAGAACCCCAAGTATACCTATGCTGACATAACATGTACAGGTGAAACTTCACACAAGAACTC